>JAPMOR010081114.1:632304-663762 GCA_026543865.1 Argiope aurantia | reverse complement strand
AAGAATTGTTTTAATTATTTGATATACATTTGTATTGACCTTAAGATGTATAACATAAATGAGTTTACATGTGTATAATACCACAAATTATATAGTATTCCACTAATATAATTTCTCCTCAAATTATTTCCCTATCATATTTCCTTTATTAATATAGTTTCGCCATTTTTTTAATGGTTAAACGACTTCGCCATGTTTAAACGACTATTATCCCAAATACAAAAAAAGGGTTCGAATAATTAGAATTTTATCTGAAGGATTTGAGAATGCTCGGTTAATCTCTTAACACATAGGATTATTTAATTATAAACTAATTAGTAAAACACAGAAAATTATATGACTTTACATTTTTTTTCTGCTGTGTATTGGATTTACTTACATTTTTTGGCTTTTATAATATTTCTCTAAATTGCAAACTATTTTTCCCTCACAAAATACGTAAATAAAAATCATACGGAAGTTTCGAGAAAGTTGTGCATCATTTCACTTCATAATAAAATAGTTACTATGTGCGAAATTATTATATAATTGACTCACGAGAAAAAACTTTATTGCAATTTATGTCGATAAAATTCTATTCATTCATCATTTAAATGAAATCGAATAAATTCATTATTTTAAGGCAAAGTTAATCATGTGAATTCTTTCTAAACTGGTATAGTTCTTTTGCGTAAGAGCAATTTATTATTACTGATGCTGTTTAATGAATAAAATGAATCATGTTAAAATACATTCGTGGACTGTTTTCTGGCTTTTTAGCATTTAATTGAGAACTAAGCGGTTTCGAATTTTTTTAGTTACTCAGCACTTTTTTTGTGCTTCAAGACATGTCGTCATATTCTAACTATGTAATCTGTTGCTAAATATTTCAAGTTTAATTATAAAGCGGTTTAAGTGGTTTTCTTCGTATATCATTTAAAAAAGATTTGAAATGATTAAAGCTATATGTTAATCAAGTTTTGTATAAATTTACATTAAGGTTCGATTTAGTAGCAGATACCTTTGAAATTACAGGATATTCAGAAGCTTCAATGAAATAATTGCCAATATTTATAACGTTTGATCTAAAAGTCCGAAAATCTTAAATTTATAATTCCAAAGCTAATAAAAATAAAATGATGCTGTTTGAATAAAACAAAAACCTTTTATTTTGTTCATTTTGTTAATGAACGTTTCCTAATGATAGATCAAATAAAGCGATTGTTGAACAATATCCAAGTTCAGAGATATACCATATCTTGTATTGGAAGAATAGAGAAAACGATAGAGCATTCAGCAATGACGGAAACCATTTTTTACGAAAGATGCAATGAATTCAGAAAACAGTAACTTTTGGCTATTCAAAAAATTCATCATAGTTTTTTTTGTATTGCACAAACGACAAAGGAGTGGAAACATTGTGCATTCAATTTCTGCAATTGATTTGGACGCCTCTCATGTGTCTATTTTCATGTGCAGAAATTGTCGTTTGAAACTGCACAGAATGAGTATATACTCGGGAGAATACTGTGGTGTTAGGTCAGGGAACTCCCACGTCTTGTTTTAAAACCAAAAAAACCTGTGACTTCAAACTTTTCCAGGTTTTTTTCCGTCTCTTCAGAATTAGTCACTGGTCTCTCACCATCTAGTTAAATGTATGACTATTACGTAGCAAGACCTTTTTCTCTTTTTTATTATAAAGATTAAACTAGGGACATTTGACAGCATATCTATATGTTGAGTTGCCTTATCATTCTGTTAGAACAACTCTTTTTCGAACTCTACAAGGCATGTTTCAGTACAAAATTTCTATTTAAGCATTAATATTTAGTTTCTTAGCATAAAACACTGATTCTTTTTTGATGATGAATGGCATTATTTTCTGATTGCCCAACACTTAACTGCATACATTCCTATATACATTGCATTACCTTTTTTTTCTGAATCAGTTATAAGGTTAGGATTTTAAATGTGATAAACCTTTTGTATCAAAGTTCTTTGTATTGTTTCTCGTATTTTTCTTGGAACATGAAATAAAATGGATAAAGAAAACCGTATTTTTTCATTTTTTCTCTAAAAATATATTTAGTTTTCAAAGAACGTTCATGTCTTTCATGCTTTCTGAAACGTTTTTGAACTCCTAGAGAAAAACGACGGGATCGAGTTATTTAATAAATATTTCATTTTCTATATTCTTTTTTTTAATTGTCTTAATGTTTCATTTGGACCGATACCGTTTTCTCTTAAATATATTTAAAGTCTTGCACTGTATATTATTAATTTAATTAGAATTAATAAAAAGTAAATTTCTGCAAAAGCTTCGCTTTGATAATAAATCATGAAAATAAGGAAAACATTTATCATTTGGGGAAAATGGCCTGAAATTCAGCCTAAAATGTTCGAATCAACGAATAAAGAAGGAATTAAAACACTGTACTAATAAAATTTCTTATTTTGAAAGGCCTGACCCGAATCCAAACATAAAGGTCTTATCCCATCCATAAAATGGTCACGCATTGGGGAATAAGAGTTATGATATTTGTATTTTTATTAAATAGGCCAGGCGAATATGTATGCCTTTCTTCCGAACAGTTGGAATCAAAATTTGACAAGATCACACACCGAATTTCATTGATTTAAATCATTGCGTTTATGAGATATTGTACTTACATGCATACGAAAGTACAGACAAACACAAGGTCAATCCTTACTCATATTTTTCTAGGAATTTGTGAGACTCTCCATTTTAATTTCTAAATCGGTGTGCCAAATTTTATTTATCTAGTTTTTTCCTCTTTGTAGTGCTTTAGTTGATTTCACTTGTACTCGAGCAATCAGACTTCCTCTGAATGGATTTCGCTCAAAATTTGATAGAAATTTGAATCAATTTGCTCCATAAATAAAATTGAATCGTTCAAAGCGGGTTTCAGATGGTAAAACATAATGTGTTTTTCTAAATCAGAGAGGTCTAATAGAAAGAGAGTACAGATGACAATCCTTTCATTATACTTGTACAGGGAAAAATCAAGGATCTAACATCTTCAACATAATTATGAGATGAGAAATAATGTATCACAACTTATTGATCAAGTTCGAAAAAAAGAAATGCATAGCTTTAGTTTTTACTCTATAGAGCTGTGCATTCCAAAAATGACATTATTTTTACGAATCATAAATCATCTCTAGTAACCAAAATCGATATTCGATTATAAGAGCAGTAAAAAAGTTGTGGATCAACGTTTTAATCATAGACTCGTCAAAAGAAGGCTAGCTTAAGATTATATTTTATAATACTTCCAGTAGATTTATTGGCAACACACTTATTTTTCAAGCATCATAGGTACCTAATAGATTGTAAAAAAATGAAGAATAATTAGGCAAATAACAAAGTCATTCCAGAAAAGAGGAGTCTTGTTATGATTACAGGACAATGATTTTATTGAGATAATCAAGAAAATTTCATTCAAATGATTGAAATTGAGAATACATATATATAAATGTGTAAAAAAATTAATAGATAATTTTGTGACATTTCATATAACATAAAGTTTGAATCTGCTTTGAACCGAAAGTTTCAAATGTGTCCCAGCAAATGCATGCAAAATAACTGAGACAAACTGTGAGATAATACTGAAAACTTTGCAGATATCCTATTATGCAAGCCATATTCCACACTGCAGTTTTGCCTTTAGTCAATAGGCATAGCATCCATTACTATATATTGCTCCTGGGAATGAAAATCTTTCATCATCGTTCAAACGGACTTTGGATAGCAAACATGTTTGGTGCTTAATATACTAATCTATCTGGAAAGACGGAGGAAATAGCCTCAAAACTTAAATGCCATTCAAGTACCATGGTTTTCTATTAAAATGGAGAAGCCATGAATAGCATTTAATAATAAATAGATTGAAAGGCTTGCTTATTTTTATTACTTTTTTGTATGTAAAGGGAAATCTTGATTTGATAAAGTTAGGGAATATCGATTTAAATTTAAAACTCATATATGCACACCTTCAGATGGAAGAAAATTGATTAGCACAACGGAAAAATTCGAGAAAAATGGCTTATTTTGAATTTGTAAGATTATTTAATATTAAAATATAGCTTTCTCCTATTTTGAAAAACTTATTGACAGAATATAATAATTTGGTTAGTTGTACCTCTTTCTCATCGAAAGTAATGAACGATTAAAGAATTTTTTTTAATTAAAACTGTAATTGGGAGAATTTTAGCTGTCGTCCTTTTTTCCAAATTTCGACATTGTTCAACTGGAATGTGGTGTGGAATTCAGAAACTATGAAAGACATTTCTTTTCTTGGAGAGAGAGTAAATTAATAAAGATAATTTTAAAAACATATAATCATTTTTGTAAGTGTACTAAATAATAGAAATTGCTTTTAATTTCATTTTTTCTGCTTTTTAGTACTTAATTTACCAACAATTTTTAGTAAATTCCACTGATATATGTTAACACTCACATCGAAACAAATTTCAATAAATTTAGTAATTTTAAAGTGATTTCTAAAAATATTAAAGAAACTCAGTAAAATGTATCGCAAATGAGTTATAGCAGGAAGAAACTGAGATGAACAAAATTTTCAAACTTTGACATGTTGATTGCAAAGTTAATTGTAAAGCTCCATTTGGCATAAAAGTTGATTGCAAAGCTCCATTTGGCATAAAAGTTGATTGCAAAGCTCCATTTTTGCAAACATGAAGGAAAGTTTAGTAATTAAAATAAAATTAATTAAAGAAACTCTGTATTTATTTATATTTTAAAATTAAATAGTGCATGATTTAAAATATATTAATCGATAAAAGCAAGAATTAATTTTGACAAGTTTTTAAGATAGGTATGCTGCAATTTCGTTTTCAGTCTCTATTTCGATATTTATTAATTATAAATATTTAGTAACTTTTCTTTTTTGATTAGAATATCTGAATTGAATATAAAAACAGAAATTTAATGCTCTCATTCTGAGTATCTAGATAAAAAACTTGAATGAAAAATATTAAATTGACACAAAAGTGTTGTGAAACGAAAAAATGATTTTCAGTTTATAATGCTTTATAGAATGCATTCCAGAAACATAAAAAATGCAGTCAGGATAAATTGTCTCGAATGTCAAAATTTAATTCTGCAAAGAAAAACTTATTTTTTCCAAATGAAATTTCTAAAGCAAGACGGAAAAAATTAATCAGTTCTTTGAAATAATGAAAACACTTACAATTTAAATTAATTTTTTAGTCTTATAAAGTTTTTTTTCTTCATATTTATAATAAATTTTAAGAATGAAAAGAAACTTAATAGTGCAGCACTTGTGTCGAAATCCGAATTTTATTTTTGTGAGCGCAAAGCAAAAGTAATTTATCGATTGAGGAAAAATTTAATTGTCTTCTATCGAATACTACTCTTTTATGTTGAAATGGAAGCTTTGTTTTTGCTTTTCACAATTTCTGTCTCTTCTTTTCAATTAATCCGATGCATTATTTAAAAATACAATCAGAATCCAAATTAAGATTTATAATAACTCTCATCAAATAATTTTTTAATTCTTAAAATAATAAATAAAGTGTTGTATATATAACTTTAAATTAAAATATAACTTTAAGTTTTTCTAACATTTATTCATAGTCACACAGAGATTGCACGGATTACAAAAAGCAAAAAAATTTCTTTTATGTAACGGAGAACTTTTAGATATTGTAAGATTTAATGTAATTATTATTTTACATTAAAAAACTAAATTAAGATAGAAAAGTTGAGCATTTTTAAAAATATCAGGGTACATTTTATTTTTAATTAATTTTTAAATTCATTAGTTAAAAATTAGCTTAACAGAAACTCTGAAAATGTTTGAAACTTTTCGACGGAGCAGGACCAAAAACATCACTAACCCAAATTTTATCCTTCCGTCATGTAGTTTTTAAGGTATGTAGTAAAGCTTCAAGACCAGCAAGTTTTGTTAGTCTCCAGCTTCGTAAAAGTATTATATTGCAGAAATAAAATAAATATTCATTGAAATGAACTGAAAGTAAAGTGTGTGCTTCAATGCTAAATGAGTTGCCAGTTGTAGAAACTGATTTGTGATATCTTTAATGAATGTAAAAAAGGACTGAAAGAAAATTCTGTATAAAGTAAGAAATTAAGCAATGTAAAACATATTTGAAAACTAAATATAATGAATAAAAGCAATTCCGAATGTGCTGATAATGCAATGCCAACTGAAAATTCACAAAATATCTTTTGTTTTTAAAAATTTGAAACAAAAGTTTATAAATGTTTCAGGAATTTTTTTGCTTTTTTAATGCTCTTTCTAGTAAAAAGAGATGACATTTTTTAATGTATTTTTTGTTGGAAATTTGAGATCTAAATTACCAGCATAATGTTATTTATGTTCATTAAAACGGAATATTACAGCATCTATTTTTATTTTTCAGCTTCTTCGGAAACTTTTAATTTAAACTTCTTCGATTAATTTGAATTTCTAAACTTTGTCAAAATTTATGGTTACTTAAAATAGCATGCCTAAAATCCTGCATTTTGAATTCTTATTCTATCATGCTTTGTCGCTTACAATGGTGACGCCAATCTTTCTTATGCCAAAGTAACCTTTTTAACAAATGAAATGAAACATGACTGACCTAATATTTTTTTCGTACTTTTATAGTTATTATGAGCCAATTTGTCTAAAATTGTATATTTGAGCATTTCTCATTTTTCATATATAGATTCATCATTCAAAAGACGAATTCTTTTTAGGGAGTGGGTGGGTCGAAATTTGTAAATTATAGGAATATAAATATATGCGAATGCAGTTTATATATTTTGAGGATATCTTCCAACTCGAGTGCAACTGAATTTTACTATTACGAGCAATAAGAAGTGTCCAGATACTTTTTTCGACAGAATGAATAACCGTAATTAGTTTGTTTGATGGCGTTGACAGCTGAATGTGACAGGTTTGATGAGGACGACTCTGATCAAAGGAAAATCGTTGCAGCGGTTAAATACAGTTTGAATTTCAGACAAAACCAATAACTGAAATAGACATTTTCTGGTAGATAATTGCCAGAAAAAAATAAATGGAGTAAGAGTCTGAAAGTTCTATTGCAAACGGGAAAACTCTTTTCTGCTACTAAATTGAACTATTAATCCTTATCCATTTTAAAATAAGTTACTTAATCTTATAAATTGCTTTCTTGTGTCTCATAATATTCAGTATCTTGTAATATTACATTTCCCCAACACAATTGAGAATAGAATGATTATAAAGTTTTCGAGATATTTATGACAATTTATATTCTATTTTTCATGTAATAAAATATATTCTGCATTGAAAAGCAGTAAAAAGAGAATACTTGGGAATCTATTGTAAAATAAATTCTGGGGCAATAAGGAGCAGTTTCTTATCATTTCAAATATATTCTCTTCAAATCATTTCGTTACTGTGACCAGATGACAAAACTTTTGTTTTTTAGTTACCCCATATTTTCTGAGTTAATTGTGAATATGAAAGTCGCTATAACTATGACTAGTACATTCATAAATGAATTTGAAAAAAAGACATTTTTAATAAGAACATGATTATGCATTAACATAAATTATTTTGTTTTGCAAGAACATTTTAAATTGAAGAAAATGGCAATTTAAAATTCCTTCCCAGTTATCCTTACTCACCATAATCAAGGCACTGAAAAAAATTGAACAATGTTTTAAAAATAGTTTTTGAATGAAAATCAGCATTAGAATTCTTTAAAAATCGCTTTATCTATTGATTTTGATTTTAATTTGCTTTGTAAAACTAAATTTGTGATTTTAATTCTCAAAGGCTACAAATATCGTGAAACTGTAGGTCCCTTTTCTCAAAAGATCAGATAGAAATAAATTTTTCCATTTCTTTTGAAACCTGTCTCTTAATGATGTTTTTTTGATTTTTAATTTGTTCATTAGGAAATAAATTTCTAATGAATAAATTTTTAATTTTAGAAAAAAATTCGTTAACATTTCACCTATTCTAAGGAAGTATGTATTTTCACAATTAATTATTTCATAGAATTAAATGCAAAGCCAGCCCAGGCTTGATTATATGACGTCTTAGGCGTATTAATCTAAGATAAACACATTATTATTAATCTAAGATTAATCTATTTTTTTACATCATCATTAAAAATTTTAGAGAAATTCCGATGCAAGAGACACCCTAATTGAGAAAAAATACAAGATTAACGAAGATGTAAGGTTTTATTTGTACATTGCAATATAATATATTTTTTTTTGGCTCCGTATTTTATTTCTTATGTTTTTTCAAACTGAGAGGAATAATTAAAGAACATTCATGTCATTAAATGCAAAAGCTTTTGTAGTGAGATTTTAATATTTTTTGGCTCTGTGTTTTACTTCTTGTGTATTTTCAAACTGAGAAGAATAGTTAAAGAACATTCATGTCATTAAATGCAAAAGCCTTTGTAGTGAGATTTTAATATTTTTTGGCTCCGTGTTTTACTTCTTGTGTATTTTCAAACTGAGAAGAATAATTAAAGAAACATTGTCATTAAATGCAAAAGCCTTTGAAGTGAGATTTTGAAATTGAAATTTCAGCTGTTTATGTTTTGTAAGACACGGAAACATTGCACAAAGTTTTTTTTCAAATGATTATAAAAGTGAAAAAAATATCGTACATGTGATAATGGTAAATGCAAAACCTGTCCTTCAGTTTGCAAGAATCGGATCGAAAACAGAAAGTGAAATTTGGATCTAATCTGTGAAAATAAATATATTATGATTATACAATACAAAGAATGAAAATTAAATTATTTAAACGAAACTAACACAGAAGACAGCAAAAAAAAAATGATCAGAGATCAGGTACCAAAAACTTTCAGATTTTTTTTCCTTTACTATAAGCTTTTTTATTTTCTGCTTAAAAGTTTTGAAAATATAAGTATTTACATTTTAGATGAAAAAATTAGATTTAAATAAAAGACTGGATTTGGAAAATATTTATTTTTGCAATTTAAAACTTTTTTCCGCATGAATTTGATTGGAAATTAAATAATAAGGATTAATATAATTTTTGCATATATACTAAATTTAAAGTTTTTAAAGATTTTTGCATAAAAAAATTGAAGAGAGATAAAGGAAGAAGTAGTATTCATAATATTATATACAAGGACTTATATACAAGAAATATTATAGTCTGGAACATATTTGTGGCAACATTGTTAAAATTTAAAATGTACATTTTGACTTGAAAATAATAAAATTAAATGCATTATTAATAAAGAAAATTAATGGATTCTTTTATTAATAAACCATTTTAGGAGACTTAAAGTTTGAAACTCTTTCGTTAGGTGTATAATTTCAGACTGAATTAATTTTAAACTCAGTTTGGTAAAAGTGATTTATTCAAGAACTAAAATATTTTAAATAAAAATTATTGTGTTGTCAAATTTTTGGCTATCTTTTTCGAAAAATTGGAGGTACCAAAAATTGTGCATGACGTTGAAGAATATTTTCCTTTTAATGACAATACAGATGTTTCAATAACCTTTAGTTATATTAAGGAAAATGAATTTGTAATTATAATTATTATATAGCAAAAATTTAGAAAAGATTTTAAAAAAATAAAACACTTCAGTAGTAACAACGAAATTGATAAAGATTTTTATAGTTTCAGAAATTTTATTGGGAAGATTCTTTAAGTGCATTAGTTAATATTTTTTGCTCTTCGATGAATGAAAAGTAATTAATTTAATAAATGGATTTAAATACATTGATGACTTTTGTTAAATAGATATAATTCTAATTTTAAAATGGTTATCCAGAAAGTAATAATAATAGTTTACATTAACGAAAGCCAGTGGAAGAGAATCTGCTTCGATATAAAAACTGAGATATTTTCGATAAAGGAGAAGAGTTTGATTTCACTAGTAAAAAGAGTTTGATAAACTAAGCAGTTTCCATTCAAATATATATTCTAAAATTTTCAAAAAGTTAGTTTTTTCCCTATTTATTGGGATTAAAAAATCGTAATTAAAAAATTTCTTATACTGCGGCAACAAACAAAAATTTATATTTGAAAGATTTTCTTAAAAACTATTGTAATATTGAAATATAAGGAAGGGCTTACCTATATTTTAATTCCATTCACAATTGAAACTATGCTTTTTTGTTTTTTCTTTGCTTCATCTCTTTTGACTTTATTTTGACTCAATAGATGGCACTGGAACTAAATCGCATGATGACAGTGCGTTTTGACAAACTTGATGCGTCACTTCAGCCTTATAAGCTGGAATAGCTAATTTCATCGTTGTTAACTGTTCTTTGAATTTTTGTTCAACTCTTTTTAGACTCTAATTAATTTCAACTTTTATGCTCACTTCGTATTTGGTTCTTTGAATTTTCTCAATTTTTATTTTAATTTATTGTTTCAATTCTTTCTTATCGAAATTCATGTTTCAATTTTTTAAATGTTAGTATTTTATCATTTTTGTATCTAATTGTGTCTTTTAGAGATTTTCAATTTTTGGATTTTGATGTTTCAATTCTTTAAATTGTTTCTTTTACTAAATTTCTAATTTTATTTATCTACTTTTCTTAATTATTTGCAATTTGCATTGTGTGTATTAATTCTTGTTTTATAAAACTGCAGTTGCTTGGGGTTTTCGGGTCACTTTTGAACGTAAGTCAAGAACGTTTCGGGTCATTTTTGAACGCAAGTCAAGCCTCCCGTAGAAAAATCCCTTGTTTGAATCCCTGGATGAGATCCTTCAGAAAATTTTCGGACAGCATTTATTTTTTTCTCAAGTTTTCCCCTTTTATTTCTATTTATTAATAAAAATAATCTTCAGTTTTATTTAATGTTTTAATAAATTGGTTTATCTGTTCCTTAGAGTAGCGGTAATGGTGCATTCTAAATGCAAATGTTTTTCTTTAGAAATGAATAGATTAGTTCCATTGGTTTACTCTTAGCTTTATTTTATTTTTGCATAAGCAAACAATTGATTCATTTGAAAAGAAAACATTTCATAGGAATATATTTCATTAGAACGACCATTTCTTCATTTTATTTGCAAATCCTGTTGAAGTCTTATGAATTAAACTTCGAGCATTTGAATCTATTCAATTTATCTCTGGAATGACTCAAACGATTTCGATCAGAGAAGATTTTGCTTCTGCTGAAAAACCCAATTTTTTTCTAACTAAATATTGACCTACATAAGAGATGGGGAGCTTACAACTTGAGGAGAGAATTCTCTCGAATATATTTGGGACATGGAAATGTGATGAAAAGAGGCGCTGACTGTATTTTTTTTATATCTCTGCTTTTAGTAATGACTTAAATATGCGGACCATTACTAGCTTATTTGTCTTTGACAAACGGATGCCTCGACTATGAAATTCGTTCATTTTCCGTTGCTTTGAAATCCTTCTTATAAATTTTTAGTGAATTTGTTTTAAAACTAAAGGTGAATTAAAATATCTGGTTCTGTTTAATATTTTATGATACTGGAATCTCATTTTATTTAAAATAAAATCAGAAATTTAAAATTTTTTTAAGGAAATAAGAATATGTAGTTTCTTTTATTTATTAAAGTTTCAAGTCGCAGAGTAAAACGAAATTTCAGAAAGTCATTTATTTATTAATATAAGGTTCGTTTTCATTCATTCATTTTACTTTCTTGTTTTACACAATAAAAAAAATCCAGGAAGCGTTTTCTATATTATTATTGGATTTAATATAAAAGAATATACAAAACGCACACACACACTGGTTTTATATGCATGTCTCGGGGTTCAAAAAAATATAATCAAGTTTTTTTTTTATATGGATTTTTTTTATGTTTGGAATTACCAAGCCAATGTAATATGAAAGTTTTAAAAGAAAAGAAATGCCATCCAGCTTTACAAATTAACAAAATTTGATTGAAAGATATTCATTTACAACTCTAATACAGTTTTTGTGCCTCTTTACAAATTTTTCTAGATTATGGAAATCTTTCAACATTATAATTTTGCTAAAAGAAAAAATAAAGTTCCTCATAAAATGTGGATCCTAATTAGTATGGTATGGGCTTAAGGACTGCCGTTTCAGGTTTGAAATCCTATTCCTAAGAAAGAAGTATCATATGAGCAGATCCAGTGCGCACTAAATCTCATTAGAGTAGGGCGGAAATTTGGAGCGGAATAGTACTGGCATAAGTATCGCCCTCGTCATATGATCCCGGCTAAGGATCATCCTCAAAGCATTTCTGCTCTGAGATGGGACATCGCCATTATATAAAAGCACGAATCGGAGGTCATTCCCAAATCCTGACGAAAATACTTTGGTCGTTTAATTTGAAAGAAGCAAAATAAAAGTGATCATTTTGAAAAAAAAAAAATGGAATTTAAAATTAATAAAATACATTTGTAATTGATTCCGAATCAAATACACGACGAACTGACATTCATTTATAATAGTGAACTATCATAAATTAATATCTGTTTGAACCTAAATACCAACGAATTATTCTTAAATTAAGTTTTATTTCCGTACAAATGCCACCAACTGATAAGGAGTTTTTGAAACACCAAATTTCAAGATTAAAATGTAAAAAATAATTGAAATTAAAATATTTGTTATTTAACATACTTATAAAAGTTCATTTGTCAAAATTGTTTTTATTTAAAAGTTTCTTAGACTAAAAGAAAAATACGAAATAATATTAAACGATTGTTTCTCAATGTTTAGCTCAATAGATGTTTTCTTTTTAGAAAAATTACTTAAATAAAATTTATAGAATGATTTCTAAGAAATCTTTAAAAGATTTCATCCATGCCCTATTGACTTTCAAATCTATTAAGGTTTCAATTTCTTATCTTTTAAGAAATCCTATAGCAGATGAATTGAACTGTGAAATAGAGAAATATTAGAAAAGCAGAATTTTTATTGACATTATTTAATTCAAAATTATTATTTTCGATCCCTACTTCTTATTTTGGATTAACTGAGAGTTTACAAAAGAGGGAAAAAAAAGTCGATTAAGGGGGAAATCTTTTTAACGAAAAAAAAAATCTGAAATTCATCCAACGACATAAATTTATTATTAATAAAGTTCCGATGAATTTGTTACAATGTTCATTTTTGAGAATTGTTGTTCTTTATATTAATTCCATTTTAATTCACTAATTTTGATTTTAATTAATCTCATATTATTTAAATAGATACGAATTTAAATATTATTTAATGCTAAATTCTTTCAGAAAAATATAAAATTCTAGTGATTCCACCCCAAAGCAAGAAATCTCTGACATTGAAGCGAAAGAAGACTTACCTTTCGCTTTGTTTGTTGTACAAAATCAGATGAAAAACTATCCAAACTTTGGTAGATTTTCGAATTCGACTCCACTGCAAATGAGGTCTAAAACCTCTGGGTTTCTAGAAGGAAGCATTTTGCGAGGCTTTCATGCATAAATTATTCATAAACCAATTAATAGAAAAATAAATGTTATAAAAATGGCAGAATTAATTTTTGTTGCTAACGCTTCATTTTTCATTTTGATGTTTCCTGTGATAGCATAGGTAATTTCAAACAGAAGAAATATTTTCAAGAGAATTTGAATCGCTTCCTAAAAGACATCGACTGAATGTTTCTGAAAAACATAAGCTGAAATGAACCAAAATGACGAATAATACAGATTGACTGTTTATGCTGTGCTGTTAGCTGAAATTTACTTACATAATGATGAACTTAAAATTCAAAACAGAAGTCAGTGGATGTCATTTTATTTAACATGCACGCTTTTCTCGTTCTGACTAATGCCAATTGCATTTTATAGGCCTTCTTGAAAATAATTGTTTCATCTATTTTCTTGCCAGTCTTTTTTTTTTTTTTTTTCTAAAATTTTCTCTGTGGTTGTAGAGGAATTTCTGAATATGAAGCCTAGTTGCAAAAAATTAAAATAATTAATCCGCCTTTAATTAGATGTTGTTCAGTTTATTTTCTACAATTTCCGTACTTGATGCTAAAAAAAATTCAAATCCTACAGAAATAGGTGGCGGAATTCTAGTCAATGTATTCCGTTTCTTTATTCAAGTGTGTTTCTTGTACTATTAAGAGTAATGATAACTAATACTGTTAACATTTTAGAGTCATAACTTTTTAAATTAATTTGAATTTTAACTGCATCGGACTTTCTAAGGGAGACTTAATATCCGATTTCCTTATTGTTAGAGATTTTTTGACGGTCAACAGCCTACTGGTGCTGATCTGACATCTTTTGAGGATCAACAGAAATTGTTTGATTACAATACCAATTTCTTTTTCTGGTTTTTTTCCCCGCATTTTTTCGAGGTGGGAACATTTTTTTCAGTATCACCAAAGGAACACAATTAATCGTATTATAAAGAGTCGAACTTTGAAAATATTTCAATTAAGTATCGGTATTTTTGACTATTTTCGTATTATCGACTATTTTCTGGAAATTAGGAGTAGTTTAGGATTATAATTCAAAATTTGTATTTCTTTCAAAGGAAAAACTTGTAAGAAGTATTTACCAGTAGAAATAACTACAATTGCATTCTTGTTATTGTAAAGTGCAATTTAATGCTCATTGAAAGGTTTATTTTCCAATGTCATAAAAATTAAAAATCGATAATATGGCTGATTTAAAACTTCTGGTGCTTACTTATCCTTTACGGGCTTCTAATGCCAGCTGGCATCTACAGAAGAATTTACTTTTTTCATCTATTTCTTTTTTAATTAGGTTTGGAAAGGTTGTGATGGGACTACATGGCAATGTTATCTGCATACAAATGAATAATGAATGTATAATTTTAATTAAGAAAATGATTATGTATTGTTGTAATGATTCTAAATGTAAAAATAAAATTAAAAAAACTGTAATGATTATAAAAATTTTATGTGTATATTTCAATTTTTTTCTTTCTATCTCAAAATAAACTTTTTTTTATATACAAATAATAATTTGTAGCAGAAAGTGCTGGTTACTAAAATTACCAATTACCGTTTTATACAAATTAATGCATATAAGATGCATAATATGCATATAAGAGATTTTATCTCCTATTACATTCTTACCATGCTGTTGCTTGTCATGCCTTGGTTGGCCACGACTTTTAGTTCTATCTCAAATTCGAAACAGTTGCAAGTTTTGAAACATATTATTTCCATATGGCTAAACCTAGAGGATTCTGCTTTTGCCATTCAATCAAACTATCTCTAATTGGCATACTAGGCAGACTCTATATACCCCCCCCCAAAAAAAAAACCCCTTTCTTGTTATGCACATTTGGTTTAACAATATTCAAAGGAACTATTACAGTATGGTTTAAGAATTTCTTACTTAAATTTACTGGAAATTGCGATG
Organism: Argiope aurantia; assembly: GCA_026543865.1. Lineage (NCBI taxonomy): Eukaryota > Metazoa > Arthropoda > Arachnida > Araneae > Araneidae > Argiope > Argiope aurantia. The sequence continues at coordinate 648,404 of JAPMOR010081114.1, read as the reverse complement.
ACCTTGTGGCAATGTCTCTGCTTCAGAGTCAGAGAGCTTTATGCTTGAAACCCTATTCTACTAAAGATCTACCATGTACGGTAAAAGATGTACCAATCCAGTGGCGCGTTAAATCTAGTTCGCCAAACAAACCTCCTCTGAAAGGAAAGGGAAATGCCAGATCAAAATTCATCCTCGGCATCTGACCGTGGTTCAGAATTATATGTTAAAATAGCCATAATATTGCTTCAAGGTGGCATGTCAATGTACCTAAATAAAATTGAATTAAAAAAAACCCAACGACATTTTCCCCTAAGAGAATGCAACTAAAACTTCTAGTCAAAATTAATGATAAAAATCAAGCGTATATTTTGAAGTATTTTAGAAAGAAATGAATTGCGATATCAAAATCGAAAAGTCCATCGTGGGATAAATCATACTGCTTCTGCTTGGTTCATTGAAAAGTGCAAAATGATCGTAATGTTAGCCTATTCAGAGCACTCTATAACTCTAATTAAAATGCGGATTTATTCGGAAAATTGTAGATAGACTATTCAAAGGATGCAATAAAAAGTTCTGAGAAAAAAGTTTTAAAAATTTTGCTATGGGGAGCGCTGCAATGAAAATGCTTGAAAATGCATGCAAGAAATAACCGTGGACTATTTAAGCATTTTCAAGCATTATGGCATTTAAAATAAGTTTAAAAAGTCTTTTTTTATATTTTGAATCATTATGATAGTCATTCAAAGAATGATAATTAAGGCACTGCAAGTGAAGAAGAAAACATTCTTTTCGATAAGCAGACGGATTTGTCGTAAGTTCTGGATATAAAAAGGCGGGAATTGAGCGAGTAGCATTCTTTCAGCCACGATGGCTATTAATTTATCAGAACGTGCGTTAATCGTGAAAGCATTTTATGAAAACCAGTGAAATACAGTTACAACTCTTCATGAATTTCGACTTCGAAAACGTTACATTTTTATCTCATTTTTTCTCAAAAGCACTTTTTTATCTCAAAGGAACAGCAAATACTTAGAATTGTCGAATTCGGGCCATGGAAAATTCGCACAATTCGCCTAAAGTTATCGTTTGATTTCGATTCTCTTCCTAATTTATCATTGGATTAATCTTCTTAGAAGAATATACCGATAATGGCACTGTAACATATCATGACATACTTAATAGTTTCGTCGTACCAAAACAATAAAAGCGACAATGTCTCGCATTTACTATGCTTATGCAGGATGGTGCCCCTACACATAATGTGCAGAGGTTTTTGTGGCAATATTTTATCGATGACATGATGATTAGCATTTGAATTCTCTCTCCTTGGTCCATTCGTTCTCATAATTCATTGCGTGTGATTTTTGGTTATAGGGCCATTTAACCCCTTAACTGTTTCATTTTCTTTACTATCTAATAAGATGACACCTTCTATTTTCTTATTTTGATTGAAATGGAAAGCCATTGACTTCTCTATAGATTTGAATATTGAATTCTAATCGTTCTGAATGGTTTATTTTTTGCTTCGATAAATCGATGCACTCGTGCCAAGTGATCGGAGAAATGTGGGATAGATTAGCTGTTGTTCATTGGCCTCATTGAAATCTATTCTTTATAATGCTAAACAGTATGGAACAAATAAATGATGCTTCTATTGAAAGTTGTAGCTTGTTTTGATTTCCATGTCAGGAATTGTTTCATCTTTTCACGGAATCATACAGTGCATTCTTTGAAAATGTTTGAATGAATCCGCATTTTTTTAGAGCTGAAGATTATTCTGAATAAGCCAAGTTGAATTACGTATTTCCAGTTCCTGGCTCCAAACCATATAATTGACTTGACGCAGGCCTTTTTTTTATGAAATTCATTTGACATCCAGAAGTTTTCTTTCGAAACCCATTGAAAGTTTCTCACAGTCAAAAAAAAAGTAATAATATCCGATGAGAAAAATGTTTCCTGGATTTGTCCTTTACTCTGGTTGGAGATAACCAAAATATTAAACACAGTTGGGTGACAAATAAATGTCTTTGTGGAAAATGCCATTTTTGAAGAGATTATTTCTATTGTGATATTATTCTGTTCAGATAAAACGTATTGCGTCTCAAATGTTTTAATGTAAGGAATAAATATATCAAAGGAAACTTCAAAGATATACTGACATCGATTATTAAAACTATTAGTAATAATTCAAAAAATATAAGCAAGCAGATATATAAATCTTTATTACCTAAAGATTTTTCTTCAAAGGATTTTGAAAGCAAGAAGTGTCATTAAATTTTAAAAGAAAAATAATCATTTTTTCTCATTATAATAGGTTGGTGATTATAAGTGCGATGAAAGATCATGATATTTTGGGTCATGAAATCAATATATTTTAAATATTTGTATTTTTATCTTTATAAAATTTTAAACATGTTAATTTTGTTATGCTTATTGCATTTTGTAAATATTCGATATTTTATTTCCATTCTTCAAATGTTCTGGTAAATAATAGCAGACAGTTTATATATTCATGAGTTGAACCAATCATTTTGTGAAAATTCCCTTTTAGTTTTCAGCAGCAAGTTTTATTTTAGTAGCTTTTACTCTTTCAAATTTAGTTCAATATTACGGAAGCTCAATTCTTTCATAAATGTTTAACGGATAATAAGTTCATCGATTAATCACGAAAATATGAAATGAGTGTATTGTTAACGATAAAATGCAATTGGAAAACTCAGAGAAGGAGTGAAAAATCATCTTCACAAACATAAAGAAAATTCAATAAAAATTGGTTTTGTCAATTATAATTAATTGATAACACATAATAATTTATTATTTTAATTAATAAATAATGACATCTCATTTAACTGGTATTTCTTGCAATGCAATAAATATAAAAATATTTCATTAAGTTAATAAAAAAACATATATGCTGAAGATCAAGGAAAAGCATTTAGGAAAAATGATCAAAAATATGCGTAGAAAAAACAGATTTTCGCGCCTTTCGAATTCTTATCCTTGCTACAAATGTTTCTAGACTCATTGTCTTTATTTTTCTGAAACTATTTTCTTTTCTCCTCCTTTGCACATTCTGAAACAAGACTATTTGAAAAACATTTCAATAACGACTATTAATTTCTTCATGCAAACATCTTAGCTAAATATATTTGATATGATAATGCCAATTCTGATATCAAGCTTGAATATTGTATACGCCCATTTGAATGGAAGAAGAAAAGTAGTGTGACATTTTAGCTCCATCTTGTTTAGTGTTTCTAAAGACGGAATTTTAAAATCAGCTTTCCATTCACTTTCTGATGTGCTTAGATTTGGAATTTTTATTTGCTTTATATTCTCAGTAATGCTACATTTGCTCACTATTTTAATACTATTTAATTTTAATAGTATGCAAATAACACTTGTAGTGAATTTGAAAAGAAAAAGGTGTTTTCAAAATGTCATGTTATTTATAGAAATACATTTTAAATTCATAAATACAGAACCATTAAAATTTTTTGTTCATTATTTTTTAAATATTAGTAAAAGCATGTTTTTAAAGGTGTGGTTTATTAAATTTATCATTTATTTTTTACTGCATTAGAAGAGAGAGATTTAAATTTAGAATAGAGGATTTAATTATTTTTGTCATTTGTATTTCTTTTGTATGAAAATGATTTAATTATCAAAATGTTATTTTTCTTAAATGTTCAGTGTTTATAAGTAAAGGTAAATGAACACAGAATGAATGATGAATCTTGAATATGATTTTCAAGTAAATGAAATGTAATGAATGTCATTTGTAATATATTTAATGACAGTTGCCATTTAATGTCACTTTAATATAAATTGAATTTCCTCTATATTAAAATGATTTGAAGGTATAATTGCTATTTTACAATTTTTGTTGTTCACTTATTTCTCTAAAAAATTCGAATCATTTTGTTTTCAGTTGATTTTTTTCTGAACTGCTCCCAAACAAACTGTTGAAAGTGAACCGGCAATTTTGACGCCTCCACTTTTTCAAAGATTGAAAAATCCGTCTTTCTCTCAAACGCAAATTGTATCCATGAACGAAAAGAACACGATTCAATCCTTTAACAACTGAAATACTTGAGAGGAGGTCAAAGATGTGTCAAAAGATGCGCCTAACTTCTTCACTGACGCGACAGCCCCTCAGAATTCCATTCTATGCCGTCCTGTTCTTGTCTTTCATTTTGTCACTTGAATAGTTTTTCCAGTCACCTTTGTCTCTCATTTTTTCAGATCAAAATAGTTTAGTCCCAAACCACTTTTTCGTTTTTCGATTGTCATCCAGTTTTCTATGGTGTCCTGTCCTATGTAATAATATCTCCCAGTTCTCCAAAAATTACTTCCCCAAATGCGATTCCTCATTTCAGCAGCGGATCCAAGTTGCAAGCCTCTGGCGTTATGTTGATTTGATAGCCTAAATATTTTTCAAACATGTCTTCGCCTATTTCAAAACAATAATTGCAATCCTATATTTGATTGGATTCTGGTGAATGACGAGATGCATCCAAAGAAGTTCGAATGTCATTAGCAAATCTATTAAAAATTTTATATTTTTCAATACTAATATTAGAATGAATAGAAAACTATGATTAAATGCTAAAATAAAACGAAACACTAAATAAAAAAAATTGGAATGAGCCAGAACCATAAGATTTAGCATGTGACAGCTGCATTTCTATTAGAAGGCAAAAATCACATTGATCTGGAGCCAATACAAAAATTGAAAAGTCAAACAGAAATTGCACAATGAATAAATGATGGCTTTAAACACACAATCTATTGTAGAAGCCAAAAATAAAGTGGCGGAGAGAACAATCCTTTCTTTTTAATCCTGAAACATCGAAATCAAAGCACATTAGTTGAGGAGAACAATCATTATTTTTTAGATGAATAGACAGTTTCTAAGTATTTTACTTTGCCACCATTCATCAAAGAGGCGAAAATATGTATTGAAAATTAACTTTGGTTCAAAAATGAATGTATTAGCAAATATTATCTCATTCTTTTCTGAAATCATATTGAATTGATATTTTTCTTCTATTTTTAATACTAGATAATACCTCAGAGCAATGTCATTTGAATTTTATAGAATCAGTGCCATTTAAAAAATAATCTTCTTGGTGAGATAAAATTGAAACCATATTTACTCTCCTATCAATAAAACTTTCGATTTTGCCTAAGAGAAAAGGTTCATTTTCCCAGGCATCTTTGTAATAAAAGGATTTTAATCTTACCAAGTATGAAATTCCATTTGAAGGAATTACTAATGTCTTTTGGTTTTCATTATCTATAATAATTGAAAGCTTTGATTTCCATTGTAACTGGAGCTTTTCATTCACTGAAGGGATTTTTTTTGTTAAATTTAAAATGAATTGGAGTACATAAATAGTTTCTTTTCTTTTTTGATTTATTTGAAGATAAGTTATTCAGAATATGCGAATCTATACAACTTTTAATATAGTAATGGGAAATAAGTTCCGTCTCGTATAACCTTCTTTGTCTAAAGCCTTCTGAAAGCTTTTACGTCAACGTTTTTTCTATTTTTATTTTGCAGCGTTCTTCTAACTCGAACTGAATTGATAAGATAGTTTTGTTTCCGAAATTATGCTTACTGCTCTGTAAAGACTTTTTTCAAAACTCAGCTGCTACTTCATCGCTGGTTCCCATCAAGGTTGCATAAATGGCAATTGATGCCAATCAGTTTTCTCTAAGTTTTGTTGTTAATACAGAAAATTCCACTATTTCTCGTGTGCAGCACTCTGTTCAGTGATTACTGTTCGATCACCTCATCTTTGGTATACAAACTGGTGCATGTATCATTTAAATATCAGTCAATATGCACAAGAAATTTGGTTAATCTTTCAAGTACATTTACTGGAAGAAATCATATGCCTAAAAATTTCGACATAGGCATTTTTGTCACTTTATAATATAACGTTATAAATAAATCTGCATCATCTCAAAAGTTCTGATGCGCCTTTCTCATACACAGATGAATTTGTATTATTTTCGAACTTTTTCCAAAGTAATAGCCGCATGGAGTGTTCTAGATGTTTTATTTCAAATTTCCTTTAAGCTCCATTTTGAACAATACAGTAGTGTACAAAATAAAGTGTGCTTTTAAAATGGCTTTATTTTCGTAAAACCTGCAACGAAGGTTTTGTAACGGAGATTTGGCACCAGTGTTTGGGGAATACAGACTTAATTCAATAGAAAAGCTATTTGATACCTGTGCTTCAAATCTCTTGAGACAGGTGATATAAAAATGAGGATTATTTAAAAATTTGAAAGATGAAAATGGAACCCTGACAATACTTCCGATTTGTTATGGCATTCCAAAATATAGAACATGGATTCAAAGAGTTTTAATGATTTTCAGAAAATGAACGATCTTTTCAGATGATTTGTTTGAAGTTTAGTTAGGTATTTTTCAATGAACTATATTTTTTATTTCTTGGTATGAATTTTTTTAAATATGAGAATAAAATTCAATGTTGTAGATTTAGAACTAAAAGTGCATTTCGTATTGTTTTTCTAGATGAAAAGAAAATTAATGTTCTTGTGTGGTTCGCTGGCATATTAAGTATCTTACAAATAAAATGACTGTTTTATGTGCTGAATTTGATGTCATTAAGTGCAGTTTCATATTGCGAATTGCAATTTGTACATGTAAACTCATATATATATATATATATTTCAATTTGAAAGCTTCAAGCTGAAGATGTAAAATTTTTCTAAAATAAAAAAAATGATAAAATAATATAAAATTAATTCAAGATATGAAATTTAATTCAAGATATTCAAATTTAATTCAAGATATGAAAAGTAAATTTTTGTAAAGATTTGCAATTTTATGAATTATTTTTAAAAATGCACGTATCTAAAAAAATATTTACAGAGTAAAAGAATTCATACAATTACAAATGTAGTATACTATAGTGAAATTACTTGAATTTAGTATATGAGTCAATTGTAAATCAGATCTCAAAGTAACTATAAACAATTTTTTAAAGAGCACCAAGAAAATAAGGTATTTAAAACTCGCAAAAAATTGTGCCTCCAATAAAATAAGAACTAAACGCGTCTTCAAATATTTAATATATTTCTATTTTTCTCATTCAGGAATTAAAGATCACCTTTTTCATACTGTAGGATCTTAAAAGCAATAACTGCTTTCAAAATTTCTAGTTTTAATCCCATTAAAATATTTAAACTGAAAATAATTGGAAGCGCTATTTTTTTGCCCTAAATAGATTAAAAGTAAAAAAAATAAAGGCAATAAGAATTGTCCATATTTTCTCGGAAAGATATTTTATTTAAAAAAAGACTCTTAAATGAAAAGTAATAATTAATTTCTAATAAAAAAAAAGGAATCAACGCAAGATTTTTCATCTATAATTTGCTATTTAGATCTAACTTGCTTAAAATGTTCATTTATTAAAAAAAAATAATAACAGTTTAACAGAAAAATTATAAATAATAAATCACTATATTTACTTTTGTTATAGCAGGACCGATTTTTTTTTGTTATGTTGCCATGCTCCTTACTTTTGCTTCGAAACTTCTTGTTTATGATCTTGTTTCTATTGCGCTCTTCAAATCCATTGAGAGATATAAGATCTCAAGAAAAGAAAAGAATCGATAGAAGAACTAAGACTTAGTAATCTTCTTAGATGAAATTTCCTACGAAGGCCTTTGAAATTGTAAGGACCTTTAGGGATTTCCTAACATTTTTAAATTTCACGCGTGCAAATAATAAATTCCTTCGAGTCTTCCTTCTGTGATTTGGTACATGAGGATTAGCTACAAAATCTACTCTTGATATATAAGCTCCAAAATCTACTCTTGATATATAAGCTCCAAAATCTACTCTTGATATATAAGCTACAAACTCTACTCTTGATATATAAGCTACAAACTCTACTCTTGATATATAAGCTCCAAAATCTACTCTTGATATATAAGCTACAAACTCTACTCTTGATATATAAGCTCCAAAATCTACTCTTGATATAGAGGTGTGACATCAACATTTATTTTCTACAGAATAATTCTTAACATCTACTGAGAAAAGCTCTTTATACATAACGTTTCATTTTTTCTTGTTTTATGTATCATGCTAAACGCGTTAAAATAGCTCAAATAATTACAATTTTCTCTTTGGAGAAGATTCAAGAATATATGGTTAAGCTGTTCGATAAATAATAGGTGTATTAAATCACAGATAAATTTAATGACGTTCGTAATATAGAAAGTCATTTGTTTTGACCTTAGAGTTTAACTTTGAGTAATGATATTTCTTTTCTCTTTTTCTTGAATGAAAATCTATTTACTTGTTTTGGAGATTATGTTAGTAAAATTCACTTGGCAATATTGAAGAAGGTACAAGTTATTCTATCAAAGATATTCCTCATTTCATTTTCATAGAAAAGTAGTCATTAAATTATCAAATTCGAAAATTAGTTAGTCATGAGAGGAAACTTCGACAAAATTGCTTTGTGATTTAATTGAGCACTTGAAGAAATTTGCCGGAATAAGTATGGAAATGACCTTCTAATTGGTGCAATTACTTTTGAAAAAGAGTCATTACTATTTTATAAGGTTTAATAATCAGAGTGAATCTGTTCATAAAAAGTCTCCGAATAGTTATTTCCTCCGAATCAGAAGCTAAATTGAGACATTTCCTATTGTTAGATTATGCTATCATTTCTTGCACTTTTTCAGAGTATTTAATGTCTTCCCTAATCATGAATAATTTAAAAATATTGTTTATATTTATTGAAATATTATTGTCTGAAAATTACTAGAAATATATATGTTTAACGAATTATCTTTTAAGAGAAACAAATGATGGACTAACAGCTATATTTCAGATATAGAACAAGTCCTCGAATGGAAGCTTCTAAATTGAAAGAAAAAGTATGAAAATCAAAACTGAATTTTAATTGTTTATATTCTTAAAAATTATAATTAATATCACAAACAAAAAAATATTATAATTTGCAAAAAAATTCATTGTTATCGAAGTATCCATGCAAAAGTATATTTGAATGAATAAGGGACTAGTAGCTACAATGCAACTGGATTGGTACAAAAACTAGAAAGTATCTTCTGGCATGATACGCGCTTTTCCTTATCTTCATTGAAGCTTACTTTGACACCTCTTTACTTTATTTGAAATACATCCAATCCTATTAGCAATTTGGATACCTGAAAGATTCAATGGACTGTCATTCCATAAGGATAATTGTCTCTATATTTTTCATTGTATTATAATATTTTATAGGACTTTTTATAAAATAAAAATTTATGAGTTTGAAGCGTTTCATATTTCTGAAAATGGTAATTTTTAATACATTTTTCTTTAACTTATATGTTAGTTTTTCAAGTTTTGTCCATTTGCGCTTTCTGGAAGACAAATCTCCTTACCTAAACATTTTCAAAATTGAATAATCAAATAATTAAATATCTTTAGTTAAATTGCGATTTCATACTACTAGAATCACCTAGAAGCTATTACCATAAAAAAAATCAATTGTAAGATTCTCTTATGCAGAATTATTGTTAAAATATTAATCATAAAAAGTAAAATATAGTTTAAAAAAATTCTACCTTTTAATGCATTAATAAAATGTGCAAACATTAAAAAAAATTGTGAACTTCATTTAAGTTTGCATGTATTTCATCATTTTTAAGTGGTTGATAATGAATATAATAAACTTCTTACATGATAAATGCTTTGAATAAATTAAGAGAAATCCGAAGACAAATTCCTCCCCCTACCCCTCTGAAAAATTTGAAGAATGATTCTGCGATGATCGAGAAACGTTAAATTGTGTGAATTGTTGGCACGTGTGTCTCTTCACTTTTGATAATTAATGGAAAAAGACTATACAGAATCAAAATATTTTTGGATAAAAATTTCAAAATTTTGTTTGATTTAGGAATTTAATTAAAATGCATTTTTCTGAATAGCGTAAATATGAATCTCTAAATGAAGTCCTTAAAAAACATAGCTGGTTTAATTGAAGCCAAATTGATCATTATTAAAGACGATAATTTAGAGGCAGAATGTTTATTTATCAAAGTTATTTGCAGTAAATGCATTTTTATTAATTTAAATTATTCTTGATAGTAGGTTTTCTTAGTAATTTATTTTATATGTTAAGACATAAGGACGCTGTTTTATTTTTATTATTATGTTCAAAATGTTTTTATTTTATTATGTAATTTTCTATTTCTGTTCAAAATGACCTTAATAACCCAACAAATTGGACTACTTAACAGTCTGAAAAGCAAAATTAAAAAAATATTGGAAGAATGTATTAAATTTAATAATAAAAAAAATTCTGTTTTGTTCCTTTAAATTTCAAACAGGCGATATTAAGAAAATGCTGATTTTATGCTTAGCTTGCTTTACGATGTTGATATGAAGTAATTAATGAACAAATATAATGGAAGAGAAGAAAAGTTAGAAATTTTTTTTATCACATCTGAACAACAGTTTAGATGAATAATCACATTCTGTTGAATTTTTCTTTCCTTTATTATTTGTCTTTGGAGAAGTCACCTCGAGTACGAGAATGACAAGTATGTAGATTCTCGATTTTCCCGGATGCTTAATAATCGTGATATGGTTCGTTAATTCTTCCCGGTACGTACTTGTGATGCTTGTTAATAGGGCCACTCTCTGTTCTATTTTGATTGAGGAGTTTTATCTTCGAGTGTTCCTCGACGAAAAATAATATTAAAGATATCCTTTTCATCATTATCACTTACAAACCACGAGTCTTCTCTGGTGGTACATAAATGATTTACTGATAAACGAGAATAGCTATTTAGGAACAAGAGATAGAATGAATAGAGTTCAAGTGTATCTAGCTGGTCACATGATTTTTAGAATTTTGAAATGTTGTGGCCATATAACTTTTTAATACTAGTGTATTAATTTACAACATAATACTTGTATTAGTCATTTTAAAATTATTTGAATAATTCTGTGCTTCCATTTTATAATTTTTTGTGAGAAATAATTCTTATCTTAATGACCGATATCATTATAGGTGAAGGTGATCTGTCTGGTAAGAAAAATGACCGATGTGTGAGAGAAACGACCCATGATCGACGAAAATTCTTCTGAATAATGAAATATTTCCATAGCAAAAGACATTAAAAAGATATGGGAAGGAATTGTAACAAAATATTTATGTTTCATTGAGATATGCACTTCATTCTATTGAGCTAAATTGTTTTCAATATAATTTAGTGTTCGTAATTCCTTCTTTATTGTGGATGCAATAAAGAATTGCTATTAGTTCATATAATTTATGCTAACATTTCAAATAATTCCAACTTTCATCATATGCAAATAAAAGTATGAACTAATTATACTCTCAATGATATAATGCCAAAAGGCTTGAGCAGCCTTTGACCTATAATGAAAGCCATATTCCATTTCGATGAATGGGAAACACAAGTTTTGAATTAAAAGTATAACATCCGCTTCTGTATTTCCCACACTCTAAGGAATCTCTTACAGTATACATCAACGTAATTGACTGAAACAACGTAATTGAATATAACCCATGTATTTAAATAAATTGCCGCTAGGTGAATTCTTAATATACTGGCATATCTAAAATAATATTTCCAGTTGGATGATGTTATGTTATCTAAACACCCTTATTTTCTCTGGAAAATTTTTGTTATTATTAAGTTTAATGATGCAATAAAAATGTTCACTCTTATTTAAGAATTACTATCATTTTTTTGAAAGAAATAAAGTGAACAAATACATAAAATGTGAAGTTAGCAAATTCATTTTTCTTATAAGTGGAACATTTCCCTTTATTTATTATCCAAATATTATTAACCTTTTTTTTATTCAATATTTTGAGATATTTTAATAATAATGCCTTTTTTATATAGTTAAGAATAATCGTATCTTGATTAGAATAAAAATGCCGTTTTTTTATACCTTTAGTGAAAATTGCTACCAAGAATCAAAGGGAAGTATCGGATTTTCTATACCGAAATGATGTTTTTCTTGCAGGGAAGGGTTGGTTAATTACTCCTCAAATAAGAATGAGTAAAAACGTTTTACTTCTTAACGAAATAAGGCAAGGCTTTCTTTTGGAGAGATGTTTTATGTAGTTCTACAATTGTACATATGCCACTAGAAAATTTGGCTAACAAAATATTTAATTTAGTTTAATAGATAACAAGCACTTGCTATATATTAGATGTTTTAATATTTCGAAGTAAAAATGAAACAACATGTATTTCTAGATATCAAAAAAAATGCAATACCCCAAATAGCATAAGCAGATGAACGTTGGCAAGATGATCCAGTCAATTCCGAGGCACTGTTTCCCATTCCCCCAGAGAGAAATTTCTAGATCTTGAATTGTAAGAACTGAGCAATAACCTATCTCCCTAGAGCATCCAATGGATCTAAGATCATATGGGACACTTCATATACGCGATACCATTGCCCCCAAAAATTGAAATGCGAGGTGTGTGACATTGAGTGTTAAAAAGAATGTATCGCCGATGAATCTATGATATGGTACCACAACATATCTTGGATTTGCACCTTGTTTTCTTCCAAGAACGGATAGAGATTTTGGGTTCGTGTTGTTGCACCTTTGCCTTAACATCTTCATCGATCCTAAAATTGACACTTTTACATACATAAAAAAATCCCAATCTTTCCAAGCTATTGATTCCAGTAAATCATGGTATTTCAATACTGTTCGAAGTCACTTACAAAATGTATTAATTGAGGATTCTGCAGTCGGTTTTCGGGAATTCGATAAATCATGAACTTTCATATCAATGAGGATATAATGCATAAATAATAATCGGCATCCAAAATCCTTGAATAGACGAATTGAATATATTTTAATCATATTTTACAAGAATACTATTACGAAAAAAGTAATACTTAAATTGCTTTGAGCACTCTACTGCAATAGTACTTCCGGATGCATTAATAATGATAGATGGAAAGCTTTAACCACGAAACTGTAAAAGTAAACTTTAATATTATTAACTTTCATTAAGGTGGAATGAATATTTTATTAAATGGAAAACTCCATTTTAAATGAAGGCTTTTGTGCTATAAGGAGCAGATCTCATAATTGAAAGCGATGACCTAAAAATGATATGAATTTTCATCCCATTTTCAAAAATTCTCTATCTCGTCACTTTGAGGAACTTTAGGAGTTGTATTAGAACTGTTTTCTTTTCTATTTTTAATACATTTAAATAGGTTTTTTTTGAAAAAATACTATTTATTCATTACATAATTATAATTGTCGTGATTTTAAGAACTTTGTAGAAAACTATTCTTTCAAATCTTGGCAATACTTCAAAGTCAAAAGCAACGCAACTTCAAAAGTTAATTGAAGCGAATGTTTAAGGCGACTGAAAATGGTTTCGCAGGCGGAAATAAAAGATTTGATGGTTCAAAGTTTGATTTTGTACTCACTATATTTGACGCTCTGCTTTTAAATATGAATATTTTTTCTCTTTACCTGCCATTTAATGTAGCTGATATTTCCAACTTTAAAGAACAACTTATTACTCAAAGAGAAGAATGATACCATAGTTTTGATAGCGAAGAATCTTAAGTTCTAGAAATATTTAAATCGAGAATTTTTGCTGAAATTTGCTAACAAGGAGACCATATGAAATATCTTTGTTTCTGGTGTCTATTTCATGGCAATAATACCCTTAGATAGGGATTAGATACCTACCAGAAACAGCATGGTTGCTGGCAAATGAAATGTTATTTCTGAGCCCTAAATCTGTCTAGTCCACTGCATACAAAGCTGGCAGTTATTGAAACCATGTTCACAGCTTTTTTTCGTTTTGCATCAAAAGGATATTCCCAAATCGATTATCATATCGTGGATTCCTTCAATGAAGAGAGCAAAAGACGTCGATCGAATTCAAGAATATTGTGGATAACTGCCGATAAATTTAAAAACTGTAGACACTTGATCTATTTCAAATTCATTTCCCCCCAGATGAGTGATTCCATTAGGATAGGAATACAATCAAGCATGTCAACCTGGGCCTGCAAGAAAAACTGCGTAAGCAAAATTCTTTCAACTGAAAATAATGTTTTCATTTAATTCTCATTTCTAATTCTGAATCAAGCTGTTATAGAGTATTGATATATCTTTTTCAGTGAATTTACGTAGTTGATTGAGGAAATTTAATGACAATGAATGATTTAACACAATAGGCAAAAACTAAGGTGAGATTTGTTTTTAGCATATAAAAAAGCAGTTTTAAAAAACCGGAACCAAGATGTTTGCTAGCCTGTCTTTTCATTTTATAGTGAGTGTTTTGTGACTTGCGTTTCTAAACAACAAATAAACATTGATATCTGTCGAATAAATAAAACACTTTGTGCATTGCCTAAATAAAATAATATCTCGCATTCTTTAAATTAATATTTCAAAGAAATTAATATATGTTTTTAATGAAAATTCCTGTTCACAAAAAAAAATTGTTTCCTCAAATCACAAAAAAGCATTGAGATATCAAATCTGGAAGGAAAAAAAAGTGGCGGGAAAAGTTCTTTTTTACATTCTTATCATTTTTGAAAATTAATTAAATCTTTATATTTTAGCATATCTGTTGAAATGTAATTTTTGTTCCTTTGAATTGAAGTGATAGTGGGAAAAAAATGGGTGGTTTTTACAGAATCCCATTTACTTTTGAAATGAATGCCTTTGCTGCTGCGGTATCATTACTCAATGGAAGGAAAGCACATTTTTTCTCTAATGTTATTGTATCTAGGTAATCCAAATCATATAATTGAACTAGTATATGAGTGGCTTTTGTACTGTAGAAAGAAATGAAGACTGTTAATAACCTCATTTATTGTCCGATTCAAGAGGAAACTTAGATGCTATTACTGTCAGCGAATACGAGCCAGCTAAGAATAGGATTAAAATAATGAACGAAAAAGCATATTTGCAGCATTTTGACAGTGCAGAAAGGAAGGAGGCTGGAACCGAAGTATTGTATATATACAATTGATATTAAAAGTGCAGGTGATGAAATCCCCTGATGACGTTGTTCGTCCACTTCCCCATTCTTTTAATATTGTTCTACTATTTATTTCCACAGGTTTCTTGAATTGCAGCGTTTTGCACATTCGCTTCGCATGTGTGTTTTATTCCTCACCCTTCTCCTTTTTTCGCATGTTTTAAGCACTCTTTTGGTTTTCATTGTTTTTATTTTCGAATTTTTACATATTTTTGTTCCCTTTTGCTTGTATATGATTTTCTCTCTTACCCCTCTATATACCCTCACTTAGATTTCCTGAATTGGTTGATTTATTTCATACAAATTTATAAAGTAAATTCTATTAAATAAGCTATAATAATTTCTCCCAATAATCAATCACACAATCAAGTATGTAATGATGTCCGATTTCATCATAAAAAGTTATTTATGGAAGCATAAGAAAGTAAAATTTCATTACATAATAAAATTTCATATTTTAGTAAATAGAATATAATACAAATTATAAACTAAAAATACGCAAGTGCATTTTTAAATAATATCGTGCCCGCGCAACCAGCGGCATTCTCAAAGGCATTTTAAAAACGTCCGCATACTTTTTTAATTACTTCAACAAGACTATCGAATGAGATCTTGGAAGAAAGCGTACGGTGTCTATGAATTTGGTTGCTTTGCACCTCGTGAAAGTGTCCACATTTTTGACACATCCAGTTTTGCCATCGCGCTCCTTCTTCGTTCTGTGCAGACTGATATTCTTTATAGAAAAATTGATGTGACATTTAAATTGCTATAGCGAGCAAAGGTTTGAAATATATATCTGACCAATGGAATCATTTCTTTTATTCCTTTTCAAGTTTCTGTTTTCTACTTTATTTATTTCACATCTCCTTTGTAAATAAATTTCTACGCAATACGAATGCTGCTGACATTTGTGTTGAAATAACCTGTATATTTTCTAATGAGATATTGCTTTATTATAAAAGGAGTGGAATAAAAACAGGTTTAAAAAATAGGAAAAGAATCCCAGGTACAATTGACATTTTTCTATATAATTATACGAT
>JAPMOR010081114.1:615552-632294 GCA_026543865.1 Argiope aurantia | reverse complement strand
GTTTTGAAGCTAAGAAAAGGAATGAGAGATAGATTTACCAAGAAAGCTGATGCTTTGGATTCAAAAAGAATCTTTGAAATAATGTGTTATGTTTATATTTCCAAATCGATACTATATTATCCGTTATCATATGCTAAGTTATAAGAGAATAATTGAAAAAATCTACGTTCCAGATGAATGATCTACAGGCGGAAGCTCTCTCAATTCCAAAAGGTTTCTTGTATAGCCAGGGACATATGCTATGCGAAATTTATTGACATTATCCCGAGCGGCGAAATAATGAAGTTAGTAAAAAGGACTCAAATATAACTGAAAAGTACAGTTAGAAAACTGTTATAAAATTTCATGGAGTTATCTGTGAAATTGATGCAGATGTGTGAAATAAAAAGGGACTCTCCGCTATTTTCATATTTTCCGAATTATGCAACGGCGAAATGAAATTTAAGCAAAGAAGAGAAAAGCAAACAACAGAATAAATAAGTAAAATTTGAAAACGCAATTTGGAAGTAAGGGAGGATGCCAATGAGTACATTTCTTAATTTAGGTAGAACCCTGTGTCAAGTCATGGAAAGTTCATAATTTGAAACGAAAACAGTTTTTCCTATTTTACAGAAGAAAGTTTTTCTTGTGTTCTTATTATGGTACAGCGCACATGTTTAATTGGATATTTTTGCCTATTATTTTTGAGTTACGTTTTGTATATTGCTTCTAGGAGCGTTGGAATAATTTCAGTATAGTCACTTTACTATAGATACGCATTACTTTCTCTACTATGCAGTGTCTTAAAAAATATTTTATTCCCAAATATCTGGCTAAGAGTGGATTAAGATATCTTGACATGTATTTTTCTTTACATTAATAGAACAAAAGGAATTTTCATTGCCATTTTTTTCTCTGAAGAATGCCAAAATTAATTTTCGCCAATCCTAGTTGAATGATGAATCGGCACAAGCACGAAAGCCAAAAATGTCGAAACGTTTTAGCTCTCAGGAATAATGAGGTAGCACTTATTTTCCACCTCATTATTTTGCATATTTGAAATTTTAGAATTGTTGAAAATTTTGAATTAAATTTTGAGGCGCCCCTTTTTTTTAAAACAAAAACAAACTTTATTTTTTTAATTAATATATTATTCGAATAAGAAGTATGAATCATTCCTATGATTAATTTGATCTAGGAGTTGGTGGAGAAAAACATTTTTGATCTTTAAAAATAATGAAACTTTACCTTAATAAAAAAATTATTATTCTTTATCAAGATATTTCTTTCATTTTAAAAAATGACAGGTTTTTGGATATAAAGAAAAAAATCTATTAAATTTTGAGGTAGTGAATTTTATTAATATGAGAAATGAATACCTTTAACAACATAGAAATTCTTCATGAGTGAGCTTCATTCTTCGCTCAATTCTTTTTTCAGAATACTTTAAATTCCAAGAAATGTCTTAAAATGAAGAAATTTAGGATTCCGAGCACATGACTGAATTAATTTCAGCTTTCATAATGCTATCTAAAATTGTCCAAAGGGAAAGAAATAGAGAAGCAAGTTTTTGTTGTTCTGGAATGCCCTCTCAGAAAAAAAAATTTTAACTAATTTTTTGTTTAATCATTTTTTCCATCAGCACAGCACTAGCATCTCCTCCTAACTTTCTTTAGATATTTAAAGTTGGATAACTTGAATGAAATCAAATGATAAACTAAAGCGTAACATTTGAATGACGAGTTTTTGTTGCTTGATAGATGTGATTTCAATCTTCTATATTCGAAAGAGAATTTTCTAGCCTTTCTATGACATTTAACGAAGAACTAATTCTTAATTTTTCCTCTAATTATTATTTAAATTAGTATAATTATTATTTGTTCCAATTCTGATATTACATCCATTTTTCATTATATGGAGGGATAACAAAAATCAACAAGATACCTTTATTCCTGTAGGAATTGAACTGCAATCTTTCCTTCATATCAAACGAATCTTATCCCAATAATTTTATTTTGATGAATAAAATTATTGGATCCTTTTCTCTTTACTTCTGCCTCCAAGCGCGATAAAAATTGGAACATTAGAAAGACACCTTAAAAAATTCGTGACAAATGTTCATTACATTTTCAGTGGATATTTGATAATTAAGTATTTAAAAGCCGAATACATAATCTTTGCTAGTGTTGCATGCGACATCTTACTTAAATGCCATATAATGTTTCTGAGAAAAGCAATATTCAAGAAAGATTGTAATTTTTTGCAATCATTCAGAATTACAATTCTTTTTTCTATGCAACAGAAGAGTAAGGCTTGAAACTACTAGTAGGGGACCCCTTTAAATTTTATCTTGCTCGTCATCTTTCTTACAAAAAAGGGAGTTTGAACAGTTGGTTTGTTATTCTTTATACTTGTGAATAGCTTTTAATTGCTTCTCTTTTCTGAATCCACTGTCTCTATTTATACTGAAAATTATATCATTTCTTCCTTTTGATTTTTTTGATTAAGGGAAATCTCATTTCCATGAAATTTTAATTGAATGTTCAGCTGCAGAGTTATTACTTTCATGTAGATCTCGAGAAAATTAAGGAAGTCTTCCTACTGTGCTTTTCATTAGTTATTCTTACCAATCATCGAATTAAAAAATGAGCCGCTACTTTCAAAGAAATAAAATTTTAAAATTGCAAGTGATTACCATTTAATAGATAACAAACATTGTATCTTCATTGTAAATGCGTAATATAAACAGAAAATATTGTGATTATAAAAAAATAATAGATAAAAAAACTTGGAACTTTCGAGATTTCGACGAATCTCCATGCTTCAGACCTCTTTGAATTCAAAAACTCATAATTGTTTTCATGTTTGTCTCTGAATACGGAAACTACAACACATTTTGAACAAGAGGGTGAAATCGATTTGACGCTAAGTTTGCAAATTTCTATCCAAAACTATCGTAACCGTAAAAAGGAAGTTAATCATTCTGTCTGTCCGGATGCATGTGAATACGATAAGTACAAGCTATAGTTATTTGGATAAAATTAAAAAAAATTTATACATAGTTTAAAGTATAGATTTGTATCAAATTTTAAACAAAACTGATTGACCGTACGTCTGTCTGTAAACGCGACTCCCATGCATTTAAACAACACAGATAAAAAGAAAAAAAAAGTGCTCCTATTACTACAATTACAATTATGTGTCAACTTTTGGCTTCAATTGGTAGGGGGAAAAAATGTCACTTTCTTTTTTGTACTACGACACACAAAACGCGTGACTTTGCCCTAATTATTATGCAGAGGTGGAAAACCGTTTTTGTGAAAATTTTGGGTTGAATAAATTCCTATTAAAATTCATTGAGTTCGAATCTTGCAAAAAGAAGAATTTGCAGTTCCATATGGTAAAGTGTAGAGTCAGGGTCCATGTACTGAGGCGTCTTGTGAAATCATTACTATTAAATATTGTCACGATAGATACTTCGCTAAATAATAATTGAAGCAGCATCAAAACTTTAACATCATGGGCAAAATTAAAATTACTTTGACTGATATAAAATTACTTTTATTGATATTAATAATAAGTCATTTCTATTCCATAAAATCGATAAAGACAATGGAGCAAAAGCAATCAAACGTAACAGGGAAGTACACGTTCAACATCCTTTCAATCAATACTAGCAGACTTCGGCGACCAGCTGCTCGCCTAGCATATTGATAGTAATAATATGTCTAACACTTTTGATGAACTACGTCTTATCACAGCCAAATAAATATTTTAAATCCTTTTTTGCATAATAAAGTATTATTTTTTCGATACAATGTGGTGAAATAAACTCTCATCCTAACGAATTTGATAGTGAGATAATGATGACTCTCGAAAATGGTCGGCTCATGAGCTATCATATAAAATAAAAATTCGTGCAAACGCTTGTGGGTAATGTCAAGACTTATGTTGACAAAATATATAGAAAATTCCCATCAAATGGTTCCAGTTTCAATTAATTATTTTAATAATAAGTAATCTAAATGGTTTCGAGAATTGGTAATTTTGTCTATTAATATTGTACTTGCTGCTCGTCTATCATTTTAGCAAAGAATTCATGTATCTGATGCTGTTATTCAATCACAATATTTCGCATGTATCAATGTTTCCTTTCGGAAATGAAGTTATGAAAGCTGGAAAATTAGGATTTTCAAAACCTCCTATGTATTTAAGATGTTCAGCACGTGGTTACTTTAATAAAAATTAAAGTAATAAAGAATATAAATTCAAGTAATAAAATAATTAAATAAATAAGGCATAATTAAAGAACATAAATTTTTATTTTAGTACTAGTTTTCTTTGTGTTTTAAGTGTTATTGTATTTGATTTGATAATGATTTTCTGTATTGAATAAGAATTAATATTATATTAAATTTCATTCAAAACAGCAGAATATGAATGACAAGCTTGAAAAATGTTCAACCAGTAATAAAATAGTAGCATTTGATTTTATAATGAAATTTTCATCCGAATCGAAGTTATGGTCACTACATTTTTCTGATTTTGAATCATTTTGCACAAAGAGTTGATAACTATCCCCTCTTTCATTGTGAAACCTTTCGATTTATGTAAAATCTTCTCTCAAACCGAATGCAAGCAGAATTCCTGTTTCGTCTATTCCATATGTATTTCTGCAAAGTTTTACTAGTAGATTATTTTTGTTCATCTGAAAAGATTAAGAAAAAAACAGTTTCATGAAATGAAGGGCTTCTAATTTTATTCTTGTGCATTTCTAAATAAAATTACATTGCTTGCCTTCTTAGAATAGAAAATTCGACTGCCAATTAAATTATTAACCTGTTTGAAAGTCATTGAGCAATCTTAGATAAGTTAATTTTATAATCATAAAGTAATTTTTGAGTATATTATTTAATAATTGTAAGAATTTTTTATTAGGTAGTCTCATTCTTCGAGTTTTCCTAAACGTTTGGATAGCAAATCTAGAATTAGAATTAATACTATTCATATAGTGTAGAAGATCCGTTACATTGAAATTTAGAGAAGCCATTATCAAGAAATGCGGAGGAAAAATATATATTATCTACTGCAAAAATTTTGTATCCTGAAAAGATTTTATGTTTCTGTTAACTCTCTTAGACTCAAGATGATTCCAGTTCAGGTTTTTCAGAATTCTGGAAAGTCAGAGTTTCTCTTTCAAAAATAAGAAAAACTTCCTATCTCCTCAAAAATTGTAATGATAGTCCGTGTTTTTAAGGGGTTGATATGCAAAAGAGGACCCTACTTAATCGATGTCTATTAAGTAAATGTAAGCTCTAACATCCTTTGAGAATTCTTACATAATTTCCCTAACCTCAAAATCCTTCTAGGCAAGAATGTTTCCCTAACCCCAAAATACTTTTTAGGCAAGAGTTTGTAACGAACAAATCAAACACAAACTTACATAATCAAAGAGGAAATTTCGCATCTATATTCGGGCGTTTTAAGGCCCATCGTATTTTGTTGAACAGATATTTTCAGATCTTTTAGTATTGATAGAGTGAAGAAGCACAAGAAATAATTCGCATGAGGACATCTTGCGTTTAATGTCTGAAAAAACATTAAATAGAAATTTGAAAAGAATTCTTTGCTAAATATTATAAATAAAGTTTTCATTGAGGATTATTTCAACTTAAATTGAAAATAAAATTCCTTTTTTGAAATCTAAAGTGTCAAAGTTTCACTTAGCTTTTTAAAAACCTAGAAATATATGATTAAATAAATTATAGATTATATTTCTATATTTTTTAATTATATAACCTTATAGGAGTGCTTTTTCTTATAATTATTTAACTTGTTTATAAATTTTGACATATGATATTTTTATTTAATTATCAGAATACTTATTATAATTGCTCTATTTATTCCTATTGTTATTTATGTTAGAATAAACTAAAAAAAAATTAAATGGTCAGTAAAGAAGACAAAAAAAGATAGTTAGCGTTTTAAAAAATATAAAAAAGTCTCTTAATAATAACATAATATGAATTTACTAGCTAGATCTATTTCCAGCATTTATTATAATTACTACATAAATTAAAATTTCATATCATATTTCTAATATTTTTAACTTTTTTAAGAAGAAATTTTAATTGAATCTTGTAGCTAAAAGGATATGAGAAATTATAGAGTGTTATCTGGACTATTTTGAAAAGTCAGAAGAAGTTCGAGTTCTAACAATCATAAGCAAAAATTATTGAAATATGAAAACTGATTTTAAAAGATAGATGAAGGAGAGGAATTTGAAAAGAATGAAATCTTTGTAAAGAAATTTAAAAAAACTATTTCTGCCTATAAGACATGGAACGTTTTAAAAGGTTTTTATTGTCTATTTTAAAAACTATGAAGAAAGTTTAATTTAAGCAGACACATGTAGAATTGTTTGAAATATAAACTAGGAATTCAAGAACCAGAAGCAAAACTTCAAAAGAATGAATTAATAGTTTAAAATAATCGATAAAGTAAACCTTAATTGCAGTTCAAATTAATTGAAGCCGATGTTATGTACAGCCGAAATGGATTTCAATTTACAATGAATTTTAACCTTGTTTTCAAGCCACCTGAAATATAAAAAATTGGTGAATAAATGAAATTCATCGTACATTGTCTAGGTAAATTAATGCCCCGTTTAATTTTCCAAGAAACTTAATATATTTTTTGAATGAAATTTTTTGTTCGAAGAGAAAAAAATATAGTTTTTCTATGAAGTAAAAAAAAGAATATCAAATCTAAAAAACTGTAAACAAAAAGAAATTCTTCTTTCTATATTTATGTTGAGTTTTGAAAACTAATTAGAACTTAATTAAGAAGAACTTTTTAAAAGAATCTGAATCTAATGTTAATTCATAAACGGAATTTTGATTTTTACCCAATTTCATTTTACTGGTATTTCATGCTAAATGAAAAGATTTGTCTGTTTTGTAAATATTTCTAAAAATCATCGATAGCATTATTTAATTCATTCTCTTAATGGAGAATTTACTTTATCATTTTTATTAAATTAGGAATATTTATTACCGATTAATATATTTAATCATTTGAAAGGAAATAAGAAACTGTTATAAAGGATTTTCATTACTTTCGTTTCTCTACAGTGAGGTTTATAAAACCTTTTGTGATTCCTAAAAAAATGTTTCGAGAAAATACCTCCGATATTATGAAAACAATCTTATCAGCTTTAATAGCAAACCATCGGGAATGGTCAGCACGAAATTTCTCCATTAATCTCCGCATGAAATTGGGGGGGGGGGCATAAAATTAGGTAAGGGGTCATTACTGAACAGTTGTTATGAAATATAGTTCTTTGGCGTGAATTCATACAATCATTCATGCGAATGTCTATTTTAAACACATTTTTCACACAACTACAGCTGTAGTCAGAATATCACATACCAAATTTCACTATTCAGTTATTGTGTTTGCATACCGTCGGAAACATAATTCGATAGATGTTAAACACTCAAGATTACCCCAACCTGGGAAGTACTAATTCGCGATAACAAGAGAAAAGATCAAACGAGGTTGAACAAGAAACATCTATCCAATGGTAGAATTGACCTAGAGCATTTCGAACTCTCAAAATATATACTGATAACTAATTGTTCGGATTTCTTTCTAAAGTATCTCTGGCAGAAATGTGCTGGAATTTAACGACAAAAGAAATGTGTATTTGACACGTCTTGTTTTTGCATTATTGCGTTTTATCGTGTTGAATTGAACAGATTTGTACTAGATTTTTCCGCATGGTCGCTTTAATATAAATAATACATTACTAGATACCAAATTTTTGGTAATAGTTATCTCCGTTCTCTATTGGGATAGAAACACTAATTTTCAGCCAATATTCGGGGCATGCAGAGGCGGAAAGAACTAGAGCAGCCGTTGGTTGTCTAAATATACAAGATAGTCCAGATGAGATCATTTCTGCTAGTTTAAAAAAATGGAAGGTTTTTCTTTTTTTTCCCTCTAATTTGTGTTTATTTTAAATTTTTATATTTCCATTACATTTTACGATGGGAAATATTCAAATCTGGATGTGGGAAAACGAATCGAGATAATTTCGACCTCGTAGTAATTCGAAATATAACTGAATGTTTTTTAAATAATATATGTTGCCAATTAACAATGCATTGGTAAAGTTCTGAAATATACACTGGTGTACAAAACTTAAGCAACAGGTATGTTTTTTGCCATAACTTCACGAGAAATCATCTGAGAGACATGAAATTCAGAAATGAGATACAGCATTTTGTTCTGAAAAAATGATGAAAGCATAGTTCCGCAGAAATGAATACAATGCATACAGTATGGAATCAAACAAAAAAAGACTTTATTGAACTCATAGTATCGTTACACATGATTGTCTCTCCAAGAGGAAGAACAGCAAGCAGATGTTCCTTAGTATGGAATATGCCCTCCCCTTACTGCAATGGTTGTTTCGCACCGTCTCCCCATACTCAGCACCAGATTGTCCAACAGTTCTTGAGGTAAGAGTGCCCATTCCTCAATCAGCATCTATTTAAGTTGTCGAGTGTTCCCAGGAGGATGTAATCGTGCCGCAAGGCGTCTCCCCAAAGTATCGCACACATGTTATATCGGATTTAAATCAGGGGAGCACGCCGGCCAATCCATTCGAGTGATACCTTCACTTTCCAGGAGCTCCTCAACAGCATGAGTCCTGTGTGGCCGTGCATTGTCATCCATAAAAACGAAGTCTGATCCAATGGCACCTCGGAACAGACGCACATGGGGAAGGATCACCTCCTGACAATAGCGATCTCCAGTTACAGAACCTCTGTCGAAAACGTGGAGCTCAGTCCGCCCGTTCATCATAATGCCTCCCCAGACGACAACTCCAGGACCACCGAAACGGTCTCTTTCCGGAGAAAACACAAGTGTATCAATTTTTTATATATCTGACCAATCAGAAAGTGAATGAAAAATTAATAACAAAACTCCATCTTTGCAGATATGAAAGAAGTTAAATAAAAGTGTATAATATAATTACTTCAATAATCGAACTTTTATAAAAAGTTTCAATAACCCTATTTGAGTTAAGAATAAAGTACAAAGCTTCATTTTAACTCAATTAACGTGCACTTCTGTAGCTAACATTTGATATACACAATTTTTACCAAATATAAAAATTTCTTTTAAAATTAAAAAAAGAAATCGAATGGAATATAACTTCTGCAAAACGTATCTTATAAAAAATATCGCTAAAATTAAAACTTCTTTTTTGTTTCCATCTAATTTCTGCATAATTTTTATTTATAACCTGAGCCACATTTCAATTTTAAAATATCACATCAACTCCTTTTTTTTTTTTTTTTGGAATGGCGTGATATGAAAAACGGTTCAGAGAACAAAATACTACTTATATTTTTTAGAAAAATTATTGTGATCTTTTTTTTTTTCCTTTGTGAATCTACTAAGAGTTGAAAGTGCTCAACTAAGAAAAAAAATGACAATGGATTTGGTAATCTTCTTTGAGAAAAAGGAATCCATCAAACATCGTACTGCTATCAAGTTTATAAATAAAAAAAATGTTGAAATTGAGAGCATCTTTAAGGATTCGACAACATTTCGAAACCTTACGAGTGTTCGAAAAATATATGTTTCACGGATCAAAATTCTTAAGAGTATTTCTTTGGTACATGAGGATTAACGTTAATCTGCAAAACAAAAGCTAGATATAACAGCTTTTATTTCTTTCCGATTTGTTGTAGTATCGTCTCTCTCGGGAAAAGGCATTTTTATAAATAATCCGATAATCCCTGCCATTTTTTTTATGTTCATTAAGAATTTTTGCCAAGCATGCCGAAAAAGCGTAAATAATTAGAATTCGATCTCTGGTGGACTTGAGAAAGCATTGTTTAATAATTCAACACGTATCAGGATTATATAATCACAGATAAATTAAATGACGTTCAGAGCACAGAACGCTATGTTTTTAACATTATTGTTTTCCATTCTGCAATAAGGCAGTTTCTGTTCACTGGAAGTCATATTGTTGTATTGGTCAAGATTTAATATTATTAAAAATCATGCGGGAATTCAGAGGACATTGACAAGAGTGAGTGCATTAAGCATGATAATGACATTTTTTTCAGATTAAAGTTAAATCGCATTTATTTCCATAAGCTAATAAATGAGTTAATTATAAGCTTTATTTAATATTAGCCGCCTTTGGAGACCAGCCGGTTCGCCATTATTACCTCTCGCTACAATTTTCAATTAAATATTTTAAGTAGCTGTTCTCTTATTAGATACTCAAACAAAACCGTTTTAATCTTCAAATTTTGATAGTCATACCAAACTTCTGCTGTTGTTTAGATCGTTTCGTTCAATTTACTATCTATATTTTGCTAATTTGGAGTCATTTCCGGTAAAACTTCAACTTTAATTTAAAGTGGAAATGATGAAATTGCAATTAATATTAAGATATTTTTTAATAAAACCAGGCGCTTTATTTTATTTATCATCTTTATTGTTATTAATTAATTATTATTATTATTGAATATGAGTATTGCAAACAGAATTGCTCGGTATTTAAGTCTTATAACTACAAAATATTTTTCATAGTTTATGTAATATCTCAAACAATAATTCAACAAAAATTTTTGAGATTCAGTATAAAATTCAGTTTTTAGTTTTGCTTTCAAAAGGAGTGAAATGAAATCAATAATAATATTTTGTTCCGGCCCATAAATATATTTCAAAAATTATGAAGTCTAAATTTAATGCAGTAAGGTATCATATTCTGAGATATATTCTGGACACACCAAATTTTAAATAAATGAATGAATGTTTCTATTTTCCACGATCAACTAAAACTTATTTATGAAGTTTTGAATATTAAAAATTTAGAAAAACTCAACATTTTTATAATTTTAGGCCAATTAATCTTGAAAAACCTGCGCGATGATTGGCAAATTTTCTTTGAAACAACCGATGGAAAATCTCAAATTATCCTTTTTTTATTAAATAGTGATATTCAAATTTTTATAAATCAGTCAATTTAAGTGATTGATTTAGTTGATTGGAAATTAACTCCTTTTATTTAAAATATTAGTGCTTCAAGGACATTTTGTTATTCGTGATTTCCACAGCAGAAACTTTGTGTAAAATCAAAAATTCGTTATTTATTAGAGCATTTATTGAATCAAGTTAAATAAAATACAATCATTTTCTATTTAGACCCTTTTAGCAGATCTGTGTCTTACTAAAGGTTTACAAATTAGCTGTGTGGCCCTGATTTGAATAGATATCCTGTTCATATTAAACAAAACTTGCCTTAAAATAAAACTGATTTATTGGATTAATAATATAGAGAGTGTAAAAGATCATAAAATAATTTTTCTTGAATTTATTTTTTAGAAAAAATAATATTTCATATTTGTTTCATTTCCTACAGACACGTGCCAAAAATTATATTTTTGCAGATTTCATTTCCAAAAAAATTTAATTTATTTTTAATTGGAACTTTAATCAATGTGATGGCAACACTTCATGGGAAAAAAGCTAATTTTTTCCCATGAATGCGAAACTTGCTCGTGTAGATTAAATGTTATTTTTATTTTGTACGAAAAAAATTGTTGAAAAATATAGTTAACATATTTATTTAAAAATTCATTAAAAATAGAAATTTAATTTTAAGGTTAAAACATTGATATCATTTAAAAATAAATTTTTGATCTTTAACTTGATGTAAAAATCTTTTTTGTGCGATAATATTTTCGGAAGTTATAACAGAAACACGCCAAAATTTCGCTTAATTTTTAAATAAATAAAATTCTAATTATAAATTCGAAAAATAACCCCCAGGTGCACATTCCCGGCCTCCAAGGTATACACGTGCTTAATTTGGTAGCTGTTGGTTGAATGGTCTGACCTGTAGAGAGCCAACACACATACACACACACACACATTGAGCTTTATTATAAGTATAGATTTATAGTCTGATGAAAAACTCTACAAAAATCGTTTGTTGTTTTTATCAGCTTTAAATTCCAAAAATTCTGAAATAAGTATCAAACTATCTGATAATTGATGTAGGCGAACGATCATTTTGATTCAATCGATGTGATGAATATAGCATTCAATCAATGAAGTCTTGGATTTGAGACGTTTAATACAGGACTTGTGTTTTCAAATGTTCTTGCGCCATTTGTGTCTATTTAAATGATTTATTTTCTCTGTGTCTTTCAGGCAATTCTATAAATTGCTAATCTGATAGAAAGGTTTGATTAAGACGAATAAATGAAAAATTGTCCATGAAACCGGAGTGAATGGCTTCTCTTTGGGGATTTTAGGAGAGGATTGGATCTCACTTTTGTGATGTTTCGCTTAAGAATTTCTACTTGAAGTGAATCCTTTCTTGCATTTGGCCGCTTGAGGTCGCTTTTGTAAATTGGCAGAATTACACAATGACATAACAATTGAAATCTTTTCAATCTCTTTGAAGACGAATCTGCACGAGGTCATCTGTTGATTAAATATGCATGAATGAATTATAAATAGGTATTTATTTTGTCATATGATTTTTAACGCTCACTTGAACCGAAGTACAAATATTTATCTTTTTGGCTAGACACATATGTATTTTTTAATTATTAGAGTGACACTATTTCATTTCTTAACAGTTGAAAAAACTCAGAAATGACATTCTTAAAAAAATCATTAACACACTAGATAAATATCCCCAAATGGAAAATGATAATGAATGATTTGCATGTCGAATGATTAGGAAGAAAAGAGAATGAGCCTTAAAGTACAGAAACTGCTGTTGCTGTTATATTTGATGGCAGGAGTTTTCTTTGATTCTTTATCTATATCTATACTTATAATAAAGCTCAATGTGTGTGTGTGTGTGTTGACGCTCTACAGGCCATACCATTCAACCTACAGCTAACACATTTAACACGTGTATACCTTGGAGGCCGGGAATATGCACCTGGTGGTTATTTTTTCGAATTTTTAGTTAGAATTTTATTTATTTAAAAATTAAGTGAAATTTTGGCGTGTTTTTGCTATAACTTCCGAAAATATTACCGCACAAAAAAGATTTTTACATCAAGTTAAAGATCAAAAATTTATCTTTTAAATGATACCAATGTTTTAACATTCAAATTAAATTTCTATTTTTAATGAATCTTTAAATAAATATTTTAACTATATTTTTCAACAATTTTTTTCCTACAAAATAAAAATAAAATTTAAGCTACACAAGCACGTTTCGCATTCATGGGAAAAAAATAGCTTTTTTCTAAGTGTTGCCATCACATTGATTAAAGCTCTAATTAAAAATAAATTAAATCTTTTTGGAAATGAAATCTGCAAAAATATAATTTTCGACACGTGTCTGTAAGAAATGAATAAAATAAGAAGTATTATTTTTTCTAAAATATATATTCAAGAAAAATTATTTTATGATCTTTTACACTCTCTATATTATTAATCCAATAAATCAGTTTTATTTTAAGGCAAGTTTTGTTTAATATGAACAGGATATTCATTCAAATCAGGGCCACACAGCTAATTTGTAAACCTTTAGTAAGACACAGATCTGCTAAAATGGTCTAAATGGAAAATGATTATATTTTATGTAACTTGATTCTATAAATGCTCTAATAAATAACGAATTTTTGATTTTACATAAAGCTTCTGCTGTGGAAATCACAATTAACAAAATGTTCTTGAAACACTAATATTTTAAATAAAAAGAGTTAATTCCCAATCAACTAAATCAATCATTTAAACTGACTGATTTATGAAAATATGAATATTAGTATTCAATAAAAAAAGGATAATTTCAGATTTTCCATCGATCGTTTCAAAGAAAATAGGCCAATCAGCGCGCAGGTTTCTCAAGATTAATTGGACTAAGATTATGAAAATGTTGAGTTTTTCTAAATTTTTAACATTCAAAACTTCATAAATAAGTCTTAGTTCATCGTGGAAAACAGAAACATTCATTCAGTTATTTAAAATTTGGTGTGTCCAGAATATTTCTCAGAATATGATACCTTACTGCATTAAATTTAGACTTCATAATTTTTGAAATATATTTATAGGCCGGAACAAAATATTATTATTGATTTCATTTCAATCCTTTTGAAAGCAAAACTAAAAACGGTATTTTATGCTGAATCTGAGAAATTTTTGTTGAATTATTCTTTGAGATATTACATAAATTATGAAAAATATTTTGTAGTTCAAATAAGACTTAAATACCGAGTTAATTCTGTTTGAAATACTCATTTTCAATAATAATAATAAATAAATAACAAGACAGATGATAAATAAAATAAATCGCTTGGTTTTATTAAAAAAATATCTTTATATTAATTGCAATTTCATCATTTCCACTTTAAATTAAAGTTGAAGTTTTACCAGAAATGACTCCAAATTAGCAAAATATAGATAGTAAATTGAACGAAACGATCTAAACAACAGCAGAAGTTTGGTATGACTATCAAAATTTGAAGATTAAAAAGGTTTTGTTTGAGTATCTAATAAGAGAACAGTTACTTAAAATATTTAATTGAAAATTGTAGCGAACGTTAATACTGGCGAACCGACTGGTCGCCAAAGGCGGCTAGTATTTAATAAAAACGGTCGAAGGAATGAAACGCACGGATTTATAGTATATTTGACTTAATAATGCACTAATAGTCTGTAATTAATTCTAATATACAATATACTTCGCCAATATCATCTTACCTTGTTAGCGCAAGAAACTTTAGAATACGTACATGATGTTATTCGTCATTCCGAATGTCATACAATCATTGCATTGTAAAATCTGTAAATATCTTTTAACAAGATGCTTCGCTATTATCATCTTAGTCTGTTAGTGCAAGATACTTTAGAATGCCTACATGATGTTATTCATCATTCCGAATGGCATACAATCATTAAACGCATTGTAAAATCTGTAAATATCTTTTAACAAGATGCTTCGCTATTATCATCTTAGCCTGTTAGCGCAAGATACTTTAGAATACCTACATGATGTTATTCGTCATTCCGAATGGCATACAATCATTAAACACATTGTAATATCGTTGGTTTATTGGATTTTATATCGCATGATAAAGTTGTTTTTAATTGGTTTATTTTAAACTAACTTCCATAGTACTGATTTTTTTTTTCTTTAACTTTAATGCACTACGTGGTATTCTATTACAACTAGTTTTAAATAGTGTTACTGTGTTATAGTATTTCTAAAGCGTCCTTCTTAAAGGATGTCGAAATGTGTTCATTTTATTGGAAGACGGAACTTGGTTCGGAAGAAAATATTTTTTAAATGAATTTATGCAACAGATAATATAGACAGGTTCAAGAGATGGGAGTGGCGAATTAAATATTATTGCACCTAAAAATTCTATATTTATTTTCTAATCATATGTCTGAGTGCAAAGCAAATGATGAGCGGTTTTAGAACGATTCATTGAATTTTCCATTAATTATAACCAGTATACTCTTTTCCAATAATAATAATGAAGAGGACTTATCTAACAATATTAATAATACTATTTTGTCATTGAGGCGGCCCGAAGCTTATTTGGTTCTCGTTGCAGAAAGAGTGTGGGGCGAATGAACTTTATTCCGATGACGGGTCGTGCCTCTGTTTGAGGAGCCGTATAATGCCTTTTCCACTGTGCCAGTTTCAATTTCGATTCGAAGAGAGGATGAGAGCTTGGGATCTAATGCCATTAATGCTATTAAGGAGATACTGAATGCATCAATAAAATAAAACCATTCTATTTTTATTGTGATATGAAATTCAAACTTTAGTAGGAATTCAGAATATTAATTGTTTTTATGTTTTAAACCCCTTAATTTTACTTTTGTTAGCTGAATTTTACTTCAGAATGTCGTAAATGTCAATCGTTTCGATAAATGTGACCAGACTGTCACTTGGTATTCATTATTAAGAGTGACTTCTACATCTAAATATGTATTGTCTTACGTAGTGCCATCACTGAAATTTTTTCTTGAAAGATTCGCTGTGGATTCCGGAATTGAAAGAGACGCAGCTCTTTTGATGTGCATAACGCAAAAATAAATTGATTTCCTTGCAGGCAAACTTTCGACAGAAACAAGTTAAGGGTTTCATTGAATAAAGTCTTACTCATCAAGAAGGAAGAAGAAGAAGAAGAAAAAAAAAAAAAACAGTCTCAGATAAATAAAGAAAATAATTATGTGTAGTTTTTGGATCTGTGACAAAAAATTAATATTCACCCCCTTGACATATCTTATGTATCCCTGGAAAAAATGGACCCGATCCCGAAGAGAGGTAAAGAATAAATTGAATATTTCAATTGAGTTAAAAAATATAGCATTTTGTCATCATTTAATGGCTCGAGTTTTGAAACTGGTGATTTGCAGGTAGTTTGACATATCATATACATACTTTTTTTGATGAAAATCTTTTAGAAAAATGATCCAATACTTACAGGCATCATTCCCCACAGAAAGCGATATAATTTTGATCCGGTTCTCTTAGAAGAATATTTTAATTCTACATCTGTAAAGTAATTTGATCCGAATGTTAGTCAAAACGGCCAATCCATCAACATTTTTACTTAAAGCTTCCACTTTTGTTTCTATCTTTTTTTCTTTTCACTTATTCATTATGCTTTCTTTAGCACACGAACCAGCGCCTTATACGAAAATATTATTTCGCATCGGAAATATGTAAATAAAGAGAAGCAAAG
>JAPMOR010081114.1:599542-615542 GCA_026543865.1 Argiope aurantia | reverse complement strand
TTTAAGAAAACCTTCTTCTACGTACAAGGTTTTGTTTTTATTATTTTTACCCCCGGAGGATTCGCTACGTACACGAGGTAGACGAGATTACTTAGAAGAGATGGAAATCTTTTTTTAAACTCGAAATTCTAAACACATTACTTTCACTTATATATAGGATTAAAATGACTTCGAAACATTTCTCCCCTTCTCGCTTGTTCAAATAGAACTTGTAAGAAGTGTTTACTTAGCACTAAAATACTTAAGTAGTTTTTAAAAATTCTGTTGCAAGTTTAATTTTCCTTATCAGATTTTAGCTGTTAATCTACATTCTTCACTTTTTCAGAATCTAAATCTTGTCGCATGCATAAAATCGAGGTTGTTTTTTATTTAATGAGAGTCGGATCTGGATATTCTACTCAAATCTTAATGCAAGAAGCCATGTCATCGATTAGTTTTATAGACATTTAGTTTGAAGTGAAACACAGTTTATGAATATACTTTTTTTTTCTTCTTTGCCTTGTATTCGAACTAATAGCCTGACAAGATAATTTGGACAGAAACATCAATTGGGACTCAACTGAAAAGGATACGAAGTATATTCGTATCTTTTTGGTTTTGAATATAATATGGAATTATTTCCAGGGCATGATGCTTAAAATAATTCAAAACTCACACATATGCTATTTTATCGTACTGTTTGTTTCTGAATCAATAATCTAATGAATTTATATGAACAAGTTAAGCTATGAGAAAATAATAAGAGAACACTGTGCATCTTGCAATGTTCTAAGTTGATTTCATGCAGAAAACGATTATCTGTGAGGTTATTGGGTCTGCATTACTCTAAGCCGATATACAGAAAACTGATCAGATATGGGGAAATCATAGGAAAAGTTGTGAGTATTGCGATGTTCTAAGATGTTATTATACAAAAAATGATTAACCAAACATTAAAAAAATACAGTCGTGCTGCTTTCGATTTATATTATTGATTTCTTTTTTCATTCTAAGTAGTGAATAAATGTTGTCCATTTTATTTCCATGCATGTTTTACATTTGTTAGAAAGATAATCCTAATTCAAATGACACTAGATAATTCTTATTAATGGTAAACACCACTTACAGAACAATATACGACATGAAACTGATAATAATGCTTTGAATGAAGTTGTATTTTATATCACTGGACTTTTTTCTTTACGGCAGGATGCTGAAACTTGCATATTTCAAAGTAGGAAATAAAGTACAACCAATTTTATCCTAGTTAATTATTTTTTCGTTTAGTTAATAATTAATCTCAGGTTCATAATTTGTTATTTAATTAAAAATGAATATCAAGTTTTCGCGTAATTAATAATTAAATTGATGTGCGTAAATCATGCACAAATTCTGTTTAAATTTAGAATTGTAACTAGAAATCCCCAAAGTTTCGAGAAAATTTTTTAAATCAACCATCATTTTTGGAGCTTCAAATGAAATATTTAGTAATTTTTTAAAAAGAAAGCAATTCTTCAAAATATAATATATACCTTCAATTTCTGATTTTATTCATCTGATGGAATAATGAGGCACTAGAACATTAATTTTGAACATTGTATTTTGAATTATAGATAGCTAAAATATGTGAAGAAATTGCCCAAAATTATTCTTGAATGTCAAGCTTGTTTTACTAAACTTACTTGAAATTCTTACCCAATTACCCATTGTTAATGCATATTTCCATAAAAGGCATTAGACAAGTAAATATATATTAATTAATTCTGTTGTTACATTATAATTGCTTTCAATTTCTTGTTTGAATTATATCTATTAAGCAACATAAGAAGTAAAAAAATTCATTGTCTAAGATATTATCTATAGGCAAATAGAAGCTTTATTCTATAAGAAAATATATATAAAAAATAACTGCATTTTTTTGAAAAGCATGCATATCTAATATACAGTGATATCAAAGAGATGAATTAAGAATATGAAGCGCTCAGTAAATATTGAAGGCTTAAATTTGTAAACATTTGAATGAAAAAACATATACAATAAAATGAAAATCAACCAGGTTAATTTTATATAATCTGATATAAGATTTTGATTCCGTCTTTTTAATTCTAAAAATTTTAATTGAAAATAAAAACTCGAAATTCACAGGCCATTTTTTTGAGTAAAAGAAAAATGCATAGATTTAATTTGAAATATTTGACAGTGCCATTTAAAAAATTATAAATAGGAAGCAAACATTCATCTCTAAAATCAAAAGCATGTTTAAATAATAATTCTTATCAAAATCACGCATCAATTTGTGATATAAATTTAAAAAAAAACATGTAAAATGTTAAAACCATGCAAGTATTACAAAATTATATAAAAAAATTAAACTTTCTAATAAGTTGCGTATTTTCAAAAGGTGAAATATTTGAAAAATTTCTATGAATGCAAAAAAAAGTTTAAAAAATTGACTACTTATGGGAAAGTTATATAAGTGGGGCACTAATTTAGGAATTAAAATTTGCGAAAATCTATTGAAAAATTATATTTTCATATTTAAGTCGCGGCAATTTTGAGCTGTTTAGTCACTTTTTAGGTTTCATGTATGAGATATTCCTTATTAAATCATATAAACACCGTTGTAACCGAAATTATTCATCTACAAAGTCGCACTTTTGGCAGTTTACAAAAAGAAATTTGAATAATAAGTACAACTAAACAGAACACAAAATTTGTGGATAAAATTTTGGTTTAGTATTTCTAGAATTTTTCTCTTCAAAATTCACGACTATGGCATAAGAATATATTTTTCCACAATTCAAAAAAATACTACTTAAAATAAAAAGGAGTCAATTAAGTTTTTTTTTTAATTGAGGCGGAGAAAAAATATTATACGAGATACAATAGCAGCATAATCGTATCATGTTATAAATTTTATTTTCTTTCAGTTCAATTTTATTGCTTCTACCATAAATTTCCTGCAAAACATTCCTAAAAATATATTAAAGAATCGTTGTATAAACTGAAAAATTATACGATTTAAATCATGTTGCAAACATACTTATTATATTTTAATATGGGCTAAAAACAATGCATCCTTATAATTAAAATTTCCACTTGTTATTCGAAATGTCCATAAAAGTTATCCAAACACACACCTTTTCCTTGTATTAAAATATAAAACTCTTTAAAATGATTATTTTTTTACTCTTTAATTTATGAATCGTTATTATATCCTAGCATTTTTCACTGCCAAATAGTACCACTGGTATGGAATGAAATTTTATTAATCTATTGAGCGAAAATTAGGTTTGGAGTGTATTGCCATTGTTTTCTACAAATACAATGTATACAAAAATTCAAATAAAGAGAGAGTGAAACATCGATACATATTTCAATGTTTGTAAAATAAAAGTGCGCAATCAAAAGTTTCATTTAGTTATGACTGGATTTATACAATCTCTCCGGCCAGTCATAAGATCTCATCTTAGGGCTCGGAAGTTCTCCTGATGGAACCTAACTGGAAGTGAGTCTGAGGCACGTTATATCAATTGCTGCCAAACGCACTACTTTTGTGATGTAGTCCTCATCATCTAGTTTTGATCCTAACAAAAATTGATTTCAAACGGATCATATCACTCTTTGAGTTATACAATCGCTCTAGAAAATAGCTTGTTATCAAAATTTGACAGTCATTAGGAATATTAGTGGTTTAGAAAAATTAAATTCTCAGATGTTATTGATTTGGTTAGTTAAATAAAAATAGGAATTTTGTCAGGATATGATCTTACAATGAATGTAGAATCTTTAAAATAGCTTTAGCACTTTTGTATTCGAATATTCACATTTTCCCACTAAAAAGTAGTGAATCTTCTGATGTGACTTTTGACTGGTATATCACAGACGTGACTTCGTGAAATGTTATTCTTTCGAAGGCTGCTTAGATTTATGGATGGCAGTTTTGAAGCATCGGCGATATTGATAACCAAATGAAACAACGAAGATCATTCTTATAAAAGGGCTTGGAAGAATTCATGACACCATTTAAAAATCAAAGGAATTACATATTGCAATATAAGTATTTTGATTGCATTGTAATGCATTGCATCATTTATCTTATATTAAAAACTTCTGAGGTTTTGATATACGTGAAAGCATTAACTCTATCAACTTATTAAATGAATACTTAGTTTTAAAGGTAAGTGGATCTTTATATATTTGACGTTAATCTTTAATAAATATATTCTTTTTAATAATATTATGTAGCTGTATAGCTTTCTAGAAAATACAATTGTGGACAATCAAATAAATGTTTCATGAGAAGAATGAATTAAGTTTCTTTAACTTACACTTTTAAAAAATAAAATTTATTTTTTATATCTTCATGCCATTCCGATTTTTCTGTTTGCAAAAAAAAAAAAAAAAAAAATCCTAGAAATGTCATATTGTATTCTTTATTGAAGCTAGTTGGGATCTCAACTGTAAACACTTTTATATCGAGATGTTTTTGAAGCCTTTCTTATATTACAATTGTAGCGCAATGTACCATGTTTTGCAAAATTGGATTCTGCTTTCCTTACAAATATGGGTTTATTCAGTTTTCAGCAAGTATTGTCTAGATGTATCAGAAAGGAAAAAAGAGCTATTATCTCCAAAGAGAATCTTTTCAAAATAGGGTTATGTTTATTTCTTTTCATTTTTATGTGGGAGATTTCAAATCCCATTGTTAAATATTTTGCTTCATATGGGTTTATTCTATAAGAAAAATTTAGTTTATTTAAATATATATGTGTATAAAAATAAAAAACAAAGAATTAATTTCATTACACGTCTTACTCATTACAAAAGGAAATTTTAAAAGCATAAAAAATTGTTGTTAAGTTAATGATGTAATATTAAAATCACACATAAAATGGATGTAATTCAAACTGAAATTACTGGAAAGATATGACTATTAATATAAGGAATAATATTGTCACGAAGGTACTTGAGTGTGGAACTCAATGACACACACAAGAAGTAGAGCTAAACCAATTTATTAACTGAACTCTGAACTGAGAATACAGTAACTAACAAATCTTCTGCTTTTATATAAGCAGAGAAAGTTCCAGAATATTCTTCTGGAGATAGTAAGAAAAGACCAGAACACTTGTCTGGTAAACTAAAGAAATGTCCAGTATCTTCTGGAACATGAAATAAAGGAAAACATAAAATCAAGAAATTAAGTATTTACATATACCATTAATCTCAGTGTCTCTAGCGGGATTCTAACCCAGGTCTCTTGATCACAAGACCAGTGCCATGACCATTCGGCCATGGAGATTCGACAGTCTTTCTTCAATGCGGCATTGCTCCCTCCTTAGAAGAACAGCGTCTCGATGTTATGACATTTCATTGTGTGGTTCTAGCCCTCGATCGAGTCACAGGGCCAGTATAAGTTGTCATGTTTTCACGGTGAGTAGTCTCTTGAGAAATGTGTCTTTCCGGAACCTCCATTATTTTATAAGACTGTTGGTCGTCTTGTTCTTCTGGGTCATGGTATGGTTTCATGCGTAAAACGTGGACAACTTCTTTCGGTTTCCGCCTTCTTGAATTAGGATCGAAATCGGCCACTTCATAGGTGACGTCGGACAACCGCCTCAAGACTTGATAAGGGCCGAAGTACCTCTTGAGTAGCTTCTCAGAAAGCCCCTTTTTACGAACTGGAATAAAATTCCACACCAAATCCCCTGGTTCTTATGCCAAAATCTTTATCTCTTGTGCTCCAAAGCGACAATTTTTTTGGATTAAGGATAAGGCCGGCGTTCTGTATACACTGATGGACGGTATTCAACCTCTGAAGATGTTCATAGAATGTTTCTGAGAACACCACAATGTCATCTAAATAGCAAAAGCACATTGTCCATTTTAAATGCCGCAGAAGATTATCCATCATCCTTTCAAAAGTTGCAGGAGCATTGCATAAGCCAAATGGCATCACTTTAAACTCGTATAGTCCCTCAGGTGTAATAAAAGCCGTTTTCTCACGATCGGCTTCATCGACTTCTATTTGCCAGTAACCGGAGTAGAGATCCATAGACGAAAAATATTTTGCCCCCTTCAGGCAATCCAAGGTGTCGTCAATACGTGGCAATGGATACAAGTCTTTCTTGGTAATTTTGTTGAGTCGGCGATAATCAACACAAAAACGCCAGCTTCCATCTTTTTTTCTGACCAAGACGACTGGAGATGACCATGGACTTTCTGATGGTTGAATGATGATTTTCTCTAACAGTTTGGTTACCTCCTCACTGATAATGCTGCGTTCGGATGGGGACACCCTGTAAGCTCTCTGACTAATAGGTAAGTGGTCGCCTGCGTTTATTCGGTGTTTTACATTGAGTTGACTTCCTTTCTTGATCGAAAATTTATGAAAACCTCCGGAGTAGATGCAACATTCTTTCTTTTTGGTCGATACTCAAATCCGGAGCTATCATCATGGTACAATCAATGACACCTAACTTTGCCTTTGAAGTGGTCATGGAATAAAGCGGCCTAATGCAGTAATCTTTCTGATGGAACGAGCAGGTACTGTATAGTCTTCCAACGTGAATAAACGGCTGGAGTCTGGGATTCTCGAATGACATTTTGAAACAAAATCTCCGAACGGCCACAATCTATAACAGCTTGAAAAGCGCCCAAAAATTCCCAACCAAGGGTGATATCGTGACTGCATTGCGGCAAAACAATAAATTCAAAAGCTTGAGGCTGGCCATTGATTTCGAGACGAAGCGTACATTTTCCCACTGGTCTCGCGTAATTTCCATCGGCGACTTTTAAAAGAACATTGTTAGCTGTTGGTAACATAACTTTCTTAAGTAGGCGATGATATTTCTCCGAGATAACAGGAAATGAGGCTCCAAAGTCCACAAGGGCAGGTACTGGCTCATTGTCGATGATTACTTCAATATTGTTTCCGGACATCTTTGCTGCAAACGGAGGATTTTTGTCACTAGCGGCCTCACCCCCAAGGAAGTTCTCCCTCTTAGTTTTCCTCGTTTCTCCGGCTAGGAGATTGATTGGATCTTCTATATGGCGATGGAGATCTATAGCGGCGTGTCGGCGATCGTCCTCATGATAGGCTGGGCGATAAACCTCGGGTTGCTGGTCGGCTGTATTCATCGGCATAGCGTCCCTCATTTAACGGCGGATGTCCGGAATCTCTCCTATTAGCCCTACTTGCGTCAAAAATAGCTTTGCGATTGCGGCAATATCGAACTACATCCTCAGGGCGGCCACAATGGACACAGACGGGTCTTCTATCAGGGGTGCGCCAGACATCTGTTCTTCCTCTGTGGTTGCTGTGTTACGGGTGTAGGTCGTCTGGCAACGTCAGCATAGGAAGGTTGGTGGCGTCTTTGTTTTACCTTTGTCTACTCTGGTGTTGTTTGTGACAAAAGAGCCAAACATTTTTTACTTCCTCTCGAACAATGGCTTCAATGCCTTGGTCTTGGAGTTCGGGATCGACTACTGGAGATATGAGGCGCTGGACCTCCTCTGGCACTATTTGACGTATTAATGATACCAGATCCAGTTTTTCGTCAATTGCAGCCATTGGTAC
Organism: Argiope aurantia; assembly: GCA_026543865.1. NCBI lineage: Eukaryota > Metazoa > Arthropoda > Arachnida > Araneae > Araneidae > Argiope > Argiope aurantia. Next base: position 607,981 of record JAPMOR010081114.1, on the reverse strand, counting down.
GACATTTGGGAGCCTTTCAAATTTCCTACTCCGGATCCTCTTTTGCTGCATCTCTTCGGTTTTTCTACACCATTTTATAAAGTCCTCGATAGTGGTTATTTCTTTCGTCAGTAGTGCCTGGTAGATATCTTCGGCGACTCCTTTCATCAGATGAGACACTTTCTCTTCTTCTGACATATCTGGTTTGACTTGATGGCATAACCCCAACACGCTTTGGATGTACGACTGAGTGCTTTCGCCCGATTTTTGAGCTCTATTCTTAAGCTCATCTTCTGCCTTCTTCACATAGTGTTGTGCTTCCCCAAATGCCTCTTTTAACTTTGATTCGAAAACATCCCAGGAAGTCAAGTTTTCTTCATTATTTTCGAACCATTGCTTTTCTGTGCCATGCAGGAAAAAGAACACATTTGCTAGACAAGTCATGTCAACCCATCTGTTGAATTTTGATACTCTGTCATATTCCTTCAGCCATTTTATTGGGTCTTGTCCCACGTTTCCTTTAAATAAAGATGAATTCCTGTATTGCTGGTGTCAGGATGACTGGTTTAGTGCTTCCTGTTCCATAGGCATTTTAATTGTCTTTCTGTTTGGTGGATTATAAGATCCAAATTCTGGTTCAAGGCCTTTACGGCGATCGCTTCTTCGTAAATCCGTTTCTACGCTGACTGGAATCGTACCCGGCGCCTCCACCAAAGAAAGTCACGTAGGTTCTTTAGTGTAGAACTCAATGGCACTCACAAGTAGAGCTAAACCAATTTATTAGCTGAACTCTAAACTGAGAATACAGTAACTGACAAATCTTCTGCTTTTATATAAGCAGAGAAAGTTCCAGAATACTCTTCTGGAGATAGTAAGAAAAGTCCAGAACACTTGGCTGGTAAACTAAAGAAATGTCCAGTATCTTCTGGAACATGAAATAACGGGAAACATAAAATCAAGTATTTACATATACCATTAATCTCAGTGTCTCTAGCGGGATTCGAACCCAGGTCTCTTGATCACAAGACCAGTGCCATGACCATTCGGCCATGGAGATTCGACAGTCTTTCTTCAATGCGACAATATTTTAAGAAATAATTTTCCTTTTTTTTTATCTAACCGATTTCTATTTAAACAGCAATCTGGATTAGACTGAAATCTAAATCGTATGATATTAGAGCTATTAGTTTTTGATCCAAATAATATAAATAAATTTATACTCATAATTCCGTTTTAAAGTACCAAATAAAGAATAATTTATGAATGATAGAATTTAGCTTTCTGCTTATATGGAGAAAAAAAAAATTGCGAAATTTATGGTTATGGTTTTTGTTGTATTTTTCTCATGGCAGAGGAATATATTCTATCATATAAATGCGCAATCATCCTTTATTGGTTTTCTTTTATCTCACGTATTCCATTTCTCTCCAAGTTTAATATTGATTTCTGACAATAGGAAAAAGATACATCAGAACGCTTTCTGAACACTTCTGAACGTGATCGGCATCCATTGTTTCACCTGAAACATTCCTGGAATAAACTCCTTTATTTTTCAGCTATGTTCTAGAAAAACTCCTTTTTTTTTTATAAATGGAATAAATAATTTGAGCGTATTCTCTACATATCAAAACTTTGTGAATCATGAAATATCTATTCAAAAATTAATTCTATTTAAAAATTATTTCCTGTTTGAATAAAAATGAGAGTATATGAATTTTGAATTTTAGAATACGTGACTTAAAAAAATGTACTCAAATTTAGAGATTTTGCTTTGAATGTATGAAAACGAGGGATATGAAAGGATTTATGACGATATAGAATTTTTAACGTTCAATATAAGATTTTTGATGTTTTGCTGCATAAGGAAGCTAAAACTTTTTGCCCATTATCATAAATATATGTTCTTCTTAAATTAATGCATTTTCTTAAAAAGGCAATGCATTTGAACCAAGTACATTCCTTAAATATTCATTCCATATACTATTCATACGAATACATATACTCGATATATATCCATAGAAAGAGATATTTTATGTAACTAATAATATATGTATCTGGAAATTTATGAAATAATATCTCAATATTTCATAGTCAACTAGCAACACTATAGTAAAAGTGTGCAATAATAGAAATTCAATTCTTTGATAAATATTGAAATAGTTTTTACATTTTTGAAAGAATTGAATGAATGCATTTGCATACAAATAACTATTAAAAATAGCCGATAACTTTATATATAAAAAAATGAAAAAAAAATCCTACTTCTGAGGTTTATTTGATTTGTGAAAAATTTGCATAGTAATGGGTGACGTTTTCAAGCAAAATTTCCCCCCTACAGACTGAGCTTGAAAACTAGTTATACAAGTTGATTCGAATTTTAGAGAAAGGTAATGTGTTAAAAATAGAAAGCTAACTTTGAAAATCAATATATAAGAAGACAGAAGGTAAATTTCGAAAAGTTATATACATTACATTCGAAAAGAAATCCTATTTTGAGGCAGATCTCATAATTTTAAACAGAACGGGGTATACTTCAGATTCTGAATTGCTCATCCATATTTCCAATTTTTTGTAAAAATGTAATGATTTTCATGAACAAATAATGAAGAAACAATTTATAAAATATAAACAAACCTTTAAAAATATCATCACACTGAAGGATTTCAATTCTTTTTTTTTTTCAAATTAATTACTAAAAACAAAATAATAATGCCTGCTAATCGAATTCATAAAATTGCAAAAAAAAAAAAAAAAAAAAAAAAATGATTCTATCATCAAATACAAATATGTCTAGCCATAAAAAAAATCAATGAATCAATTAAAAATAAATATTCCACTTATGACTATGGCATTGAATATGAATTATTTTTACCATTTTCCTTTCTATTTCATTCCGGTTAACGAGTTTCTGAGGACTCAGCTCTTCGACTTCGCTAACACGACGTCAAAAAGTCCTTTCAGAAAAGGTTTAATCAGTTACTGCGTCCCCTTACTTTCTGAAAAATGATTGATTCTCCCCCATGTGTTCAAATAGAAATAAAAAACGCGAGTATCCCAAATAAATGGGCTGATTTTTCTCTCGGTAGCTTGTTCAGTCTTTGATATGCCCAAATGATCTTCCTAAGTCAGTAAGTGTTCGCACCGCCTTTCCTCCTCAGCAAGCGGTGAGCATTCAGTGATTCAATAGTGATTAGCGATGGTAGAGGTCAGCGAAAGAAAGTGGTAATTTATCAAGTACCGAAGAGTTTGTTTGAAGGGAGCCAAAAAGGAGAGAAATCACACTTTTCTTTCCTAACAAGAACCCGATTTTCCCGAATGACATTTGTGTATGGAGGTAATATCACTCGAAGCCATATGGAAATCTCTTTAGGGTAAGAAATGGCATTGGGAAATACAAGGCGTTTCAACATTGGTGATTTTTAAGGGAAATGTTCTTACTTTTTGACACTTTTAAAAAGGAATAGATTCTGTAGATGGATTGGTGATTTAATTGGATTAATTCTTTATCAAATCATTTTACCAACAATTTTTCAATTTCATTTGTGCATCTTTAGATAAATTTTAGTGCGATATAAATCCAGGAAAAAAAGGCAGAAACTTTTCAAATTGCTTAAAATAATTAATGTAATTAATAATTAAAGAGCTTTAATTTCTACTCTTGTTGTTCTTTTGATTGCCGCTTCTTATTACGAAGATATTAGCATAATTTAAGCCCAATTTCGATATAAAGTTTTGGCGAAGTTACACGAAGCCAAATTTACAACAGAATTCGTAATTTATTATTTGAATCGCTCCAGGCAATAATTAGCTTCAAACGTAAAACTAACTCTCGGGTATCCTCTATGTTATACAGATAAAAAGAATAGTAAACGTTTAAAGAGAAACTGTTATCTAATAAGGAGGTTAGATAAATTCGACACAGTAGATGTTCGATGAATCTTCCAGCCTAGAAACAAACACTCTATAACCAACTTTTCAAGTTATTTAACCGTTGGTCCGAAAGTTGTCATTTGAATATGTCGTGATATCGCATTGGTCACTTCTAGCCATTTTGAAATCCTTTTCTGAGACTGATTGAGGAACTGGTTTTCAGCCTTATCTCTTTCAGCTTTTAATCTATTCATATCATTTGCGAATTAACTGACTATCCAACGTCTGTCATATAAATTTTTCTTCGAATACAAAAGTAAAGCATTAGGATTTCCTTTTTCACATAAAAATAAACTGTTCTCTACCCACGCTATATAATTTTTTATTTATTTATTGCCTTATAGCATCGTCCTTTCTCATATTTCTAAACAGTTAATAAGAGTGGATCAAAATAAGTAATTCGTCAAAAAATTTGCATTTTCTAATAGCCTGAAACGTAGGAGAAAATTTCATTTTTACAAATGAGTTAAAAAACGTGCTTTATGACTTAGCCGCAGTCTAAAGGTCTTTGCTGTAAGAATGAAATAGTAAGAGTGAAACGAATAAAAAAATAAATTAAAAATTTCTTTCAGGTTCAGATTTTGATAATTATCATAATAAAGAACTGTGTGATTTTAGAAAAAAAATGAATTAAAGCATGTCTGATGAACATAAATTTCTAAGAAAGCAAAAAAGTTATTGTTGCAATATATATATAAAAAAAGAACTTTTTAATTAATTGTTTTTGTTTTTATTAATTTTAAACATACTTAATGATCATTTTGGATGTTTCTCGTAACTTTAAACCTGGTCAGATAACGAGAACTGCACTTGAGAAGACGTCTGGAGTTTAAACTTCCATACTACAATATTGAAGATAAAAATTTGATTCCGAAAGATTTAAATTGTAACGAGGAGGCATACACACGGCATATTATGAGTGGAATTGGGACTCAAGCCCAATATCCTTCCATATTCCTGTTCGATGTATCATAGAAAATTTAGTTTTTGTATAAATATTTTTTTCTAGTATTTACTGGAGGGCTGTGTCTAAAAAGTGCTAACAATTGTTAAGTAAGTTTAATATCACATTTATCAGCATGAATTAGTGCTTAGCTGTTGTGATGTAAATAAAGGAGAATAATTTGCTTTCAATACGGATTAGATTGATTTCAAAGCTAAGTGATTCTAAACACATACAGTATCGATGTAGAACCGGTCATTAATTAACTCAAAAGTTGAAGAGATCCCCTCATTTATGCAAAAGTGAAAGCTTTATAAGGCATTTTTGAATATCTTCAATAAACAATCGGCTCATTTGGCAAGGTATCATTGTCTCCTGCTTACATCTTCAGTCATATGGTTAAACTGAAGTGTACTGCTTTCAAAATATTACTGAAATTTCTATTAACGTAATCTTCAAAGAAGTTCCCTTTTTATCTATTAAAACAAAATTCAAAACCTTTCCGATCAAAATTCACAGATAGTTAAGTCATGAGTATTACATAATATTACTAACAATTATGCACTTCAAAGAATTAATCTGCTTACTAACTGTAATATCTCTAGCAACATATTTTTTTTGAGAAGATAAAAATAACAAGTTATAGCTAATAGAAATGATGGCTTTTATATACAGAATTTCGACATCAAATGGACTCTAGAAAGAAACAGATAAAACAAAATATTGAATGATATTTGTATTTATAAATATTTGGCGAGATTATTGAACAAACATTCTGTCAAACAAAATTTTCAAAGATTTGAATTTTCTATCTAGTCTTGAAATATGTAAATTATGTTAGGAAATTCGATCTAATAAGCAGACTGAACCTTTTCAAACGATCTATTTTAATTAACATTATATTGTTATTGTTCAAAACTACCTCTTTTGCAAGTTATTGGCTTCGGATTTAAATTCCTTTTATTAATAAGCTCATGAGAAGAGTGTTGCTTACTTTGGATTTTTTTTTCACATCCAAATACAAAGAAAGGATAAAAGTTCTATTGTAAGTATAATATATAGCGTGAAATGTAATGCAATATTCGTTCCTATCGAAAACTCATTTTTATTGTGTATCACATATGTTTAAAATTCCTATTACATATGCGTTTCTTTTGCATTTAGTTTCATCATGATCTTTTTATTCCTTTCTTTAAATCTTAATTTTACTATCTTACAAGCTATATATTATCTTGTAACATATACCTGTTTAAAGGAACCAGGCGAAATTTATATTTCATTTTATTTAGGTCATAATTCAAATTATTATTCCTTATTGTAATGGAAGATGTATTCCAATATATTTTGCACATTAATACAATATAAATTTTTTTTATCAAATAAAGGAAAGGATAAAGAAATATTTTATAGTGAAGCATTTTTCATATAGCAGGAAAAGAAGATGTTTAAGAAATGCTGGCATTCATACGTTTGTAAAATTTTGTTCATAAGCATATGTATCCCTAATCACCAGCATACATAGTCTTATACTATTGAAGCCAAATGATTCATTGTATTCTAGACGTTGAGGTTGAAATGCAGCGGTTTTGAAGTCCAATTCCCCCGAATTCATAGAGCAAAATATCATTTATCAAAAACTCCCTTGGCTGAAAGCCACTCATAGGTATCTCTTCAAATAACTATAGATGACAAATCGACAATGCCAGAAAACTGTTTAGGACAGGCGAATTTGCATCCGTTGGCTACCAACTACTAGATTTCAACAAAATAGCCTTTTAATATACGACTTTTTTGCTCTACGAATGACGATTTGGCGATAATAGGAATTGGGAGTCGATTATCCTCTTGATGAGAAAACGTTGAACAAAGAATGTCAGCTTAGTTTTTCATTATCTGACTGCAGTACAGAAATGTGCAGGTCATTTGAAATAATTGCTAGATAAATTTGAAATGACGAAACTATCTTTTCAAATCAATTGAAGGAAAAATATAGAAACTGTTTTTAGCTACAATACGTTCTTTTGCATTTGCATTGTTTGAAACCATATATCATTTATGAAGAGTTTCGAACTCGCAAAGTGACAGAAAAATAAAATGTGATGTTGCTCTGAAACATGAGCTTTCCAAGCCGTTTATCACAAATATGCAGCTTTATATAAGTATGCAAAAAAAAAGCCGCATTTGCTTGGATCGACTTTGAAGTCTGAGGGCTCAACTCATTCGAAGCTGAGGTTTTCCGTGGTTGTGGCACGCATTAAATATGAAGTCAAATGTCTTGACTCCAGAATGAGGAAACAATTTAGAAGAAAAGAATGTCCAATGAGATGAGAGTCGAAAATTTGCCCTCCTTTCTTCAAATTCTCTTTGAATTCAACCTGAATTTGCATTCAAGAGAAGGAAATAAAGGTTTGGAGTGAAAGAAAGGGATTCTTTTGATATTTTCGTTCGAAGAATGACAAAGCATGCATGATTGAATGTAAGTAAGCATTCAAGCAAGTAAGAATATGTATTGCTTTTTTTTTTATCGTAGTAAGTGAGTGACAAAATAAAATAAACATTAGCTGTAGTAGATTTTTTCTTTAGACTTGACACATAAATTTTGTTTGTCAAAAAAAAATGATAAATCTAGTGAATTTCTGAGAACGAATAGAGATCCTATATTAGAAAAATCTGTCTTCTAGTGATGAATTTGATTCCAAATTCGATTTAGATGAATTTTTTTGTTCAGACCACTGGCTGAATTTTATTCATTTCGATTGCTGTATTTTGAATGTCTCTCCTTCACATATTCATAGATCGCCAGGCCTCACTTTTTTTTTGGATTGAGCCGAAAATCTCATTTTCAAAAGACGACAATTTGAGTTTTGATAAAAACTGAGGATTTTATTGATCGCTTTTTTAAGCCATTTGGCTCATAAACACAACCATCAATAGATAGATTTCTACGAAGTTTTTACGGAATACAGTTCTCCAAATTTTTTAGATGGATGATAAAAATACGAATTCCATTTTTTCGAGCTCTTTATGCACCATAAAAAGGAAAGAAGAATGGAAAACGAAATGAATTTATTACTAAAAGATATTTACAAACATGATTACTTTTAAACATATAAATTAGTGTTTGTCATATAGTGGATCACGTTTCTGATCCCCTCTCAAAAAAATGTGGTAGCCAGTGAAGGGACATTCTTTTGAGGCTCCTTATTGGTCTCGATTTTTTTTATTTTAATATGTTAGTCATTTCTTCAATTTAGGGAGGGCATGAAAATAACTTGACTCTAAGCCGTATGTTCTACGAAGTGTACAAGGGCGCAAAATTGTTACAACAGAAGATTGTATTCAATGAGCAGATCAGATTGTTTGAATGAAATGAAAGATTTTGGAATTCCAGGTACACACCAAAATTGCGATTTTGGAGGGTGAATATTTAGACATGTCTGTTCCATATTCTTTCCATAAAAGAACATTCGAAAAACTCCCGCACTAATAAGAAGAAGCCTATCTCACATCACTTTAGCAAAATTCTTCAAATAAGATGTCGGAAATTTGGTCCACTAATATATATATATATATATATATATATATAT
>JAPMOR010081114.1:563334-599442 GCA_026543865.1 Argiope aurantia | reverse complement strand
TTTTCAACTTTGCGTGCTTGTAGAATATATTAATTTTCACTTAAATACAAATGCTTCAATATCAAATTGAAGGTAATTTAATGTAAAATTTAATAACAAAAACAGTATTACAATATCTGTATTACAAAAAGAGTTACGCTCATTTTAGTAAGATCTATCTTAGATTTGCATTTTTTTAAAGTGATACTTACACAATCAATACTTAGTAGGATAACCCTTATTTTTTAAGACAGCTTCACAGCGTCTTTTCATCGAGTGAGCGAGTGTTTGGAGTTCATCTTTCGTAATCACATGATGCCAAAAATCAATTATTGATTCAATAAGTTGTCTTTTATTGGATGGACGTTTTTTTCGTACAAGAAATTTCAAACGTCACCACAAATTTTCAATTGGATTGAGATCAGGGCTGTTTCCTGGTCATGGTATACATCTATGCCTTTATTTTGAAACCATGCTTTGCATACTTTTGCTGTGTGGCATGGAGCTGAATCCTGCTGAAAAATATATGGTGCTTTGTTGGGGAAGAAATCCCTCATGGAAGGTATCAATTTTGGTTCCAGGACAATTTCGATGTATTTTTTGCTATTCAGGATGCCATCAATCACTTCGGCCCATACCATCTGCAGGCATACATGCCCAAATCATGACATTTGTTGTTGTTTTTATAGTTGCTTCAATGCAATCAGGATGAAGCGCTTCACCTACTCTACGTCTCACGTATTTTCTACCATCTCTACCAAAGAGCGATATTTTAGTCTCATCGCTCCAGATTACTTGCTTCCATTGATTTTCTGACCATTTAATGTGTTCTTTTGCCCACTTAACTCGTTTTTCGAGTTACTTTTGATTTAAATATGGTTTTTCCCTTGGAATTTTAGCTTGTAGTCCACATCCTGATAACATTCTTCGTTTTGTTCTTGAACTTACTGCAATACCCGCTGCATTCATTTCACATCTAATGGCATCTGATGAAATTTTTCTGTCTTGAAGGCATAGCCGTTTAATTTTTCTATCGGCAGTAGCAGTTGCACATTTTTTTCTGCCTGATTTGGCCTTATTTTCCACTGATTTCGTTTTTTCATAACGTAAACAGAACTTTCTTACACCAGAACAAGTCACTGAACCACCTACTTGTCTTGCAATTTCAGCATAAGAGAGGCCATTTTCTCTCAATATGACAATTCGGATTCTTTTTGTAGATGTCCATTCAGTTTTTCTTGTTGGTATTGTTTGTTTAAAATTAGTTTAATTAAAAAAAGGAACTTAAAATATTCAAAAACAGCAATACTCTATTTAATTATACTAGTATGCATCATTCCGCAAAATATTTCCACAGAAATAACTCTTTTACCATCCAAACAACCTAAATTATAGTTACAGACATTTGATGGGTCCTCAGAACAGTGTTTGTGATTGGCTAGTACGCTTTTATTACAAAACACGTCATTATTCAAAACGATTTGTGTTTGTTTGTTCTACTAAAATGTGCGTAACTTTTTTTGTAATACAGATATTGTAATACTGTTTTTGTTATTAAATGTTACATTGAATTACCTTCAATTTGATATCTAAATATATGTTTTTAAGTGAAAATTAATATATTCTACAAGCACGCATAGTTGAAAAACATGAAACTTTCAAAAAATGCCCACACTTTTGGCCACCACTGTATATATATATATATAAATACTCGAATCTTTACAGCGTTAAGTCGAACTATAACTACTATAGTTGTACGTAACTTTTGATAATAAATTCGTTTTTTTCCCTCTATACTTGATTTTTTAGGGCTTGTCAGATCTTTAAAAAAACACCGGCCAAATTTATTAAAAATGGAAAATACGTCAGATAAGATGATCAACACCGATATTATAGAATGAAAATTTAAAGTAACACAACAATCCACTGGAAAAAATAATGATTTATGAAGCCGGTACCTCTTCAAATGGTCTGCCTTTTGAACACTTACTTTAATTATTCCAAAAGATTGTTGTTTGATACTGCTCTAACCTGCCATTGTTTCCACTATGTTGCGCATGACTTGTAATATTATCGTTCATGCAACTGCATTGTTATGCTATTTTAAATTAACATTCCATAAAATCTATCAATAATTTTATCTGGTGCATCTTTTTCTTTTACTTAAATCATTGACAATGAGACCCTATAAAAATCGCCTTTTCTCATCTCATTGTTTTTAATTGCAAAAATGGTTGTTTCTCTATGTCTGACCTAATTTCGATTTTCCGAGGGTTTTTTTAAAAATATCCTGCATATAATACATAAATATTATTTGCTGAAATGTGCCTTATTTCCTCCGAAGGCTTAGTATTTAATTATTAAGCAGCTTAATCCTAAAATCGAGCATACTTTGCTACTTTACAAATTACTGTCAGTTTCGGAAAACATTTATTTATCATTTATTATCCACTCATTCAAAATCATATAACCATTATAAACCGATATCTAAATGAGTTTATTTCCTATTAAGGAGCCCACACTCCTCTTGAGGCCTTTATCTGCTTCCATTTCTCTCGCAAACATTCAACTACATTACGTTACATATTTGTGTATGTCTCCTATAGTATTAGCACTCAATTTTTCTTATTAGATGAGTCATCAACCAAAGGGAAGTCCATCATAAAACGAAAGCATAATTCTATCCTTCTGCGAGGTTCCTCCCTTCCACCGCTTTCTGCTGTTTGATGGATTACCATTTTCTCTTCATGGCCCGGTCTTTTCTTCAACAAGACCCATCCGCAACCTGCCACATTCCCATGCATTAACCATGGACATTTTAGTCTCTTCTCTTTCTCATTGCAGAAACCGTTAACTGCACTAGTACCTGTCTTCCGTTTTTACAGGAAGACTGCCTCATAGGAAATGAATTTTCTCCGAGGATCATTTCAGACAATTGCGAAGGAGGAATTAAGGTGGCACTTTGATCGGTCTGCGTGCTAAATATTTCTTTTCGTCTAGTGATATGTCTAGAGACGTTCTTTTTTTTTTTCCTGCCCTCGTTATTACACCGGAAGATATAGTTTAATGCATTGAAAATCACCTCCGACCTTGAAAGGTCTGACAAAAAAAAAGGGGGGGGGGAGATACTGTCTGATGAATAAGTGAGTGATTGTGGATGACATTTAATGTTAAACTGTTTTGGGAGTATGAGGTGAAAACCTTTATAGAAATGACTCATAATAAAAATTTTTATCATAAAACTCAACAAAATTCTTATTTCTGAAAAACTAATCGAAGCAATAATAATGGAATTATCAAGTCCAGAATATTCAACTAGTTTGTTTGCTAGTTGAATATTCTAGTCATAAAGGATTTTTACTTACCTTAATATAGCTTTGATTCTGCTCTTCATAATGATTCATATTTGCCTCATAACATTTTTATCTTTCTTCATTTAAACTTATATAAGGATTTTTTTTGTTTTTACTTACTTTAATATAGCTTCGATTCTGATGTTCATAATGATTCATATTTGCCTCATAACATTTTTATCTTTCTTCATTTAAACTTATATAAATTAATAGTTGATAAATAAGATATGTTTTCTTCACACACAAAAAAATGAAAGTTTTAAAGAAGACATTTTAATTTGTCCATTAATATTTTAATTATTTTACTGCCTTGGAATAGAAAACTCAAAATCAACTTTTCTATTTATACCTCATAGATTCTCTGTATTCGATTAGAAATAGATTTGAATTTAGAATAGTGCAGTTTATGTTTGACTGTCTTTAAGCAGTATCAACTTAGTATTCTGGAAATAACATTCAACAGAATTTGAATTAAAAGAATCATAAGTTAAAAGTTTTGATTAATACCAATCAATTATAAGGATTTTCTTTTTCATATAAGTACTTAATAAAATAAAAATTTTGATTCAATGGCATTTAAATAGTAGTTTAATACAAGCATAAAAACTATGTTTCTGTAGCTATTTGAAAATTGTGACTGAAAACCTATTTTCTTTAAATTGGCCAGGAAACAAGTATCTAATGGCGGAAACGTTTTCGGGGTATTTGAAAAATCGTCTTTATACGGACATATATACCTAGAGTATTGGTTTTGGGGGAAATTGACGCAGATGAAGTACGCATACTTATGAAATATCTGCTTTAAACACCAGCTGAGTGCCCATTAAATCCATTGTCAAATGCTCCCTTGGTGGTGAGGCATGGAAATTTGGAAAGGTGTCAGTTCCTAATATGGCCACGGTTTCAACTGATAACAGGATGTGGTAATTTGGTGGTAAAATCTTATCTTCTGGACTGGTAGACTCCAAGTTCGAAATGAATGTGAGTCTATTTCACGTTAGAACTATCAGGGGGAAGTGTCCTTCCTTCAGGTATGCTGTGGAAGATTGGAGAATATGATGACGACTCAGGTGTTGTTCTTGTTATCTGATCACTGTTCAAAATTATCAGATTCATCCCAAAACTGCATTTGTGTTTCATCATAACGGGACGTAAGTATAACTAAACTATGCTAAACTTCAACTGACGACAGTTCTCAAAACAAATCTCAAATTATTTTAAAACGAGATGTAATTGCTCTGTTAGCGCGAGATATTGCACTATATCACCAGGACATTGTTCAATATTCTGAATGCTGTATATTCGTGACGATTTTTTTTCTTCGGTAATTTATCTTCTTCGGGTGTAGCTGTAAGCTTCAAATTATTTCAACTCTGCAACCCAGTCATTTGACAGTTTGATGATTCTTCGACTCCTAAGCCAATATCATTTCGACTCCCTGACATCAATCTTACTTCTAATCTAAACCAATTCCTTTTATTTCTACCATTTTTGTATTTTTTTATGTCATCAACTGCTTTTCTTTGCACAAAAATGCATGGGATATGGTAAAATGCATGAGACACGGTAAAAAAAATCATTGTTTTTGATACCAGTGATCGATTGCTTGATAATAATTAACCAATCTATCCGAAAAAATATCTTGCAAAAAAATGCAGAATTCTCAATAAAATAAACAAACATTTATGGCTGAATATATGATGATAAACTCAAACCTTAATTTACGATATCTAGTTTTATGTTTGTTCGTATTACAATTTTTCCACAGTTCAATAAATTTATTTTTATCCCCAACAACTCATGTTATGTATGATTGGAAATGAATTTTTATGAGTTATTATTTTTATAACAAATTATTTAGAATTGGAAATCTATCTCTAACTCTTTCGTTTAATAAACGCTATATTGTCACAACCACAATTTAACTATATTTTTACTAAAACTAATAAAATAACGCAAGAGAAATAAGTAAAACGATCTTCGAAACTATTTTTCTGTCATTTTATTTAATTAAAAACTAAACAATATTTTGAGGTTCTTCTGCGATAAGTCTCAAAAATATTGTTGTACGTAAAGGATTTTTAAAATTCAAAATGTTGTCTTTTTAACTACTTTAATTTAGCTGCCACGCCATTTTTTTCATTTACTTTAGCAAAAATATTCCTTGCATTGTACATTTAATAGTTGAAATGTAATTGAAACCGGTTTCAATGTATAGTTTCATCAAATATTTAATTGCGGTCATTGTCGAAAACTCAAGATGATTGATTCTGTTTATCACATGAGAAATAACAAAATAAAGCGATTGCACCTTGAAAGATAATTCAGCTGACATTTTAAAAAGCACTACGATGTCGCAGAATTGAATTGCATTAGAATTGCACAATAAACGGAATAGGTGTAAGTCTATTAAAATAATAGACTTTAATATCCAACGTTTGATTCCTAAAGGTACTTTGTTGAAGGAATTATGAACATTAATTTATGCATAAGGGATCCAAATAAAATTAAACGCAACTGATATTCCCTGAACCTGTTGATCGCCAAAGCATGTAATAATGATAAGATCATATTGCTTTCTCATGGAATGATATATACTACATAATTATCTTACACAGTGATTACTTACGTATCTCAAGTATGGTAAGGATCAGTCTATAATAATGATGCTAGTAAGTTTTTTTATATAATGATAATGATCTAGATAGAAAAATAAGCCGCAGTTGTTTCAAACGGAATCAGCAGTTTTTTTTAAATAAAAAATTAGCATTCATGCCACATTTTTATAAAAAAAGACGAATTGAAAAAATAAAATAAAATTTGAACGTTATTTAGTTTGTAAATAAGGTCACCAACAAATTCGAGTCGATTAATACATTGGTTGAACATAAGGAACATCGTGTTTTAAATACTGAAAAATTTTTTCTAGATTCCGAACAGTTATCGCTTTAACCTGTTCTTATCATGAAAGAAAGGCAAAATGAAATTTGCTCAGATTCAATTCAAGAAAGACTCGTTCAGCAGAATATGCTCTTCGCCAAAATGCACTGACACAGAATACTTCAGTTAAGTTGAGTTTACCATCACTACTTATTGTTTGGCACATTTTTTGATTATTCTTCATTGTTAGAAAATGGTCCCAGAAAGGGATCACTATAAATTAAATAAAAAGTTGGAAGCTTAAAATAATGCAAAAATACCTTGTGCTTTGCATAGTTTTAAAATTGTTACTTTCTATAAGCAATAAAAGAATCATAAATTGAATTCTCATCTCTGTCAAACTGTTTAATGTAATGTTCCACAAAATATATTATATTCAGAGACATTTTCAATAATGTAGAACAAATATCTTGCACAGTTACAGGCAATTCAAAATATTAATGTGATGTACATGCAAATATTTTCAAACAGTTCCATTATGACGCAAATTAAAAATTTAATTTAAAATTAAAAATTAAACTCAGTTTTGTTTCAGTACAACGTTTCACTAAGCTGCCATTTCGTTTTTCTCAAATTTTACTTTTTCTTGTGAGAAGTATAAAGAAAACATTGTAGTAAAAAATTTCGGGAAATTGACGAATTTCCACTCTAAAACCACCCTCAGTTCGAGGAACATATTTTTGCCATTATGCTTGTCTGTGAACACGATACTTTGAGCTAGAATGATGAAATTCGGTATATGGATTTTAGACCACGTTTTGAATTACAATGAAATTTGAACCCAAATCTCGTCAGAAGAAGTCTATCTATTTGACTGTTTATGTACAAGCGAAAACACAGAAAGCTAGATAAATAAAATTTGGTACGCAGTTTTAGCATCTGAATTCTTTTTCAATTTGTCAAAGGCTGTATTTTCGCACGCAATGAAATTCGGTCTGAGAGGTCAAATTTTGGTTTCAATAGGTCGGAAAAAAGGCATTCAAAATAAATTCAGTAAAACTGCACGAGGACTAATAAAATATTTTGGGTAATTTTCGCGGCAATTATCTATATAAATAAAAGAATATTGATCTGCTTTATTTTGCATTTTCGTTGAAGAACCATGATAAATATTTCATTGTTTGCATAGCATTTAAATATAATAGAATGCAACACATTTTTTACACAAAATAAAAATTTAAAAATCTTTAGTTTTTTAAAAAATAAAAGCTTATTTTTGTATAAATGTAAGGAAGTCTAATGTATATGCCATAAAATTAGTTTTAATTAAAATAAAAATAGTTTTTTAAATAAAAACTTTTTGGTGTATAAATCTAAGTAAACCTAATGTATTTAGCAGAAAACATTGTTTCATTAATTTTTAAGAATGTACATAGCGGATATGAAAATATTGTAAGACAAACCCATTCTAAATGTAAACATATGTTCTTATCAAAACATTTCAGATTTTCTTCCGAACCTTAGATAGATTCTTTGAATGTCTTCTAGCTTCCTTTTACGTTTTCTGCTTATCTTAATAGTGTTTGTATCTCAAGAGGTTCTATTACATTTTTCCTTCTTCTAAATTCAGTTTTCAATTACATTCCATTGTCATTATTAAATGTTAATATCGCATCCTATGTACCTAAAGAAACACAAAATATATTACCATACCATGTTATTAGAAGTTGCATTAAAAGTGCCTATAATTTTTATGAAAACATGAATTCGATCAATCCTTAAAAATTGGCCCTATATCTTCCGTAATAAAATAAGCATTTTTTTAATCAAGTAATAATAAGTAATTTTTTATCAAGATTGATTTGTCCAATCAATTCCATTTTACAAACCTGCAAAATCTATCTAACAGATAGTAAGCCCATTTTTTCCTTGTCTTTATCTATACTACTAAAATTGCTCGAAAACCCACAAGTTACTCTCCTAGTCCCAACCACCCGTTTTTTTTATATTAAAATGAATGATTTTCTAATATGTTATCAACTATAGCTTGTTTCCTACTGAGAGAAATCTGAAAAACACCATTTCGCTGTGGTGTCCTTCCTGCCACAAGTACATCATCGATTTCCCCAACCTTTATTTGATATGAAAGAAGAGAACAATGATAACGTAGACATAGACACGTTATCATTGTCTCTAATTCACAGACTGATTTCTATTTCTGAGAGATATCGTGAAACCCTAACAGTTGGACCGATTTCGCCAATTAATTTCGCTAGTTTGCCAGATTTGTTGCGGAAATATAATTTAAAATACTTTCATTTTTGTGTTAAAATGTAAATCATCAAAGTTGATAAATATGACTAAATTAAAGCTATTAATATGGTGAGTGAAGAGCTGATCGCCGAAGGAGGCTATTAGTGATTTTAAAACAAGAATTTTATTAGCATCTTTTATTGTCGGAGATTTTCAAAGAAAATATGTAAAGAATTTGAAAATGCAATGCCATTTTTTGAATATTTTGGCTTTCTAACATTTCTTGCACGATTTGAAAGGTATATTTGCTACATAAAAAATCTTTCTAATGTAGAAATACAAATTGAAAGAAACAAACAAAAAATTTATCGAATTTATCACACCCAAATAAAATCTGAGCATTTTTGACAAACATTTTATCAAATTTAATGGGCCTACCCATTATACATTTTTTTAATTAAATATAATTAATTTCATGTGAATTTAAAGGACTGTATTGCATGGATATTATTAACGCATATAAACACTCATGTATTTAGTTCGGAGAATACTAAAGTCATCTGCTTTTCCAAATACTTCCCTCGTGAACGATAAATCGAATTAATATTTCGTATAGTCATAAATTATTTCTGTTGTTAAATAAATTCCTCCACAAGTAGGATCCCGCTGTTATCTAACAACATTAATGTCAGCGTCATCTAATAAACCAAGACAGCAAATTTAATAAATGATTGTCTTCAGTTTTTATTACATGCTGTGTAATATTCATTCAAATCAATAATTCTGAATCACTTATTTTATTGTAATGATAAATAAAAAAAATTTAAAGTTAGCAATAACGTATTTTTATATATGTGTGCATCTTATAAACACATGTATACGGAATACATTTTTTCTGTAAACGAAATCATTTAATATTTCTTTTACATTAGATTCGAATTCTCTAATTTCCAGTGCTTTAGATTTTATTTCAATTTTAGCACATAGTCAAATAAAATTTCTGGAAATTTCCAAATTTTGTTAACACAATATTGCATCTTCATCCTATTTCCTTTTGATGGTTCTAACATTAGAACATTCCTGATTAATATTCATTCTATTCAGAACTTCCCCACTATATAATAGCATTACTTTTGCCTTTTTTAGGAGAAAACCTATTTTTTCGAAATAAAACAAAAAAGCTCTAGAGCTCTTTGACCGATTAATAATGATCTCTTTGGGCGTACTTGTTCGAGCTAAATAAGTATTGATTTCTTGAGATAATTTGCCTGTAAATAATAATCTGAGTCTGATTGAAATCATGGAATTTTCCATACCTAATTCAAATTGAATTATCATCCTAACTAGACTTTTCCAAATGGTTAGTTATATTTGTTTAATTACACTCATGTCCATAAATTAAGGATAATGCAAGTTCAGGAGAAGAAAGAGTCAGAAGCCAAACAAATACGACTTATTTGTAAAGCCTATTTATTAAGAGCAAAACAGATGCTATATGTTTGATATCATTAATAAAAATTGCGATTTTTCACTCCCTGGAGCAAATTGCAAAAACAAAACAAAAAACAAAAAAAATTGTTGGTATGATACTTAATACATAGTATGTCTCCCAGGCCATGCAATACTGTCCGTACAACCCCTAGGCATGGTGAGTATCAAATTATCGATCTGATCCTGGGGAATATTACACCACTCATCAAGCAATGCTTTCCGAAGTTTCGGTAGACATGTAGGAGGTTGTTGACGAACTGCAACATGTCGGTCAAGCATGTCCCACATATGTTCTACTGGATTAAAGTCCGGTGAGAATGCTGGCCACTCCATACGGGTGATATCCTTCGATAGAAGGCATTCGTTTACCGTGGTGAGCACGGGCGTTGTCATCCATAAACATGCATTCTGCTCCCATAGTGCCCCGAAACAAAT
The DNA here is from genome assembly GCA_026543865.1 of Argiope aurantia. Taxonomy (NCBI): domain Eukaryota; kingdom Metazoa; phylum Arthropoda; class Arachnida; order Araneae; family Araneidae; genus Argiope; species Argiope aurantia. The sequence goes on along the minus strand of JAPMOR010081114.1, from coordinate 589,051 downwards.
TACATGTTGTTCCAGAATGACATCCTGATAGATTTGGCCTGCCATGGTTCCAATTTGAACATGTAGGTCAATTCTGGAACCCAGGACAATTCCTCCCCAAACGAGCAATCCTGCACCACCGTAACGGTGTCGTTCAGTGATGCTCTTTTGGTGGTAACGGGTACCTGGCGCTCTCCATATGAAAGTTCGACGAGAATCAGAATGCAAGCTAAACCTGGACTCGTCGGAAAACATCACACATGCCCACTGTTGCGGTGGCGCAATGCATGCTCTCTACTCCTGGCTATCCGCAGGCGACAGTGAGTTTCAGTAAGTGGAACACATCTGACAGGCCTACGAGTATATAGGCCATTCTGCTATAAGTGTCTGTACACGGCCTGTCTTGAAACTGTCGTACCAGTGGCTGAATAGACAGATCTGATTTTGTGCTCCGTCTGTTTCTTTTGGCAGTAACTGCCAAATACCGGTCCTCATTCGGCGTTGTAACTCGGGGGCGACCTGTACTGTAACGTCTACTCACATTGCCATAATCTTGAAATCGTTGCCAAAGCCTGGAGATGACACTCTGGGCGATTCCAAGTTCATCGGATACTTCCAGCTGGGTGCGCCCACATTCCAGACGCCCGACAATTCTAACACGTAAAAAATCATCCAAATGCGTCCTTTATATCATAACTATGCGGTTATTGCACTGAAAGGCTTATAAAATGCTTGCGAATAATTTTACTTCCTTGCCTGCATTTCTTTACATATCACTCTTACACTCTCGTCACTGTGACGTGCTATCGGTGTCATCTGGTGGCTTCCTGCAATTTGTATATGATTTTTGAAGATGTGTGTAGTCATTTGACGGGTGATATACATACTTTAGAGTTCGATTTACTCGTGACTCTTAATTATATTACTTTATGGATATGAGTGTATATTAGCATTCCGTTTTGATGTAACACAAGGTCTATTTTGGAAGAGATCTCATAGTTTTGAATCACGGTTAGATGACGAGGAGGCAATTTGAATTGGTTCTTCTCTTCCAAACTTCTGCAACATACCAGCAGGTGAGCATTTGACCTACGACGTCAGACTTAATTTGCATATCTAATGCTCCACCGATCATCAGTAGAATCGGGTTTTAACCTTCTAGCTCTCCAATCCTGAAGCCTATAACTTGCTACTGGTCACTGCGAACCCTGAAATGATTAAATATTTTAAATTTAAAAGAACACCATATCAATGTCTCAATCTTTCAAAATTAATGTTAACATAAATTACTTAGCTATTAGCAAGGCTCAATATTTCTCTAACACTGATATAAAAAAGAATATATAAAATTAAATAAAGTCAGTAATGAAAAAAAATCATTAAATCCTGTAAAAGATGTTTTTATAGTTTTATAGTTTTTATAGTTTTATAGTCTAAGATAAAGAAACAGATGCAATAAAGAAATAGATAAAAAAATAAAGTTTGCAATTTATTGTTCGAAATCTTGTTATTAAATCTGCATTAATTTTTAGAGATCTTCAACTAAAGAAATGATTAAAAAACGCCTCCTGAATGATTGTTTCAAAAAATCAATTACCACCAGTTCTTCTCAGAAAACATTTCCATTCATATCAAATGGACGATTGGCAAAATTAAATCAACCAGGAACTGATTTGGTAAATTCCATTTAAGTATATGATTATAAATCTAAATAATAGAAACCGAAATATCATATTCGCATTTGAATTATATTAACCTCAACTATCTGGCTACATAATTCTGCTAGATTATTAATAGATTCAATTGAATTGAAAAATCTCTCGCATGATATCTATTTCATAATGCTCGATTCTATCAATTGGGAGAAGTTATAAAATTATTATTTTTTGAGTACATTAATTACTTTTTCAGTGAAGGTGCATTTTTAAATATAAGATATGCAAAAAAATACTTCGAGAATTTTTCTGTAATGATGAATTTGATGAAAGTTTTTCTTTTGACAATTTATGAACTATAGGGAACCCCTATGTAGACTTTCTTTAAGCTATTAACAAATGTGATATGTGCATGACAAAGAAGTAGTTCAGAGGAAGGTTTTGGATTTTTTCATTCAAACAAAATAGGTTATCATAATTAAGAAATTATCAAAAAGTAATTTCCTTTAAAATAATGATAAATTATTGTATATTAAATGATACTTTCTTCAAAATTATTCAATTCCATTAACATGATTTCTCTTTAATAAGAAATTTTCATTTATCGAAAAAATAAAGAATCAATTCTTTTAGATTACTTATTTTAGCTTAGATAACAGAACGTTTTAATTTCCTGTCTTCATTTAGGAAATAACATCCTCAAATGTTCGACTAAGTCTAATTGATTCCTTATTCTATTTAAAATTTTTAACTTCTGATAATCTAGTTCCAAATGGCAGATTTTTGCTTTCTGTCAACTTAATAAATGTCGCACTGTTATAGATTTCTTTTTACTTTCTATTGTATAAAGAGAAAGTATTGCAATTATGAAACTCGAAATCAATATTATGACGATCTCTACCCTTCAGACGCTTTTTTGGAATGATGTCTGTGATCAGATCAAAATAGTTTGACGCTAAACGGTTAAAATTTGGTATATGGTCTTTATACCAAATTTGTACATGAATATTTTTTCGTAGATTAAAAAAGTGTCAAATCCAACTTTTTTTAAATATTTTTATTGTATACTATTGCAATTGTTAGTACCAAGGAGCTTTATAGAGGTATATGAATATTTTTCTGAGGGTGTAAAATTGAGGAATAAGAATAGTATAAGTCTTATGCCTGTGAACAGGGTAACTCAAAAGAGCTTTACGCTAAACGGATAAAATTTGGTATATGGTCTTTATACCAAATTTGTACATGAATATCTTTTCGTAGATTAAAGAAGTGTAAATTCCAACTTTTTTTAATATTTTTATTGTATGCTATTGCAATTGTTAGTACCAAGGAGCTTTGTAGAGGTAATATCTTTCGGAGGGTGTAAAATTGAGGAATAAAAATAGTATAAATCCTAAATTTGTTCTCATTTTTTGTATATTGTTGGAATTGCTTAATACAAAGGAGCTTTATAGGCATATATGACTATCCTTTATAAAAGTGAAATGAAATAAAGCAAATATGTTCGAAAGTCGAAGGAAATCTTAGGAAAAACTGCCCATACTAGCCTTCATATTAGTGACAGCTTTTTTGAGTTAATGAGAAATTTACCTCATATTTTTATGTTTATCACATAATAAGCATTATTTATTTCACATTTTAATCATACAAACGGTATTTCAGTTTTTTTCTTTGAACCTGAACTATTTACTCTTCAATTGAGACTGCCTATTTCAAATCGGAGTGATGAATGCTAATATTATGTTGTTCTTTCTAACCACAAAATGCACTGACAGTGCGATAAAGACTATTTCCTCAAATTCTGGAGAAAGCAGAAGTATTACAAACGAAAATAACTTTGTTTTGGATGCAAAAGAGCTTGAGTTTTAATAGATCACCATTAGATATATAATAATCAGGTCAAGTACATCGCTCATGCGCTAATGAAATTTGAGTTTTTCAAATATAAAGAAGTCCTTAAAAATGTGAAAGATACTGTTCTGATACTGAAAGAGGAGAAAGATGAATGAATGATTGATTTTTATTACTAATTTGAGATAAAAAAAATATGCTTCGTAAAATTTGAATAAATTCTGATAGGTTACTGAATAAATTTTCGTGTTACAATTTTTTTTTGTGATATAGATATTTAATACCAATACCAATCATAACTTCTGTAAATCTTTATAGACTCAGTAACAGAACCATTTCAAAAACAAGAATGCTGAGAGAAATCGAGTTTTAGGCTTCTCCTGAGATATTATAGCAGAGAATACTGCCGATTTTGGTATCAAAATCAGGACAAATTTGTTGAAACAATGATTATACGGTACTCCATTACAAATGTTTATAAATAAATTCTCATGAAATAAATGTATAACAGTGATCGAACCACAAATATGTGTTCCCATTTACCCCATAGATAAGAGGAGTTTAAAGACAAATTCTGGCAAAGGGATCATTATTTAATTAAATCTAAAATTAAATTTTAATTTCGAAAAAATGACAGGCTAAATTTTAAAAATGTTGATAAGTTGAAGAATAAATATTTTCTGTTAAAACTTTGCTCCTGTGAAAATTTGAAACTTTAATTTTGAATCTGAAATTTTAAATTTTGAAATAAAAATTGACATGGTAAAATGTCAATAATTCTGATAAGTTGAAAAAATTATGGTGAAACTTTCTTTTTCGGAGACATAGGTTCAATAAAAAAATATGATGTATGCAGTATGAAGACCAATACTTCATTAATAACGGAAAATCTTAATTGTTTTAGTATCAATTTCAAATAATATTGAATCAAATCGTGTTCTAGAATATCATATTCAATAAAGATTTATCCAGAATTTCTGACATGTTATAGATGCTGCATTACTGATGTATGTCACATTTCACTTAATACATGAAGTTAATAATTAACGCTCTTCAAAACTTACAGTCCTCTATTCTAAACCTCTCTGACGAGAAATCTGCTTCTAACATATTCAGTCATTTTTGTGTCTGTATAGTATACAGAGTATTTAGAATTAAAGTCCCACTTTCAAAAAGCCGTAAAAAAAACTGGTCAGAATGATTTCCAGTTTGAACAGAATATACTTAAAGAATGAGAAACGGCATGAATAAGAAAAAAGTTCCAAAGTGCCATAAGCGGCCTACAATGCAAATTCAAAGACACTCATGCCCATTGTTATAAAAGCGAGGAGTAGTCGACATCAATGGGCCGCTCTCTTAGTGAAATTCTTTTACAGGAGCGAAGACTGTGCGTTAGCAGCTTAAAGAAATTCTGGTCATTAAAAAATAGGATCAAAGGTTGGGATCCGATGTCTGAAGAGAATGATTAAGAAATTCGAAGAGACCTATTCTTTTGAAGTTAAATCTGTCAGAGGGAGGAAACCATTTGCTTCGACGTTAGTACTAGATGTGACCACAGCATTACAAAAAGAAGCTAGCATTGGCGTGCAGAAGGGCGGTAATTGCTCTATCTTCAGACATGTCTGTGAAGACGGTTCATAAAATTTTACGCAGTACTGCTATCCATACAAAATTTCTCATGTTCAGCAGTTGCTTCCTGCTGACCTACAAGTAAGACACTCTTTTGCTCTAAAATATTTGGCTCGCAATGAAGTAGACAATAAATGGCCATTAAACAATTTTTTTGACAACAAAGCCCATTTCTATCTCCAAAGCTTTGTCAATACACCAAATTGCGCGATAGCGACAACGGAAAATCCATTCGCACATGCACTTCATTCTGAAAGGTCGCTTATTGTAGGGTTATTATTTTTGAAGAACATGGAACCTGCGAGTTCGTCAATGCTATCAGAATCTTTTGCGCAACCAAGTCATTCCAACGTTTCAACAGCGTCCAAGTCTGAGTAGAATCATTTTCATGCAAGATGGCGCTTCTCCGCATGTTGCAAAGCCAATGATGCAACCTCCCAAATCGCTTTATCATTTCCGAGCCATTCGGAAATGATAAAATTATCAGCCGTAATTTTCCAACAGCCTGGCTTTCAAGATCTCCCGACCCAATATTTGTGATGTGGCCCGATTGCAAATTTAGCGAAACAGAAGGCACGGATTCCGCAACACATTCACAATGTGACCTCTGAGATAGTCCGGTCTATTGTAGAACATTCTGTTCATCGCTTTCACCTTTTGGAGGAAAATGGTGGACAGTTGTATTGAACATATCTTGAGCAAGTCTAGCGGTAATTAGCAGGCCTTTTCATTGTTTTTTTTTCATGCGGTTTTTAGTCTAACGGAAATTAAAAACCAAATCCTTCTGTGTTTTTTTATGTCGGCTTAAGAATAGTGAACTGTTTCTTCCCATGAAGTGTGATGACCTTACCGTGGTGGATGGGTTTTCTACTAACAACTGTTGAATGACTTAGCATTCATTTTTACCAAAAAAATCATGCACATTGAACATTACAATTGGTTTAATGTGATAAAAGCTATCGTATTTCGATACAAAGTAATTGAATCCACTTTCGTTATTAAGCTTATAGAGCCATCTATTGATACAGTTTGAAACTTTTTTCTTATACCATATCGTTTCCCCCCCCCCCTCTGCAATTATATTCCGTTCAAATTTGAAGTCATTCTAACCAGAGGTTCTTTTTTACAGCCTTTTAAAAGTGGGAATTTAATTATTATCAACATAAAAAATTTTCAAATTGCGAAACATGTTCTTATAAAGATAATTGCAATAGATTCTTCGAATTTATCTTTTTCTACTGAAAAAAGATGAAGCTGAGATACTATTAAGCAAGCAGGAAAAAAGTATTTTAAATTTACTCAAATTATTGGAAATTTAATCATTTTTTGAGTTAAGTAGGATTAGAATAAAAATTCAAATTAATATGTTCACCGTTTAAAAGATAAAATCAAAATGCTGCTTTTAGTGCAGACTCATTTAATTTTAACATCATTTTAGAACACAAGGACGAAGTCATAATATCAACATTTTCTTCTCATTTGACAATTTAATCTACTAACCAGGGAAACGTGGATTTTTTTTTCTGCTTCAATTCTTTAAAGTTAAACGCTTCTATTCTCTAAGGCTGAAAAGAGGAAGAAAAATAAATTCTCCGAGTATTTTGTTTCCAAGAAACTAAATTTGTATGCTTTCATAGAATTCAAAGAAAGAGAAAGTCAAGTTTAAAGTCGAGAAAAATTGATATATAGAAGTAAAATTAAAGGGTTGCGTAGGATGAAAAGGTAACAAGTGCTTCAAAGAGATTTTGAAATATTATCATTCATTAATTAAGAAGACAAAAAGGCTTCATTCAACAGCGAAGGTTCATTAGTAAGAGATACATTTTCTGAATTTTAATATTTATTACCTCAAACTTAAAGCTTATATTTAATATGAACCCAAATGTAAATAAATTTAAGTAGTCGAAAATATTTTAATTGATTTTTTTTAAAGTTTCTGCGTGTATTATATTTATAAAAACAAAAAATCTCCGTTCTGTTGAAGCTTCCGCTGTAATATAAAGATAGAGGCGCTGCATTAGCATAATCAGCCAATAAACTGAAGGAAAAAATGCCTCCTCCCATTATGTTGCAGTCCAGATATATACATAAACCATATGTTTAGGTATCTATATAAATAATATATGTATTATGTAACTAAATATATATGCTAATATAATATGTTTACACACGCACATTCAAACACACGCACACATAAATATATAAATCTAAATATATGTCTCAATATTATATTTTATTACCTCAAATGTAATGCTTGCACACCATCAGTTATATGAGTTAATTTTAGCAGAGGAAAATATATGGTTGGATTAGCCACAGAGATGATTTTTCCAATAATCCATTCTTAAAATGGAATTCTCTCTCTCTTTCGATATATAAAATAGATGATATAGTTGCCTTTGATTAAACAACTTCCATGTATAATATTTTTTATGTGGAACCTATATTTATAGCAAATTATTATATATAAAACCCTTTTCAAGACAAATGTATTGAAATACGAGAATTAAAAAAAAGTAGAGTTATTCAAATTCATAATGTTGCCTAGCGAATAAATACCTAAAAAAATTCTTATTTAAATATCACAGCGTTAAATTTTCTGAAGAACTAATAAAAATTCAAAGAATATTTGTACAGAAATGGAATTTGTATCTTTGAAGGGTACAGATAAATATTTAATTTGAATATAAATGACGATGTAAATTTTTTTCTAAACAATTTCCTGTGAAATATCTGTTGGAAGAAGGTAACCCGCTTTCTTTCAGATTGAAACCGCTGCTGTCGTCAAATATTTGTTTAATTTTTTCGCAAGAATGCGTTTTTCATTCCTACGTTTGAGTGATTGATTTATGCCTACGTTTTGGCATCACTACTTTTATACAAGTGAAAATCTGTTCAAAAGATATGTATTAATATGAAACCGAATAAAAGAAATAGAATACATAAAAGGGTAGTAATTTAAAAAGCGGTAGACTAGTTCAACATTTATTTTAATGCTTATAAATTTTGTTGAATTTACACAGTTGAAAAGAATATTGTATAGAAATGATATCAGTGAAACTTTTAAATTTTAAGATGATTTTAAAGCATTTTTTCTGGAATCATTTTCTCTAAAGTTACTATGGAGTCTAAAAAGTTGTGTTTGAAAAACTAACAATATGTTCTTGTTTTAAATAATAAGTGAGCGAAATTTGATTTCATTTGACCTATTGCTTAGGAAGAGTTGTGAAATATACATATATAGCCGCAATTACTTTGATTTATTTTAAGATAACTATCATTCAAAGTTATGTCTCCATATTTTATTAGTCAAATGTGATGTTAATATCAATCGAAATACGAGTTCATTTGTTCACTAAGCAAACGAAATGATTGAATAAGATATTTTAAGGGTATGAACTTTCCAAATTTCAATTTTGAAGAGATCGATAAATAAAACTACATAAAAATAGAAATCAAAACCCCATCGAGTACAACATTCTGTTGGATAAAGATTTGAAGGACACTTTTGAAACTTCATTTCTGGACAAAGTCAAGAGGAAGTATGGCATCTTTTGTTGATTCAAGCGACACGGGAGCACTTAATGATTGACCTGAGGTGGAAATTGGATTTCCCTTCAATATATAGACTAGAAGGCCTTGGATGGAATTGAAAACATATTTGAGTTTCGCTCGGAGAACATCTTTAGCATTTAGCTCGATTGCATTCGGCTTTTGAATGAAGGAAAATGGATTGATTAGTTTAGAAACAAATGAATTATACGATCTCAATCAAAAACTGTATGCCATTGATTAGTATCAATTCATCGAAGGATGCATTAAAACCTTTTTAAGCAAGAATATCTTTGGCAACCCATTTGCGCATCAGCATAGAAAATGTCATTAAAGGTACTGTGTTTCGACAGTCTGAGTATACAAATATTCAGACATAGGCTCCGACAGCTTGATTTCTTTTATCTACTTAGGTTTATTTCTCATTTAACAGAACAGCTGAAATTTTTAAGAATTCAATATGCACAATAATTTTTTACCCATTTCAGTAGAATAAAATTTTACTATGATAAATTAAAGAATTGTTCATTTATTAAATATATTACATAAATATATGATGATTATTTAAATGTGTTTAGTCAAAAAAATTTGAAAAATACATTTAGATATGCAAAATGCGCTTGATGTGTTATTTTAAGAACCTCACCGCATGATCAAACCCGATAAATTTCTAAATATATATATTCTATATGGATAAATACTGAACTGAAAAATAAATAGTAGGTTATATCCTATGAAGAATTTGTACATCCTGCTTTGAAGCATAGAAACTCAGAAATGAAACAGAAAATAGAATTCGAAACAAGATTGAAAAAAAAAATACGAGGAACAGTAACTTCATTTTAAGGAAGTTAACCGGTTTTATTTTTTTTAATTCAATGAAAGAGAAGAAGCTATCGGTCTTCTATAGCCTTTCAGTATTCTTTCTAGTTTTCTCTTTCGGTAAGACGAAGAAACATTTCGAGTTTGGATAGAGCCATTATGAGTGCATCTGTTACTGCCAGTCGTTTTCGAATACTACTTACTTTACAAGGAAAAAAAAAGGAACAAGAATCGGACTTTGAGATCGACTTGACTGAAAATAAATGAAGTAAATCGTTTCTTTTTCAATGGCGGAAACGAAGTCAAAGCCATTCAAAACGTATTATGGAAACAAACTTGAATTTTAAAACGATACGCGCCAGAGGGCAATGAAGGTTCATTTTTAATATTGTTTCTTTTAATAAACTCTATTTATTCGATCTCTGTGTGTCATTTACAATTGAAAAGAATCCAGCTGAGAACTCTTATTGAAAACGGATATGTCTTTTGTTCCCAGAGCACCAGTTTAATAAAGAGGAAAAAAATTTTGAGATTTGACTCATTCGAATATCGATGAAAATTTATTTTTTATAAGAACATCTGAACGCAATACTGGATAATTTCTTTCAATTTATTCGATGTAATGTCTTGATCTAGACTGATCAAATAACGAAACAGAATTTCCAGACAATTCTTTATTTTACAACCCTATATATACAAAAGAACAACTTGTTCTAATCTTGGTTAAATAAATAGTTATTTACACCTGTAGTAGGAGACACAACAGTCGAAGTCGAAGGGTTTTCGTGAAACTAAGTTGGTTCTCGGACTCCGAACTCGTGGGCGTAGTCCAACACTTTGCCTGCAATTCAATTCTTCTCTTCTCCTAAAAAAAATCTCCGCACTTTATTTCAGCGAAAATCTCCGCCTCTTAATTTCCATGGTCATTTGAGCTATCTTTCGGCCAATCGGGGTTCATCAATATGCTCTCTCAGCAGCGCCAGTCTGTCGTACGAAGGTCCTTAGTGTGATACACCTTTTATAACTGACTATTCTGGAACACGGAGTTATCATAGTCCTTTCACAATGAGAAACATTTATCATCCAGATGTTTGGACACCCTTTTCTCTTTGAATGTACTCTCAATATCTCTTTTACGAGGAATTCCCTCATGTGGTCTTTCACTGTAGTCTCTAATGAGCAGATGCGAGACCACCCAGGTGAAAAGATCCACCATCTGGCTATCTCGAGGAGTTTAGTAAGTAACATCGATGGTACAGCTGGCAGTAAATGTCTTATCAGTACTGGGAAACGGGGAATGTTACAAGAGCGGGGAATTAATATAAATTTTTACAATGTCATTTTGATAAAAATGAAAAATAATTATGTTATTGGAAAAAATTTTTTAAAAAAATTAATGTTTATTACCAGGTACGGCAAGTTTATTTGAGATGATTTTTTGAAAACTTTTGGATGGCCTTCACATTCTTTTTATATAATTAGCGTCTTTTTTTAAATGTTTATTTTTTTATTTATTCGAGAAAGTTTATAAGTTCAAATAATATTTTTAGTTTTTCAAGTATGACGGCAATTTAAACAGAAACCAGTTCCAATTACGAAGTACTAGAAGAATTTAAGATGAAAAAATTTACGATGTAAATATGAAAACAGTTTCAGCTAAAACTAATTTCGGTACAAGTATTTTATGCTGAAACCAATCACAATCAATGTAATGCTAAAACCAGATATGATCCAAATATGGCAACAGTTTATTAAAAATCAATTATGATTCAAGTATAAATACAAACTCAAATGAAACCAGTCGCGATTTTAAATATGACGATAGTTTAAGATGAGAATATTTAGGTTTAAAATATAAATATAGTTTAAGTGGAAACCAGTTCAGTTATGATTAAAGATACAAGGGGTGTTCAAATGAAAAGGTACGAAATGATACTGTGGGTATAAATGAACTCTTTATTCAAAGTATACACCATAGGTCTGAGCACAACGATAATATTGATTAACGAGCCGAAGAATTCCTTGTTCCCAGAATTCCTGTAGCCGTGACGAGACCCAGGCCTTCACAGCATCCTTGAGTTCACCGTCCGAGTTGAAGCGCTTCCCATTCAGATGTTTTTTCAAATGACCAAACACATGAAAATCGCAAGGTGACATGTCAGGGCTGTAGGGTGGATGGTCGAGCTGCTCCCACTTGAACTTGTCCAGTTACGCATGTGTGACTCTGAAGACGTGTAGGCGCGCATTATCATGGAGCAGAACCACACATTCCATGAGTAGCCCCGGTATTTTGTTCTTCATGGTACTTCGTTGTCTTCGGAGTGTCTCTCAGTACACATCGGAGTTAATGGTCCTTCTGTGCTAGAGGAATTCAACAAGTAGTGGTACTTGGACGTCGATTGGATGGCACATTTTATAAGAACCTCTGCTCTCTTCTGCGCATGTGGGCGCCCAATTGAGACTCCAATCACATCCCTAGATGTCTTGCTATATTAACCCATAGCAGCATAGGCAAATATGTTAACGGTTACGTTGTTACGACGTTTCGTAGCTTTTCATTTGAATACCCCTTGCATTTCTTTGATTCATGGACATTAAGCTTACAAACAGGAATAATTTTACTTAAATATTCTTCGCCTTTATTTTTTAAAATTCAAATTGTGTGGATTTTTTTTAATTGTTTCACTCGAGAGAAATGTTCCAGTTTTTTTTTAACATATTTGCACACAATGGCTTAAGCAGTCATGTGTTATACCGAAATACCTAAAGAGTTTTATCTATAACATTAGATTACTTTTCAAAAGCTGCTCTGCCCAACTGTCTGCAAGCAATTCTAATATCAAGACAATCCTTCTTTATATTAATTCGAATAGAATCTTCTTTATATTTATTTGAAATAAAAAAAGAATGACTAGAAAAATAAAAAATATATGTCATGAAGCATTTGGCACTCTGCTTTTGACTCTAGAAAGTCAGAAGTGAAAAGGATAGTGCAGATTAAAACAGTTTGAAAAAATCATGAAGCAATAAATTTGGTTTAAGAAAGTTAGAAGATCTTATTATGATTTTTTAAAATTCGTTCTAACATCAGAAATATTTTGACGCCTTCCGGCGGGTCCTTTTTCGGTTTTTTTATTTCTTTGTAATACGGAAAGACATTTTGATTTCCTCTATTACTGCCAATCCTTTCTGAATATTGCAATGAAGAATGAGATTTTAATTGGAATTCTTTAGCTGTGAAGGTGAAGTAAGGTAGAATCAAGGCCAACTGAAGCGATATGTGTCAATTTCAATAGAGTTTCTTTTAATAAAATTCTTTTGTCTCCTCGCTATTAATTATTTTCCAATCCAAATGAAATTTCTTTTTGAAAATGGATGTAATCTTTGCATAGAATCTCAACTAAATGAATCATTGGATCTTATATAATAATGATGAAATAAAAATTAATATAAATTTTTAGCATGACATTTTGAAAAGTATTTCCGTAATTCAGTACCCTTTATTTATTCTTTATGAAGGGGGATTTATTTTTACACATGCATGAACTAAAAATGTGAAATCATGCAAATGCCAAACAAATCAAATATCATCTTCCACTTTATAATATCAAATGATTAATGCTTTCTATTGTGGTAAAGGTGAAGTCCTCTAAATAATTCAAAAGAGCGTATAAAGAGGCCCCTCGTGCGAATATTCCTACCTTTAGTTTACGCAGTGTTTTGACAATAATTTAGCTTTTATTGCTTACAATGATTATCATCTTTATATCTCAGTTTATTTGTATACCATAAATTTTCAATTAATTTTAAGATGTCAATTGCATAAATTTTCTTCCGTGATCTTCTTTCTGAAAACTAACATTTTTATTTGTTCAGGAAAATATTGATTAAAAAACTGGATATTTAGGTGAAATATTTCTATTTGATAATGATTTCAGACGAAATTGCTTAATCTCCCCGAAATGATTCTGGATTCCTCTAAAGTTTATCAAAACGTTTTTTGATATGCTTGCTTTTCCTTGTACGATGCAAGAATGTCCATTGTTAAAAATACATCCTAATCGATATCGATACAATAACTTTTGAATTGAAATTCGGATGTAATACTCGACCACCAGAAGGGAGAATCAACGCTTTCTGAACGCGGTTCGTTCACTAACTGAATCTGTATCTATAAAAGATGATACCTGAGAGAGGGAAATGGATCCATTTAACAGGATAACATATGCCATCATCTCTGCCTCAGTTCATTATGCATAAAATCAACAAATATTTTCGTTTAAAGTGGGAATCTATCGAAAAGATCATTTGGATCTCTAGTTCAAGAGGGAGGTTTTGGTTTGGTTTGGTTATATTAACGTCCCGTTTTGAAGCAACACTAGGGCTATTTTGGGACGGACCTCGTAATTTTGAACCACGGTCAGATGACGAGGACGACACCTGAGCTGGCACCCCCCTCTCCACGCCACACCACACCAGCGGGAGGACGTTTGGTCATGACGGATTTAACGTGCAACTGACCCCCTTACACGACGGTTCTTCGGTGGAATCGGGTCACGAACTTGAAACCCTCCGGTTCCGAAGCCGAGACCTTACCACCAGGCCACCGCGGCCCTTCAAGAGGGAGGTAAAAACATTTCAACCCTTAATCAGACTCTCCAATCGTGAATATGGGTTATATTTCCCTGAATCTGTTAATCAATGGAAGCTAATGATTATATATATCATAGATTTAATTTCGTTTCATAGTGCAGACTTTTAAATATAATTAATCGAAGCTTATTAATTGTAGAATTTCAAAATTCAAATTTTTATATCTTTTATTGTAAAAGAAATGAAATTTGTCAAAATGCCATTAAACATTAAGTATAAAAAATTTGAAAATAAGCTATTAATTTCGCCATAATAAACAAGCAAATCAATTATGCGTTAGAAATACACAGAATGATTGCTAAATAATATTGTAATAATAAGTCTAATTGAAATATTTTTGTATATATATATGTTAATATTATTATGAAACTACCAAATCGATTTTTAGATTATTTCTTTGAGAAAGATTTCATCCTTTAGCTACAGGTTTATTTAATTTCTAAATTTTAATTCTAAATCTGTTTTTAAAGTTTAGACAAATGATTTATTTGTCTTCTTATTAATATTTAAAATAGCAGTTTGAAATGATATTATATTAGTTTAAACAAAAGAATTTTTGTAGAGAAATCAATAATACGTACACGCCATACACTTTTTCATATAAGAATAATGCATTCGTTATCATAAAATAAAGAAAACATTTAAAATTAATTCATCATTCTGTATTTAAAAAATCATCACATATTTGTTAAGTCACTATATTTTATCTCCTTTTTAAAATAAATTTATAGAATTGCTGTTTCATTAGTAGAATTTTTTCTTCCTATAGGAAAGATATCAGTTGAAATTTCAATAGTGCTGCTCATTAAAATGACAGATCTTTTATTTGCAATTTCGGGGCTGAATTAACAAAAATCATTACATGAAAACAGTAATAAAATGCAAATTTAATTTCATATGCCCTTTCTTTAAATTAACAATTAAATTTATCTATGATTTTTTCATTTTAATTTGAAATGAGAAATAATATTACTCCTTTAATTTTTATATACAGATAATCGGTATCTGCATACACTTTAAAAATAAAGTAATTTCATAAATCAGAAATATTTTTAACAAATAATTTCCTTCTATCGGGAAATATAAATGAATAAGCGTTAGAAAAGTGAATTTCTAAAAGATTATTCAATTTCTTAATTGAATTATCAACAATTGAATAAATTATGTTGCATAGATAATTTGTAAGAAAATAAATCTTAAAAATAAAGAAGAATCAGAAGTAAAATACTATTTAAGAATTCATGAATTTCCCATTTCAATTTATTTTTAAATTTCTTTAATGAAAACATATCTTTATCAATTTACTAAAATAAAATTTGATTTCTAAAGCGAAAAGTCTTTTCTTTAAGTATATAAAAAAATCTGTTTAATTTCCTAAAAGAAAAACTTAAAAGAAAGGCTTAAGTTAAGGTCATTTCAAAGCATTTGAGATGTTTTTTATTTTTCTCTCCTTTGACAGATTAAAATAAAAATACTGAATCTGCATTAAATTCAGACTTTTTGCACATTTATATAAGGCTTTGATAGATTATCTTAATAATAATTTAATTTAAAATAATTATATCAATAATTATTTATTCGGACATTTTAAGTATATAATAAGATACTAATGAAAATGGCATTCATAAACAATGAAAGTAGAAAAAATTATTTGTTCTTGCCCTATAAAATAGTCTTATTACTAAAGGCCTTTGTTAAGGCCATAGATTTCACAAAAAAATACCTTTAGAGCAATCACAGAGCAGTTTATGTCTCACCCTGGCACCCGGTGATGTATGGTGCATCATCGGAATACAGATAACTCGAGCCCACACCACTCAAACTTGTAGTGACACAAGTAGGATTCTTAATAATAAAAGAATGTAAAAACCTACAATCGACTGAAAATAATACGTATTGTAAATTATTATTGTATTATATACACGAAATGTATCTAAAAATGAAGTAATTTCTACAAATACTTTTAAGGTATAATCTCTTTTAAGTACAATCTATCTTTAATCTGTATTTTACATAGAATCGAAGGCACTGATGGAGATTTTATTTTTTACTAAGCAATATATAATCACATTACACAAATTTCGATTTAAAACAAAATAGTACAATTAAAATAACAGCAATATAGATCAACATAGGAAAAGAAAAACGAAAACTCCCACTAAGCACTCTTATTTAATGCATGCCATCCCTCGGTGGAGTCAAATAGGCCAAAGTAAAAATATGGGGCTTCTGAAAGAACGGTAACTAAAAAAACAATATGTTAATAAATAAATGAGGCTGTAGTAAATGGATTTATCTTATTATATACCCATTTTATAGAAAATGAAAGTTTTTTGTGTGCATTTCCTATCACACGAAATGAAATATTTTATTTTGCGAATGGGTAAGGAATCGAATGACATATGGATTATATTGATGATTGAACAAAAAGTAAAGCAATTTTCAAATGATTCGAAAAGATTGCTTTTTTCCTAAAAGTATTTTTCAAATTAATTTTCATTTGAAAGGCTTTAAAACTGGACAAAAAACTTCGAATGCAGAGTGTTAAAATAAAAGCTCACAATGTGTAGGCAAAACCCACTGGTAGAAAAAAATACCAAGTGAAAAAATCATCTGCAATATTTATATTAATTTTCAGATTCTTGATATGTTTCGTTGTATCTACTCTAGAAAGAAAACTGCACTTAAATTTCAAAACAATAAACAGAAGCATTTATATACTTGCTTTTAGTTATAAAAACAGTTTCAATTTCTAATCATTCCATGCGCTGATCTTCTTTGACCTTTTAAGAGACATGTTTTCTATTTCCGAAAGTAAGGTGAGAAGAAAAAAACAGCGAATTAAAAAAAAAGACTAGATTAAAATAAAAACTATCAAATTAGAATTTGATCTTTATGTTCACAGGAAAAAAATTAAAATTACAAATATTGCAATCGATACTTTCAATGAAAGAATTCTCAAAATAATTTTTGTAGAAAATATTGTTTGTGTGAAGCCAATTAATTGCAAAATGACAGCCATTTGAAATCGAAGCTGTCGTTAATGTTAATAAACGAAGAATTAGGAATAATTATAAGAGAAATAAGATAAATTCCATACAGATCTCTTCCGGTAGTTTTTAGTAAAAAACTTAGTCACAATAGTTCATTCTTCAAAACTTCCCAGGATAGAAAAAGCCAAAATTGACATATAATAAATGTTGAATAAGAAAAAAGAAAGTTTGAAAGAGGCTAAAGTAAATACAGAGCAATCTTTAAAGCAGGAAATATGTTCCGCAGTGAAAATTCTTTAGTTAAATCATGGCTGCTTGCTCAATGGTAACAATGAAAATTAAATAAATAAATAAATAAAAATAAAAACGGCGAAATGCAATCATTTTAATAATGCAGCATAATTTAGATTTTTGAAAACTGTTCGATAAACATCTTGTGAGATTTAATTTAGAATAAATGAGAAATAATAATGTGTGAACGATGATAAAAAATTTGAAATGCTTATAAAAATATATTTTGAATCTAAAGAACTTTATTAAATTCAAAATAAATGAAATCTCATTTACGTTGGTTATATTGTTGCAAAACATTCTTATAGGGTTAATCTTTTCAAGAAATATTGCCCTTTCAAAATCTAATTTCCGCCCGGTTTAATATATACTTTCTGAAATCGCTTTTCTCAGATACGTGTCATTTCTATGTAAACAAATCTTTATAAAAATATGGAAAAAGCAGTAATAATTGTTTTATCTAATCTACTGTCGTTAGATATTTTTTTCTAAAGAAATAACCTTCCCTGAAAGAAAAGACACATTTGCTCAAAATTTATTCAAGACGTATGTGAACAATATTAATTTCTTCATCCATTTTAAGAACCTTTTTTCATTTCCTTTAGTTCTGAGGATAAAAAGAAGTGAACCACCATCTATTTGACGCCGTAATCCAATCAGATGATTGTTCATTACTGCAGCTGTGTTTGCCAGCAATTGTAATCTTTACAAATTTGGAAACTTGAACTAAATGTAGTTTGAAATTTTTACCAAGGTATAGTATTAAAGCTTTGATTCTATTCATAAATGAGGGAGGAATGATGATTCTATTCATAAATGAGGGAGGAATGATTTCTAAGAATGTAAATTATTTTAGAAAATACTCAATTTTTAAGTATATTTTCCCTAACAAGTATATTTTGTAAGAAAATCGAAATGTAATAGAAGAAAATTGAATGGCAAATATTAATTATACTTTTATTTTTCTCTAGATTTCATTCATTTGCTCTCTATATTTTTTCCCAACAAGTATAGTTGGGCCTTTTCTTACAAAAAAAAAAATGTCTAAACGTAATATAACAAAATGAATGGCAGATAATTGTTACACTTTTATTCAAGTTATGTTTCTCTTTGCTTCAGAATGGCAGACGAAAAGGAGCTACACTCGCTTTGCCTTAGGGTTCAGAAAAATCTGAATGGCAATGAGCACTCTGGCAAATTCATTATAGAATTCTTACCGCGTGGCTCATGTACCCATTCCCTAACAGTGAGGTATGAGGCCACCGAAGTGAGGTGAACTCGAATGTATCCCATTGTTATGTTAACGGCGGAAACGAAAAGAAATCGCAAGGCAGTAAGTTCTTCCTCTCAATATCTGAGATGTTACCCAGTGGGATATACAAAATGTTACATAAAAATGTTCTTACCATGATTGATTTGAGAAAAACAATCCAGAAACAATAGACCTGCGAAAAGTAATCCAACCTTTTATATTCATCCGTTCAAGTTGTTACGTTAACTTTATTTACTGCTCTGCCATTTAATCTCGTTTCATTTTAATGCGTGGAAGATTTAATGCAAATTGACAATGAAATAACAAGGCCTTGCATCATCAGTCATCATAAGCTATTGAATATTTTTTTATGGAATGGATTTTTTCCCTTCTACATATATGTAAAAAATAATGAAAATGAATCGAATAAAGAGTTGAAAAATATTTGCAATGATCACTTGAGTTGAGTCTCAGTTTTAACAAATAATTCTTCTTTCGCACTAGGTGTCAATTTTCCAGAATATTAAAGGCGTTGGTATAGTCTTTGAATTGATACAGTCATTTGGAGACAATGGCAGATGCTGTTCTTGTAGTATTGTGAGAGGCTAAAGCTCAAAACGTAATAGGAAAATAGAAATCAAATCGAATGAATTGTACCCTTTTTTGTTTTTAGGTTCGAATCCAATTCTGAAATGTACATGGACATTTATTCAATGCAACCTCGCATCAGTCTGTATTTGGGCATTTAAGTATCGCTTCTGAATAAGTTAAAAAATTGCGTAGTTTTTAAAAAGGGGCGATTCTTTGAACCCACTGAGCATTTGATTTTTATTTGAATTGAACTCCATTCAATAAGAAAAACAATGCTGATTATTCTTAGCGACAAATTTCTCATTTCATTTTCGTAAAGAAAACTTTTTTGAAAAAATTGCAGACTCATTCAGTATTTTTATAAATAAAACCTTATTTTACTTCCAAAAAGCAGGCAATGCGTATTTTAAAACACATTTTCAATATATATATATGTATAAACACTTAACTTTAAAGATATTCGATGGCTGCCGAGTTAAAAGTGCCTCAACGAAGTGTTTTCTTTCTAGTCCAAAAAATATAGGGTGAAACTCTTCAACTTATCAGTCCTTCGTGTGATTGGACAAAATCAGCGCCTCCAACTTCCTATTAGTACAGCCACTAAGACTTGGTATTTTTATAGAGGCGGAAGATGTCAATTTCGATCGAGATAGCAAGAAGTTTATTTCGCATCAATGAGAAGATATTGAAAGCATCTTCTTGTAACAGCAAGGATGGTTGGGAACAAGACCTCTACTTTACAGCATCCTAGTCATCGCAAAGGCAATATATTTTACCCGGACTGACTGCATTAGGGAGCAGGAACATAGTTCTTGGTGTGGGACGTTTTATGGTACAGGTTGGGTTAAATTTACTTTTAATGAAAGACATGAAACAAGTGTATTTATTGCTACTAACATGAAAGTAGAAATGGGTCATTTCTTCTGTTCTTTTAGAGGAATGAAGAAGCGAAATGAAGACGACGAAGCATCAATTAATAAATAAATATTTGTTCTTCAGTATTTAGAGAAAATTTAGGAGTCAGCTTCGTTAGATGTGAGGCTTTTAAATCTGAAATTACTTATTTATTCATTACTTATAAAATTGTTTTCAGCAATATATCAGTAAAACGAGTTTCAATTAGTACAACTGAAAAACAAAGATTTCTTTTCGTATTTTTCAGGGTTTTTTTTTGTTTGTTTTTTGTTTAATGCTTGATTGTAAGATGTGTTCTTTTAAGAAGAGAAATGCAACAACTCCGAGGTTTTAAGCTAAAAATACATTCAAAAAGCCAATTTATTTTCGGGAAAGAAACTTCAGACAAAATATTTTTGAGGAAATGTTTAAAAACAAATAATGTAGAACTCCTGACATTTGATGATTAAAAATTTTAGAAAGGTTTAATGTTATTCCATCAACATTTTACAAATGAAGAAATTACAAATGAAGAAATCGAATGTATTTTTAAAAGCGGCAAAACTTGTCAGAAAGTTTTTAATGACAAAGAATAAATAAAGATTAATCTTTGATTGATTTTAAAAGCTGTGAAAGTAAATACAGTTCAATTAAAAAAACTACTAATGACAACAGAAAGATATTTCTTGAAGATTATTTTACTAATATTTTATATTATTTGAAACATTTATAATGTTATATATTATTTAAAATTCTAGAAAAAAATTTTTAAATCATTTTACTTTAAAGCTCAAAAGATACATATTACAAGTGATTTCTTTTGCCATTTTTTTTATTAATGGTTGGTTGATTCAGAGAGCTTCGATGTCAAGCTAAATAGAAACAAAATCAATCCCTTTTATGTTTTTTCAAAAACATATGCGCCATGCAACTAGATAAAAGTTGAATAAATTGAATTGACTTCAAATTTGAATACTGTGTTTTGCAGATGAATTAAGTTAAATTAAGATGAATTGTTAAGTTTCTAAAAAAAAAGGGAGAAAAGAGCTTTTCCTTGAATTTCGAAGATAGAAATTCATATGCTATTCATTTTATTACTTCCGACGTCTTACCAAAATCTCCATCCATTTCCTTTAAAAAAAAATTAATAATAAAGAAATAACCAAGAAAATATACGAAATTTTTTATTTTTTGTTGAATCTAACTGAATCCAGGCGAAAAACGAATTGTTTCAGTTCGCACTAGCATCCGTAGTAAGTCTTCGGTGGAATTGGAACTTGAACTCTCTGATGTTGAGAATTGCTGGTGGTCGGCTAAGAGATAGGCGGATCATAGGTTGAAAACCAGATTTCACTAAAAATTCGCTGAGAATGTGGGCCTGGTGTATATTTGACATCGTTGATCAATTCTCCCCCTGTTGATATTGTTTGGAGAAGGAGACATTATTGCAGTCCTTCCCAGGGTTCAAAGTTATTTCCAAATGAGTTACTCCTAAATGAGTCATGAATATTTGATATTGAAAGCAAAATTGAACCCTCAGGGAAAGCTAACTATTGAAATAAACCATTTTTATTGCTTGAAATAGATCGGCGCACAATTCTCTTAGAAGAAATTAAGTTTGTTTAAATTAATAAATAAAAATAATTACTATGCAAATTCAAAGAGTGAGGATAATTTTGCAAAATATTATTAAAAAAAATCCTTTATTTTCTTACTATTTATAAGCTTATTTAATTTTGGCTGGAGCTCTGATCTGATGTTAAATTCATATTGAAGTATATATCGGAATAAGCTTTATAATTCCTATGTCAGTTTTAACTCCCCAAATCACATTTAAACCACTTATTTCGATGATATGGAGAAAAACCAAATAACTCGATATCACACTCGGTGAAATTTAAAATAAAATAATTAAAATTAAACACGACATGTGCTCAAATTATTTAGCCATTTTTATGAATTGACGAACATTCAAAATTAAAAGTTTTAACTAACACTCATGAGATTTTTAACGAATTATCCACGTCAAAATTTCATGATTAACTTCGGAACAATTTTTATCTATGCATAAAATTTGCTCTTTCAATATTTTTACATCTTTTATATAAATGGTGATTACAAAGATAAAAAAGAATTGATGGACCTTTTCTGAGTGGATACCTATTATACAAAAAGTAACTACGTCCGTGGGCTAAGCTTAACTATCACGTACGTCACAGGAAGTAACTTATATATAGTGTACCAACATCTAAACATTATCATGTTAAAATTTTTAAAAGAGATTCGAATTTCTAGTCCGAACTATCGTAGCCAAAAAGTGTTTCGTCTATTGTTTCAGACCTGCCCAAGTCCTAAAAGTACAGCTTTGGCATTATTTCTCGTTCTATAAACACGTTATTTGTTAACATATCAAATTTTGAATGAAATCCATTCATAGCAGATCTGGATGGCTGTTCAATTCGAAACACAAAGAGATAGGTAAGTCAAATTTGGTATGCAGTTTCAGCATCGAAAATACAGTTGCGTATCAAATTTGAATCAAAATCCATCAAATGATTGAAGATCTGTTGGTTTGTATGCAAGTAAATACATTTATGCAATCACTCCAACTCGGTGTGACTATAAATGTTTGTGTCAAATTTTGGCGTGAGTCGGAAGTGACAAAGATTTCCAAACTACATCTTCTCACAATAGATTCAGTCAGAATGGTCTACATTTGTTCAAGGAAATGCCAGGCTTACCCAAGGTTCACAATTTTAGACGGTACCTTTATTGAAGAATAGGCGAGTGATTATTCCTGCATTTAAATTTTTATTATATATCGGGGTTAAGATAACCATAAAAAAGGAACTAAATGCATGCGCATGTATACTATACAATATTCTTTAAAATATATTAAAATTGGAAGAAAATAGTAAGGAAGTAGAATTGATATCGTTGATTTCTTAAAACATTTTAAAATGTTGTAAAAATGAATATTATGTAATAATTAGCTCTAAAGTTATTAAATTAAAATGTTAAACATTCATTGAATTTTTAATTAAAAATGTGGAAAAGTCCTTTCATAGTTTCCCCAAGAAGTAACCAAACCTTCCTTGTTGAGAGATTTTTTCATCATGCATGACGCAATTAATGGATAGTTCCAAACTTGATTATATTAAAAATCCCTTTTTCGCATCATGTCAAGGAATGAATATCTGGAATTTTCTTATGGATCGCAAATCCTCGGTGTCTTCGGAAGAATGTGATAAAGGCGGACGATATCGAGCCATTTCCGCAGATGAGGACTTACTATTTTAGCCTGTTCGAACGTTGTATAGAAATTCAAGATTTAATCTAATTGGTACTGAGTTGAAATTTGTGTGTTTTGAGACACTAATGACCACTCTTCTGTATCGTGTTGCTTCTTTTTGATTACACAACATGAGTGGTCTCCCCGAAGCTTTCTTGTATGCTCACTAATAAATGTTGACTTGCATGCCATTAGATACGAAGGAGCCTTGGATCGTTCAATCTTTGGCAATTAAGAGCACGCAAGGCAAATATCTATTTGGAATAATATTTTTCGACAAACAAATGATGATACAGAATTTCAACAAAACACTTCCCAAATTTCATCTATTTTCAGTTGACATGTTTGGGAAAGTACAGAATCTTTGACGAGTTGGGTTTCAAATTAACCCTTCGCACTCGGAAAAGTAATTCACTTAACCTTTTGGGTACATTTGACGAATCAGAATGTTCCGTATTTGTTTGAATTTATGTTTCTATTATATATATATATATAATTGTTTGAATTTGAATTTCCCCTCAAAATTAATCTACGTCTTTTCAACATTCTGTAAGTATTTGTAACAATCCAAATTGAAAAATAAATAAAGAAAGATTGATGCATCGCCTTGAATGAGAGGCACCAATCGAGTGCAAAGTTTTAAATATCAAATCTTTATACTGAATTTTATTCATCTAGCTCTCTTTGATTTGTAGTTATATTAGAACAGACAGATTTTTTCTGAATAGATTTGGTTGATGAAAATCTACTCATTTGATCTGAAGTCTCTATAGCAAATCTAACTCGAAGCGTGTTTAAATGATCATGTTCACAAGTGGAGGTTTTAAATGACGTCATAATCAAATATTTTGATGATTATGTTACTTTCTATTTGTCGAAATAATAAAACTATCAGGAAAATTCTCCAACTGCATAATGCGATACGGAATCAACGAAAACATAACACGGTATAATAAAAATTAATTAACTTTCTAATTAGAAAAACTTGAGAGTGAACATGTATTTCAGTCATCTAAATGACTAATTTTCCTATCGATCGTCAAACGCCCTCCTTTTAGTGTGGTACGGAAACTTAGAGAAGGCGTGCCAGCTTAATTATTGCCAGCCTAGCTCAGAATAACGAAATTTGTCCCAAGGTACTCATTATTTTGTTTGAAAACAAAACGTTTATATAATAAAGCATCCTATCAAGTGGCGAATTGTTGTTTTGATATTTATACATGATCAAAAATTCTGAATTGATATTTGTGTTAAATGAATAAAATAGTGATAAAATGTATTTTTTAAATAAAAAAAGTTTTATTTTTTGAGCACGCGAAAGTAATTTTGTGGTTAGAGAAGTATGAAATATTTTTCTAAACGCTTATAATTCCTTTAATGTTCTGCCGAGTTTAGGTTATCAAAAGTGTCCAATCTACCTGGAAATGGGCTGATAACTTCAAAAAAGAAAGGAAGAGACATTTTTAAGAAACATGGAATGTTGTTGGTAAACCTATTCTTTAGGAAAATATCATGAAAAAGATAGAGATAGCGTACTTTGAGAGAATAATTTTTTTTCTTCCTGTAAAGAAATAAAAACATGGAATGGATTTTCAACAGCCAGTTTCATATTAACTAACTGCCTGGATGTCAGATATAACAAAAAAAAATGTTTTTAGTTGAATAAATAGGCATTTATAATTCATTCCTTTAACTTTTAAGATTATGGATCATATATCATTTTTCTGAAGGGGAATAAAAATTGAAGGAGCTCTCTTCGTTATAACAAACGATTTTCGAGAAAATTTATAATACCTAAAAACTCTTCTCATTGTTTGGATCCTAATATCATGTTTATAATTTCTTTTTGACGGAAAATTCTTATTTATTCTGTAATTACATCTTCTTTGCATAATTTGTGTTACGTCAAGATTTCGGTTTGAAATGTTTTTTTTTTCTTCTTCATAATAAGTTTCGGAATAATTTTCTCTTTATTCAATGCAATGTTTCGTGTTTTAAATGTATAAATATTTTTTTTTAAAAATTAGGTTATCCTTTTATTGAAGATCATAATACATTTTTAAAATATTATATTAACTATGTGTTTTTACTTCACGTGTATTATTTCTGTTATGCATTATACATGAAGACTCCATTGGTTTTGTTTTAATTAATTTGATTACCACCAATGTATCTGAAATTGCTTCTAATGGATGAAAGAATCATTAAATGGTCTCAGGAAAAAAATTACATACATATGAGACGTCCAAAAGGGACAATACAA
>JAPMOR010081114.1:546095-563324 GCA_026543865.1 Argiope aurantia | reverse complement strand
TCTCATTGATAATTCGTGCTTATACATGCTCAATTTAAAAAGAAT
Source organism: Argiope aurantia (assembly GCA_026543865.1). Classification (NCBI taxonomy): domain Eukaryota; kingdom Metazoa; phylum Arthropoda; class Arachnida; order Araneae; family Araneidae; genus Argiope; species Argiope aurantia. The sequence continues at coordinate 563,279 of JAPMOR010081114.1, read as the reverse complement.
TTCATCGTTTGCTTCATGTACCATCAGGATCTTTCACACTTAGATTTTCACTGTTTAGAGGATTGAAAAATTTTTGAGAAGGCAATTCTTGTCGATTTTTAACTTGAATAATATTATTCTGAAAGCATTTTCAGGGAAATTCATGGAATTTTACTAAAAGACTACTTCCGAATTTGTGTCTCACTAGGAAAAGTTTCTAGAAAAGTTAGATTAAAAAATAAATCATTATAAAAGGCTATATTTCTAAATCAGTAAGTTTGTTATTTATTATACAATGAGCATATTTTTCTTCGGCAAATTCAACATGTACTTATTTGAAAATTTCCTGAATAACTACAGTTATTGGATTGAAGTTTTTTTAAGAAATGTTGTATGCTTATAATTACTCTGAATATAATAACGCAGCTGTGAATCATCAGGATAGATACCCAAATGATTTCGATTTTTTAAATAAATTTCTGTCAAATATTAACTGCAACAATATTCTTTGAAATTTAGTTAGTTATTAATTATTCTTTTAAAAATGGCACAGTTCTTATGTTGGTCTCGATTTTTACTAACGGAAAAATGTGTCCCTTGATATTAAAATCAAGTACTTATTTTTTATGTCGGAGTAAAATACGTTTTGTGTAAAGATTACATAAGGAACTCTTTCAAGCACCATGACTGGAGAAAAGGTTTCCATGACTGATTCTCAAGGAAAATATTTCTCAATTTATGAATAAAATATTTGGTTCAAATTTCAATTTAATTGAACTAATATTGTGTTTAAAGTTCAGCAAATGTTCGATTCCATTCCATGGGTTTGAGGGCTAGGGTGATTTTATGGTATAGACATATGGTATAGACATATGGTATAGACCCCTTTGGCATCAAAACTCGCATGTTCGAAGCCTGATTTCACCAAACGTTAAATCTTTACTGTACAAATGATATCTGGCATTGGGGTCAAAATCCCATGCCCTGGTGTGGTGTGTTCGTTCAGTGAATAAGATACTCTCTGAGATTCACAATTCAAATTCACAAATCTGTTGCCAACCCTGACTCTCTAATAAAACTAAAACAACTAACTTTCTAATAAAACTAAAATGACTAACTCTCTAATAAAACTACCGCCCCCCCCTTCCCGAAAACGAGACTGTAATAAAACTAAACTTAAAAGCTACGTGCTCATATCATGATTTGTCGTATTGCATTTCCAGTTTGAATCGGGTTGAAAAGAAATTTAAAATACATATATTTATAATTACATTATACGCAATAATTCTTTAAAATATAAGAACTTAATTACTGTGAAACATTATATTTATTGTCTAGGCATTTACAGCAACATTTTTTCTTCCGATTCCTGCAATTTTAAGGGTTTCAAATAAACAAAAATTAAATATAAAACGGGTTTTATCAGAGACAAGCTATCCAAATTGAACCAGGAATTTCGATTTTGTGTTGAAGTGAATTTTCGGTCTCTATTTGGGTGGGATTTAGCAATATGTTGACACACAGAACTATAGCTTCCAATAACTCATTCGGAAATTTATTATAAATAAGAACCGATAGTTTTTGGAAGTTGCCATTTTCTCTTACTAATCGATTACTTGAGGAAAAACATTCAGATTATCTTCATTTTCAACAGATGAAGCTTCCCAATGGATTTCCTTATGTAAAATCCTTCTAGATATAATATTTTTAATGCGAACTCTATTTTTGTTATACAAATCCTTTTTCAAGACATATGTATTGAAACAAAAGAGAAATTTTGAAAAATAATGGTGTAATAGTACAAATTCTTAGCATTGCTTAAAAAAAAGAGTGAATATTTATTTTTAATTTCAGAATCCCCTGTGTTAAATTTTTTAAAGAATTAATAACAGCTGAAAGAAAGATTGCACAAAATTGCAATTGGTATCTTTGAAAAAGTAATAGTTTGTTTTAAGATGCTGCGATTTTTTTTCTGAATATTTTCCAGGGAAGTTTTTGCGGAAAAAAGTAAACTGTTGATTCATTTCTCATATCCTGTAGTGGCTTCTATCGTCGACCCTCTGTTTGATTTGCTGGCAATAGCTTTACTTTTTTGTATCCGTTTGAGCTACTGATGTATGGTTACTTTTAAAATTTAAAAAAAACCTGGTAAAAAGATATATATATTAAATAAGATAGAATAAAAACAAATAGTTAAAATTAGTTTTAAAAAGTTCTAATTCTTAATCATTTTTTGCACTTTGAACAGTATTATTTCTCTTGTTTTAAAGAATGAATGGGTAATGTTAGGAGAACATAAATGCATACATGTTCTATATACAATGATTTTTTTAATATTACATGCCATTATAACAGTCAATATCTACTATTCGACAATATCTACTATGATGGCAGTCAACATTACTTAATTAGTGACCACTCGATAGAGTGTAATGAATATAAGCAATGGCCAGTACAGGTCACTTGGCAAATTATTCCATTGCCGTGATTTCAGTATCCGGAGAACAAAAGCAGGATCATTTATAGTTACCTGAATATCTTCTATTTTCTGAGATTTGTACGAGCGCACGAGAAATTTGAAGACTGGTTAGATGTCTATCCACAGTGGCTTTTTCACTGTAATCATGCAGAAATGATAAACTCCGAACATTTGTTTACAGAAAAAGATCAACACATTTATTGATCTAACATAAAAAGAAAATGCGGCAATTCATTAAAGAATCGAATGATTAAGATGAAACCTAGAGTTGCAACTAAATTGAACGTCAAATGCGATCAAAGTACCAATTGATAAAGCGACCAACTCTATTGAATCAATTTTCCTGTGGCACAATTGCTTTCTTGAAGGAAGAGACATATCGGAAGAACAAACGTATCTTGTACACGTAAGATTATTGATTATAGAATCGGGAATTGAGAAAGCACATATTTTTTTTTTTAAAAATGACTGCGAGTCACTGGAAATGATGACAATTTTTAAACATCAACGAAGAAAGAAATTGAACAATCCTAAATGAAGGTTTAAAATAATCTGTGCAAAATTTTTGCAATATGTTTTAATGAGCAAGAATTTTTTAGCATTGTAGAAATATTTTAACAACTGAAAATGCTTCTATTGAAATGTTGTTGAAATGAATGCAATAGGTGATAAAACACGCTGACGACCATACAATTATTCACTATTAAGGGTATTTATCCACACAAAATTTGTTATAATTGGACAAACAATTACTGATGAAGATTACTTAAATCTTTTTAAAGCGTTCATGCTCACATTATCGCATTCGGCAAGAATATTAGAATAAAATCAATTGGTGCACTCGGTAACAACTCACTTATTGTACGTATATTGTGTCAAAAATGCCTTTGTGTGGAATCCTTTAAAATATTTGTTTGATTTAGCATTTCTCGGAATAAAGCTTAAAATAAAAGGTGATATTTCGTTGTTATTTTTACCATATAAACTTCAGGTAAGAATACTTCAGGAATGGTGAATTGAGCCCCTGAATAATTATTGTAACTAATGCGTTGAAGGCTTATTTGAAATGAGAAACCGAAGCAATTTCACGCTTCTATTTAATTTTGCCCAAGCAGCTTTAAAAATTCTTTGATACACAGTGTGCTGCTTTTTTTAAGTGTTTATATATATATATATATATATATATATATATATATATATATATATATGTGTGTGTGTGTGTGGTGTACGGAGTGTCATCCTGGCGGCGCTCGCGTCATCACTCAACAGCCAATAAGAAGCTATCTGATTCCCGCCATTAAAACTGTATCAGTACTGTAATAGCGTTCATCGATGTAAAGCTGCCCAACCGTTCGTCCAGTTCATTAAATTCGTTTATGTTAAATCAGTGTGTCATTCTTGTAATATGAGCCATCTCTAAGCATTCATCTCAACAGGGCTTACCCCTAGGGCCCGAGAGAGATATTTGATTTGATATATTATCCAATTAGTAGAGACATGTTTTTCGAGACAGAGTTAACATGTCTCTACATATATATATTATTTGTTTCAGATATTTGTTAAAGTAGAGAAGCGAGGTCACTCACTTGTTTACCGAAACTCAGAAGTCTATCCATTTAATTATATATCTAAATATATTTTAGCTGAATTCTTTGATAAATTCCCATTGAATATCATTATGGTACACATTTAAGGCAGTATCTCTTATTTATGTTAAGCATTTTATAAGCGGATATAAAGTTTCAATTTTAGGAAAAGTTAGTTTCTTTTGACATATAGGAATTCCATTTGCTATATGTCACATAAATTTTTACTATCAAAAGCAGTTCTCCTTCAGCTTCAAAGAAATGGAGTCAATTTAATGACATAGATGTTTTATTGAAATTTTAGCTTATTTTCTTTTAAGTAAATGTTATACACGAGAGTTCCAAGACAATATTATTCTTATATTTATCCAATTTTTCATGGATAAATATAATTATGTTTACATTTACGAATTTATTTTCATATGTAAAACATCAAGATTCCAAGAAGTTTCAAGAATATCGAATCTCAAGAGTCAGCCCTATTTCTTTTGGACATCAAATGGTTCAGTTAAAACCTATTTTGTGCAACGTTTTTATTTCATGGTAAATTTTTACAAACATTCTCAGAAAAGCTTTTGGCAATTTCTTATTACTTTATGCAATTCGGATTGTAAAAAGAGAATGCATCCATTTCAAACAAATCTATCTCGATAGCCAAAATAATTTTTCTTTAAATGAAGAGATGGAAAAGTATCATAATTTTGCTTTTGTACCTTTCAATGTGCGCTTTTTTTTCAAAATTTCAAAATAAAAATGTTTGAGCATAGGGATTTCACATGTAACAGCAGAAAAGTACACAAAAAAATCAAAATAGAACTGTGCTATTACTGATTTGAATTGAATGAACGTATCCAATTTGACAAAAGAAAAACTTTCACTCTTGTATCATTTTGATGCAATGTGTATGAATTTAAAATTTTACATAACTTTTGAAATCCTAACGTTTAATTATTTACGTATGAAACGATCTAAAACAATTTTATTCTTGTGGAAACGAAGAAATAAACCATATTTTTCTGAATGGTTAATTTTCCACATTTTAGATATTTACACCGTTCTCTATTGGCAACAAGTGTCCAGTCCCATAATCCATTTCTATCCAAAGAGTCATTTTTTTTGTCCCATCTTGATTTATTTTTAAAAAAATCTAAGGTCGATGATGAAATCAAACTGATGATAAAATTGTCTGAAATACTTCACGCGGCCTTACTTAAAAGGTCAACCCCTCTCATGTGCTTATTATATGAATAAATGACAGCTTTTATTTTATTTTCCATCAAATCTCTACTACACTCAGAAATGCCATCATTATCATCACCATCAGAAATACTATCATTATTTTACGTCACCTTTGCTACGTAATTATATCAGCTGTCAAAATCCATCATCACTCCAGGTTGTGTTATTTAAATCTTATTCTGCCTTTCTTCAAAAAATATTTATCACATAGTGTATCATTTCTGACACATAAAGTTATATATATTTTTTATAAAATAATAAAAGAAGTATATTAAAAGTAACATCAAGTAATAAATATCTGTGGAAGAAAATGATGAAAGCTTCATTTGAAATATTGAAAATTTCATAAATATGTCAGCAGTAATTGTTTAACTGACCGCTACAAATTTATCAAGAGGACCTGTACTGCCGCGGAACAAATGAACGCCTGATCTCATATAATGTTTCTAATATTATACAGCGCTTACGAGTTCTATCAATGAATAACCTGGAAAATATATAAAATGAAACTGTATGCAATGAAAGTTTAATATGATTAAATGTTATGATATGCCAGGATAAAATATAGGGAGTTCGTAAAACGTTATACCAATTTTCCAATTAATGGTGAATCTATTCATGTTGCACATTATTAACACATTCAGAACTGCATGTATCAGAAACTATTCATTGATAATTACGAATATGTGCAGTTCTAAATATGAAATTCGCACTGTAATGGGAAAGACAATTCGCCAAAAAATATGTTGTTACAAAAAGTCACCAGAGGGCGTTTTATGATAACACTGCCACCTTCATTCAAAATCTGACAACCATTCAAGGGAAAGATCGCTGAAAATATTAAAACTATCACCCTGAATCTTTTATCGGTTTCACTGCTTTTTTATGGAAAATATCGCACAGTTGATGGGATCGAGTTTCACTTTTTTCTTTATCAAAATGTCCACCATTCTCCACCAAAAGCTTTCTGTTGTAACCCGAAATTTGAAAAATTTTCGCAGACGTGCATTGACTACAAATGGATTAAGAAAAAATTAATAAGAAATTGTAGGAAACCAGTTTTATAGTTATTCGTCATGGAAGCAAGAAGACACCCGTTTCTGCTCAGATAATTGTTTTCACGGTTGCAGACGATAGAACTCCAGCATAATGACAACACGATGTACTACTTTGCAATTGTATTAGATCATCCGAAGATTTTTTGATAAATAATGTGACATTATCCTTATAAATTGACAGATTCTCAAAAATTGTTACCTTACACGTTTAACATCCGCATGAGAATATCTTAGTGTGGGTTTAGTTTAGATATACTAGCGTCTCGTTTTAAAGCAACACTAAGGCTATTTTGACACGGACTTCCTAATTTTGAACCACGATCAGATGGCGCAGAGCTGGCACCCCTTTTCTGAAAATTTCCACACCACACCAACGAAAGGACATTTGACCCCGATGGATTTAGCGTGCACCAGACCCGCTTCGGTGGAATCCAATCTCGAATCTGGAACCGAAGACGAGACCTTACTACCAAGCCACCGCTGCTGTTTCTTATTGTGGGATCGATATATATATCACATGAGCAACGTAACCTCGGAGAAGCCAGAATCAGCTTGCTTCTTCACTAATTTTGCTTTCCGTGGTTGAGGCGAGAGATAATTTGGAAAATAAGCACTTTCTTCCAAAAACTGCAACTGAAATAAATTGAAAGATTGCACTTTCAGTTAAAATTCCATTAACCGTTTATTCCAAATCCGTCTTCTGTGTCTTAGTTTGCATAGAATGGTGATCTACCATGTAGAAGACATTCGCCATCTACCATACAGAAGACATAATTACTTTTCCACAAATTAAATCAATTAATCGTGCTTATTTCAGCCAACACACAGAAGCCGTTTATTATTATACCGCTAGAGGATGTACCACAGTAACAGAATGTGTTTTTCCCATTATCTTTTAAATATTTGTGATAAAAGTGTATCGAAAATGTAGAAATTCTCTTGGTTATATTCATTGCACATCATTAAGTCCAATTTGGAATTCACCGCTTATTTATGAAAAACCAAGTTCTTAATGTGATAATTTGTATGTAAAACTATATTCTTGAGATAAAATTTGTCCTTTATATATTACAAACAAAGCAAAAATATTTTTCCACAAATGAAATTGACTCCCCTGGTAAAAACCTGCTTATTTAAGCCACGATATGGTGAAATGGAAAGATATTTGTTATTTCGCTCATTGGAAATTCAGCCAACGCTTTTTGCAGTTCTCTATCAAATACTTAAGAAACAAATTAACACAGGTATCTAAAAAGCAGAAAATTCTCAACTAACGCAGCATTCAATGCGTTTTCAGCAAGAATGACATTCACCAAGTATCCATGGCTGTGAAAGCAGGCAGCAACAATGAAATCAATGGAGAAAATTAAATAAGTGACTTTGCCGGGACAATCGCATTGCTGCGGCCACAGTAGCAGGCTTCCGAAAGATTCTCTTTTCTTAAAAGTAATTTGTTTTCCCTTTCTTCTTCTGCCTCTTCTTATGCAGCTTCATTCAATCACCCACTTCTTATCCTTAGCCTATTTATCATGGTAGTTGCATTTCTTCTTTAACGTTCTTTGCAGAATTCCAAATTCTTAATTTGATTTGTGTTGTTACGATATTGTGAATTCAACTTATCTTTGCCTTTTTATTTATTTGATTATTTATAATTTATTTTTTTCTGTCTTCTTCGGTTCGCTTCTAATTTTATTCGCTGTTCTTTTATTTACGACGAAATAAAAATCGAGATCGGGGAATTTTAAAGCATTCACTTGTACTTTTGCGTGCATAACAAGTGTTTTCTAAAGATTCTATCAAACTGGAGAATTGAAATTTTTCCGGTTTCGCTTTGTTGTATTGAATTTACTTATTCTAAATTCGATTCGTTCAAACCCGATCGAAGATAATTATTTTCTTCTCAAAGATTTTTACCTTCAAAGTATCTATATTGAAGTAATTTTTTACAATTTTAAATAATCTTGCATATGGATTCGATAACAATAACCAAATTGAAAATGTTTGTTCGAATGATTTAAGCCAAGCTGTTTGTCACTAGTTTACATTTAATAACTTTCATTTTATAAAACTTTTATGTTCAATTATTTGCTAAGATTGAATATTTTTGGGAGGCATTCATTATTCATGACTAGAATGTTCAACTTTTGCGAATATCTTTTCATTTATTCTTCAAATTTTGCAGCTTTTCATCCTAGTAAAGATTGTTTGTGTGTTTCGAAATAAGAATCCAGTTGAATTCGTTGTGTTTTTGTATGTTGGACAAATTTGTCTGAAAAACCAAAGAATTTCTTCTAGAAGAAAAAAGATATTTTCATTGGGCGAATATAAATTGGGATAGACTTTGGAGATTGCTTTCGCATTCCGATTCCTTTTTTAAGAAAATATTAGAAGCTATTCAAAAGAAAATTTCAGTTTTAGTGAAATAATCTTGATACACAATAATTCTTGGTCATTTATGATATTATGGTATTTTTACCATCAAATTACCGTCTTATACATATTTCAATGTTGAAACAATTTCACAATTTGAAGGCGTTTTGTAGAAAGTAGTTTAAATTAATTAGGGTGTTATATAAAAAATAACCAGTGTATTTTGCAGCTATGCATTCACGAAAGATGATTTTCTTCTGAAAAATCAATAACCAACTTTTCTGTGTGTGTTCCCAAATGATACTTCTGATTTGCTTTATCGAGGTTAGTACCTTCTTGATACTATATCGATTTAGCGTAGTAGTAGTATTTGCATATAGGGATTGGGTTATTTAAAAATACAAATCAACAATGCTCGATAAACTTCTACTACTGAATTCTCTTTTCAGGAGCCGGTGTAATAATATGCTCAAATTTATGATAATAATTAGGATGATGATCCACATCTAGTACTAAAAAATAACTTGTTTGACAATTTTTTAATATTCTTTAATAAATTTCTTTCAATTCCATTAATGAGCAAATTATTATATTATTAGTAGAAATGTATCCTAAACTGTATCTTTGATATCGTTTCTATAAATTTATTTTCTAGTACATTCTAAAATTACGAAAAATACTTACATTCGGAAGTTTGTGCAGGCCTTTAAAGATTTTCAAAATAAATGGTAACGTATTTCATAAAGCACCTGAAATGTTTTTGAAAAAATAAAGGCGACATTTTGTGCAATGTTAATATTGATTAAATTTGAAATTTAATATATTGAATTTGATTATATACTGGTTAAATTCACCTAATCTCTGTCAATAAAACACATCATTTTATAAAGTGAGTTCTCAACTAAATTCCTAATTAGATAGTTAAATTTCGTTTGTACTGAGAGGAAAATTCAGAATTCATGATAATAGTCCGCATATTTCTTTCATTAGAATATTTAATTTTTCATAGAGAAGAATTAAATATTTTTTATAGGAAGAATATTTAATTCTTCTATTTGAATTTTACATGTAGCCTATTTAAATATTTTTCATCGTTTTATGACTCTGTAAGGTTATTTTGTGTTAGAATATAAAAAGCAGTTTTAAGACAAATTAATTATTGAAAAGGAATAAAGGATTCAGTGAAAAAAAAGGCAGTAAAATGCGAAATAAAATACGTAAACTGATTTCCAAACTGAATATAAAAAGAAACTGTATGAGATATAAATCGAATTATATATAAATATACGTAATCATTTCAATCTATCCATATTCTAAAAATAATTACTTGAATTGAGGCTTCATTAATTTTTGGATTTCATTTTCTCAAACCGATTCGCCACGTGCTGAAACAAAACACAAAGTTTCATTCTATTGATATCTGAATATTATCACGAATCTTCTTGGAACGCGGTGGCCTGGTGGTAAGGTTTAGGTTTCGGAACCAAAGGGCTTCAGGTTCCAGGCCTGATTCTACCGAAGAACCGTCGTGTAATCTGGTCTGATGTAGATGTTTAGAGAAGGGGTTTTCGTTCAGGTGTCGTCCTCGCCATCTGACCGTGATTCAAAATTACGAGGTCCGTCCCAAAATAACCCTAGTGTTGCTTTAAAAGGGGAAGTTTATCTAACTAAACTAAAGAGTCCTCTTATTCTTATTTTTTATCTTCTTGTTTCGAACTATTACAAAACCTGGTCATTGTTTTAACAAAGGACTTTTGAAACACATCTTAAAACTAGAAATATTTCCTTAATCTTGAAGGGAAAAAAAACAAAAATGGAATTTCTAGATAACTTCATTTGTCTCCTTTCCAAAGAAAACCATTTTGTATATATCGTTCTTTTTTTATGCTGTTTAAAAATATATTGGAAAGACTTTTTAATTAATCTTGTTTAAGACATCGCCTTCGTCATAACAAAAACATAAAACATGATTTTGTAAATGAAGAAAGGTCTTTTAGCATTACATTACATTTTTTGAGAGTTTTAAATTAAACTGAACTTTTGAATTGAGCTCTGAAATTGTTTTCTTTCTTAGATACAAAGAATACATTTTATATTATATAGAGGCTTGTAATTAAATGAAAAGTTGTATGTAAGTATTAACTCAGGCACTCATATAAATGAAAATCTTCTCAACAAGGTACTTGATCACAGTTCAAACCTAATTGAGTGGATTTGAGTCCGAAGTTGATTTCATTGGTTTCAAGTATCAGAACTATCTCAAAAAGAAAATCGTTTGGTCTTCTATTTTTAAACGTTTTCAAATTCTGATATTGTACTATAAAAAATTGTTTTGGTATTGTTACTGCAACGCATTAATTGAAGCTCTTAATAAAAACAAAGTAGCATTGGGTTAGCATTCTATATAACCGAATATAAAGTGGTACAGAGAATGCTATGATTTTTTTTATTACACACCTTTTGAAAAAAGAAAGATATTTCATTAACCCGAAAAAAAAGAACAATGCTTGAGCCTCCATGGCCATCCCGTCATCGCATTTGACACTGAGCAAGAATCGACCACCTGATCATTCCTTCATCTTGAAGGAGATTTGATTAGCACAAATTACACAGATACTGGAATAAATTACAGACAAAATGATGCCAACACTTGTATTCTTAATTAGTCTTTGCCATGAGCGTTCACTGTATGGCGATAAAGATTTCTTTATTTTCTAACAGCAGCGTATCATTTGAAATGTTTTATCATAAGAATGTATTGATGAATGAAGCAGAGTAGATTTCAGTAGTTTCATGTTTTCAAACAACATTAAAAAATTTCAATAATTTTATTTGTTCAAATATACACAAAATTCACTCGCATGATTTGTTTAATTTAATTTCTGTTTTTCTGCACACTTGCAGTTTTAAATATTTAAAATAAGTTCTGAGCGCTTGTGATTATTGTTCTGTGAGGGGCAAAATGTGCTTCAAATTTTAGAAGTTTTTAAATTTACTTGAAATCATTCATTCTGTAACCATCCAAAAAGATTCATTTTCCTTTTTATTTAACTGTGTCCTGAATAAACCTAAGTTATATTCATTATATATTGCTGCTCCAAGCATCATCTGAAATGTCCTGATTATGACATGAATTGGATAACTAAAAATTCTATTGTACTGAAAAATATCTGCCGCAACGTTCACACAAAGAATGAAAACATTATTCAAATTCTATACAAAACGATAAGATCAACTGATCAAACGAAAAAAAAAACAAGAATCATATAAAACGTAGAAGGTTCCAGACATTAAAGATCAATACCATCAATCAGTTTAAAGGAAACATAAATTTCTTATTACAAATATATTTTTGAAGAGCTGGCTTACTAAATAAGCAGTAATTAAAATTTCCAAAATATAACATTTCCAAATTTGTAACATTTTTATGAATTTTGCTCTTTATCGTAATTTGCATCATTATTCGTAAATAAAAGATCGTTTTGAAATTCGCAGCGTTCCTAAAGTCTCTTTTCAACAAGGAAAGAAATAAGAGAATCTCTTGTTACGCCCTGATTATGTAAATTGAGAATTATTAGATGATCTATTGAAGTTTTTCTATGTGCTTTTCTGGATTTGTATTTCAGTCCGTAACAAGATAAAAAGTCAGATTTTTATCACGAATAATGATAACATTCATAAACAAATTTCTTCATTTTATTGATGAATGTGTATTTCAGAAGGGAAATTTAACAGAAATAATTGACATTTTTGCAAATCGAGATTATATACTTTGAATATATAAGTTCCCTTCGATGAAAAGTATTAACAAAATGTGTGCAAATAGAAAGTATGAATGTGATATTTACATGACATTTTCTTACTTGTTTGTTCTCGTAAAATTATTCTGTTTATTTTTGTCAATACTATGCTAAGGAATTATGCAAAATTTTCTTTGATTCTTTCATTTTTTTCGGAATATTTTCATTTTTATCATCCGTTTTTCATTTTTTTCCCCTGCGGAACCAAGTATTACTAGAAGCGATTGGAAAACAGTAGCCGATGGAAAGTATTTGAGAAGAAATTTAGTTGCTTTAGCTAATTAAAGATATTTCAATAGAAATATTCAGAATAAATTTTGGAAACCATTTTTTATACTTGTATACAGCTAATTTTGCAGGTAAAAAAACATTTGTGCTTTATTTATTAGAGTATTTATTTTATAATTAATTATGCTTTTTTGAAGGGTTTTTTTTATTCTATTTAACCTTTACCTACGAATGGTCCAGACGTTATACCAGCGGATTATTTTACCCTATGGTACAACTGTCACATATGAAACTCATTAGGAACTTATATGTGGGAAACTCAATTCACCTATGGATCATTTCTGAAAGCTACCTTATTACATCATAACTTAACTGGTTAGATTCGACATGTGACAAAAGACACGAAATCGATAACTTCATGGCCTGTCAAAGGGGACCACTGATCTTTTTTTCCTGTGACTTGAAAAGGCAGAAGAGATTCCCGATTAACTATCTGGCTCTTGAAGACTCTGGCTCTGAAGTTTAAATCTGAGATTTTTTACTAATGCAAGGTTGGAATGTACTCGCTGTTTCATAGAAAATCCACGGATGCCGCTAATTGTCTTATACAGTGGCTCAAAAAATTGAGAGTACACCTTACTTTTACTTAATAAATCCGACTCTCGATATAAATAACACATTACTGGGAAGTTCAAAATAGTTTTTATTTTTACGCATAACAAATGGTTTAATTTAGTGTAAAAAATGAAGAAAAATCAACGAAAAACTTCTAAATTGAAAAGTTTTAGAAGTATTTTAGATAAACATACGCAGAATTTTGCCTCAAAAATTTGAGAATGCACCACTGAAGTTTTTGCAATATCTCTCATAGAAAGAATCTGTCAGTATTTAGTTGCATGTGCTTTGGCTCTTATAATGGCCTCTAAACGTCGTGGTACCGATTCGACCCATTTTTGGTGGTATTTGAAGATATTTTACCCCATTCTTCTTGCACCACTTGTTTTAAATGGGTTTTGTTTCTAATTTTAAGTTTTTGGGCCACTGCTATGAATGTTCCCCACAGATATTCAATGGTATTGATGTCGGGGTACTGTGATGGTGTGTATAACTGCTGTTTACAATGAAACAGAAACCATATTTTGACGTTACGTGCATTCTCTTTGGGGTCATTGTCCAGCTGGAAAATAGAATTTCCATCTAAACCCAAATTTTTAGCACATTCCTTTCGATTGCTCCGAATTATGTCCAAGTAAACCTTATCGTTTCTAATGCCATCTATAAAATTTAAATTTCCTATCCCGGATGAAGCCATGCAACCTCAAATCATAACGGAGTCACCATCATGTTTAACTGTAGGACGTACATTTTTTGGATCCAAAGCAGTATTAGGCTTTCTCCATACAATACGAGGGCTGTCACTGCCAAAAATTTTGAGCTTTTCTTGCATTACTAAATATAGCTTTCTTCCAAAGTTTATTGGTCTTTAATTGATGAATTTTTGCAAACTTCAAATGCTTTTTCTGAATTTGAAAGCTGATGAACTATTTCTCTCTAACAGTGCGACTTTTATATCCAGCTTGTCTAATGGCATTTCGCACAGTTTCAGCACTTACACTTCTTCCTAGGATTTGAAAAGTTTCTGCAAACATATGGATGAACCATATGGTCGCAGCAATCTAAAGGAAAGTATTAAAAATTTGGGTTTAAATGGAAATTCCATTTTCCAGCAGACAACGACCCCAAACAGAATGCACGTAACATCAAATTATGGTGTCTTTTTCGTTGTAAACAACAGTTACACACACCACCACAGTACCCCGACATCAATGCCATTGCATATTTGTGGGCCACACTCGAAACAGTAGTTCAAAATAACAAAATTAGAAACAAAACCCATTTAAAACAAGTGGTTCAAGAAGAATTTGGTAAAATATCTTCAGATACCACCAAAAATGGGTGGAATCGGTACCATGACGTTTAGAGGCCATTGTAAGAGCCAAAAGACATGCAACTAAATAGTGGCACTTTGTTTCTATGCGTGATATTGCAAAAATTTCACTGGTGTATTCTCAATTTTGTTAGTCAAAATTCTGCGTATGTTTATCTAAAATGCTTGTAAAACTTTTCAATTTAGAAGTTTTTTGTTGATTTTTCTTTATTTTTACTCTAAATTAAACCATTTGTTATGTGTAAAAATAAAAACATGTTTGCACTTCCGGTAATGTGTTATTTATATTGAAAGTTGGATTTATCAAGTAAAAGTAAGGTGTACTCTCAATTTTTTGAGCCACTGTACATTTGGGACTAAGAATCACCAACTGTTGTTCTATTTCAAAAAAATGCATGTGAGGAAAATAATACGGAATTTCGGTATTCAATTGTGTTTTTACTGAATGCCCACTAAGCAAAGGAAAGAATGCTTCCTTTGAATGCAGATCTCTTACTTCTGTTGAATAAGCTATGTTTGATGCAACCCCTCTTAAAATTCTAATTCATCTTAAATGCATTGTTATTGCCGGATTATTTTTGAACATGCTCCTACATTTTTAGTACACAAAATGTGCCGATTGATTTGACTATGTATTAACATTGCAATCAGGTTCAAAGACTACTTTCACATCCGATTTTTGAAGAATGGTCAAGTTTTTGTTAGCAAATCAAATTGAACTGCATACGTCCTTAGTATGAAAAGAGATCAATCATGTAAGCAAATTACACGCATAGCATGTCATTTATAACATCTGATTGATAATTATAAAAATTGTATGTTCAGTCCTAGAATAAAGTCTTTGTAATTGACTGATCTACGAGTAAAATCTTTTTTCAAGTTGGATTATCTATAAAGTAGCTTATTTGTTTATTAAATAAATCAATTTTATATAATAAATTGAATATTTCTTAGATAATAGAAAACTGGATGAGCGTTATCATTTTTAGATATATATTAAAAAAATTTAAGGTAAAATATCTAAAATCAAAGCATTTCTTTCATTCAAACATTTTTATTAAGCTAGTAAAAATGTAAAGTTCTTCATCTTTTCCTTAATATAAATTTTTAAGACTTTTTGTCAAACCATCCAAATTTTAACAAACGCTTGAGGAAAGTTCAAATTTTTAGGTATCTTTTAAGTATAAACGTGTTTTAAATATAAGTCTCTCAAAAGAAACTTCAAAATTTTAAATCATAATCTTATTTTAGGAGTAAATCCACATTATTAATATCTGTTATGTTTTTATGGCTTCTATCCTTTTAATGTCTTGTGTTTTGCATGCTTTTGCTGAAACAATGTGAATTATTAGTTTAAAAAAAATTAATGAAATATTTAAATATTGAATTTTATTATAGTACTAAAAAGAATAATTTGATTTGAATTATTTTTTGCTGTTTGATTTTTGAAATTATTCTTGTTATCAAATTCGGAACTATGTAAATCCTCATGTTTATAGTTGACATTTAATTAAGTTAATTTTAAGTTGATTGTTAGACTTCGAAACTATTAAAATGATGCTTACGTTTTATGCAAACGGGTATGAAATTTCACAGCTTTATTATTTTTCTAATAAATTTAATAGGGCTTATTAGATTTTGTTAGTTTTAAAATTTGATTTCTTCAATAAAACACACACATCCGCAAAATAAATAAATTTCTGCTTAAAATATATTTTAATTTTATTACCTGAAAAAAATGAACCCAGCTAATAAGAAGTATTGCAGATCTAATACCGTTACAAATAATTATTTTGAAAATAATATTTCAGAAAAAAAATTTGAATAAATGAATTCTTTAAAAATTCCAATTTAAGCGTATGCTTACATTTTAGTACGTTTCTCACTTAAATAAATAGAGTTTAATAAATAAAAAGCTTCATTTCTTAAAATAATAGCTTATTTTATAATGATATTTTTTATTTTGATAAATATTAACTTCACCACCTTCTGAAAGTGTCCAACAATTCATCACTGTCAAATCTGATAAGTTAATAACTCCACCCCGAAGATGCCTTTGAATATTCCTGTGATTTTTATTCTAAAATAATCTTCTTATAATATGCAGAGTTCTCCAATCACATTGGAAGGAATCATTCGTTCTCGCAGTAAATATTTTCAAAATCTGTCATTTAGGAAGGGTATACTTGTCTTCTCAAAATAAATGAAGAGGCCACATTCGAAACGTAACTTCAATAATATAACTAGAGAATCTATAGAATCCTCTTCTTATAATATGCAGAGTTCTCCAATCACATTGGAAGGAATCCTTCGTTCTCGGAGTAGATATTTTCAAAATCTGTCATTTAGGAAAGCTATACTTGTCTTTTCAAAATAAACAAAGAGGCCACATTCGAAACGTAACTTCAATAATATAACTAGAGAATCTATTAAAACATATATATATATATATGTAAGGTTCACATAAAGTGAATCGATTAAATAATCGTAATTGTAT
>JAPMOR010081114.1:527975-545937 GCA_026543865.1 Argiope aurantia | reverse complement strand
ATCTCGATACCGCGTATATTTATATATAAGTGTGACTATAGACAGTTAATATATATATATAAACTGCCAATGGAGAGTAAAAATATTATGTTTTGGTTTTGAAATATGAAAGATTTCGATTCATTTCTTATTGAATATCAAATTTAAATGAAATGTCATATAACTAAACATTTTCAGGAAAAAATATTACCAGAAAGTGACGTTAGCATATATTTACTGAAGGAAATTGTAGTTTTTTTTTAGAAACGATTCAAACACTTTTTCGGAATAAACGATAAGAAAGATTTTTTATGTTCTTATATAATATTTCATTTTAGATGCGGTTCAATGGAGGTTGTGGTTTGTTGTATCGTGTCCCTCTTCGGGTCGAAGGCTCGCGGTATCGAGATGCAATCCGCCCATTAAAAAAATAGGTTGAGTAAATCATACCCCTGATAAATGCATTCATTAATAACGTTACGAATAATGTGCGTAGTTTTTGATTTTCGCCTTTCTTGCTAAACATTTTTCCAAGAAAAGTCGAGTTTAGTCAATGTTCTTTTCATTGTTTCATCCATTCATGTTATCGTAAATTTTTTAAATCTGTCGCCTTATTATAATTGCTTTCAAATGACCTACTTAAGCCCTTTCGTATTTTTAATTGAATTGTGAACTCATAATGAAATAGAAATGTTCACAACATTTTCGGCATAATTACCGAAACCAGATAAAATAAATTCATGGATTTCAAATAGACAAAATCTCCCATTCAATGATTTGTATCCTGTTTAAAAAATGCTTTTTGTAGAATCATGATTGAGAATATCTTTATACGTTATTTATGTTCAATATTATGAAATATAAATCTATACAACGAAGTATTTTTAATTAATTTCTTAGCTATCTTTGCTAACTTTCGGGTTTTATTTTTGGCAGTATTACAGCTCTTTTTTATTAGTTAAAACCTTTTCAGACAAATTGGTTGCCTTGAAGGCACTTGCCAATTTTTGTAAGCCAATAGAATTGCTCACTGTTCTCCTCATTGAGGAAGCAGTATTATTGCTAAATGTCTTATGAAGCATAACATATTAAAAATGATATTGCTAAAGTAATGAAGACATTAAAATAATTAATTTCTTCGTCGTCCGTAACGCGTTCAAGGGAAACTTCTTCAGGACGGTTTCTTCTACATTTCTTCAAGCGTTTTTCTACTTATTAAAACTTTTAAACATTTAAAACGCTTTGTAAATGTTTACTTGTTTGATATTTTATTTTTGTTTAAACTAATGCGGCCGGCGACAAACAGAAATTTTCTCGGACAGGAAAGGACGGCGAAAGGGTTAAAGCAAAGGGATGAAGATGATAATGAAGATATTATTAAAAATACTTCCAAGAATGTATGCCAATAGCATTTGATACAGTGTTATGGACAAAGATTAAAGAAAATGTTTCAGATCACATTTTAATCTTTCAGAAACATTTTCTCAATTTTCTAAAGATTTTTATACTATTTTTAACAGTTTAGGATTATGTATTAAAGTTAATAAAGCGGGTAGGTAAGTTTTAGTCTTTGTCTCATTTTGATAGAAGATTTACATATTCCTATTTAACATTTTTCTATAACGAAATTATTAAGTGGAAAGTTGCGACTTCGTTAAACAGCGACTTGTTTGTAGTTTTTTACATAAAATGGCTTAAAACTATTAACAGTTTTAAATGATACTTAAACAGTAAAATAATACGAGCGATAAATATGCTTGATAAAAGCAAGAGTCTTTTGTTTAAATTAGGTGTATATTTTAATAATTTAATTGTAATCATTGCTAAATCAAGGAAAAAATAAATAATTTTTAATAGTTTCAAGTTTAATTTGTCTTTGCAGAAGTGCATAGCGTTATTTTACAGAAATCATTCTTAGTGATTTTATGATTTAAAGAATAATATCTATTCTAGAAGTTCAGAATCTTTTGTAGTCGTAGAGCCGCTGCATATTTAAAGCAAACAATAAGAAATATTTTAAATTTGTTTTTGTTATTGCAATAGTCAAACTGTATAAAAAAATATTCTATAGGTAGCTTAAGTTTTAAAATATCCTTTACCTTCCTGTCTTCACTGTAATGATGTCCTTCCTCCCACGGTGTAAAGAAATCCTAACATTGAAGAAGAGAGCTGTCATCATATATCAGATACAAATCATTAAACAGCAAGTCACTTTGATTGCTGCTGAATCGATCATTCCCTTATTTCATCTTGGCCAAAATAAAATTCGTATGATATTGAGGGAATGACATTGTACAAGATGAAACGAATTTTATAATACATTTGTAACCAAACTGTCCTGATCCGATTGTACCTAAAATCAGTGAACGCACTCTGCGAAGAGTAATGAGGAAATGACACCCTGATTTCCTGGTTATGCAAATGTGGAAACATTCTAATACAGAATCGGGTTGGAATAATTCATACTAATAATTCGAAACGAATTTTTAAATGAAAAAAATTGCAATATATTATTCAGCGCATTTCAAACATAGTGTGTTTTTGCATATATGTTTTCCATATTTCTTGCAAGTTATTTTCTATCCTTAGTTCTATCAAACCGATGACAACCATCAATTTTGTTAATTTTTATTCGTTTTTTTCTTTCATTATATTTTTCAGCAACCATCTTTTTTTGAACTACATAATACTGGATTATGACAACGACTAATATTTTATCTTCTTTTCACGAATTTCTAAAGAGGGATTCATAGTGGTAGTATACAAAAAGTTAAAAAAAATTATTCACAAAGGCTATAGATTTCAGACAATTTTAGCTGTAGAATTTACTGCTGTCATTTCATCTAAAATATCAACTGCTCCTTTGAATAGATTGTCAAATATAATTATTTAGGATTTTTATTAATGTTATCATTGCTGGGCAGTGTGATTAGCAAAATATTAATTCTTATCTTAGAAAAAAAAATGTTTTTTCTAAAACCAGATGCAAAATTCTGCGGAGTTATTTCTTTAGTTCTCATAAATTCAGATTCAAATTCATTTTTCAGAATTTTAAGCATTTCCTCCCATAATTTTTCTAGCAGCTGATAAAATCTGTAACAGCTGATCCGAGTTAATTATGCTCAGAATTATATTATTTTTGCACTATCCTAAAGATACTTTTACTTGCATTTTTATGCAGCTTTTGAATATGGATACCTGCAAAATGTAAGTATTTAGAAATATAAAATATTTTTGAATAACTCATCATGACTTAAGCAGTAAGTCACTTATTTTATCATTAGTACTTTTCACTCAATTAAACTGAGAAACCTAATACTAAAGAGCCCAAGGAGTTGTTTCTCTTCTCCTAATGATAAGTTCAAATTAAACAGATTAAATTCTTATTGAAACAAGTTTAATCTTTTTAATGTTATCTTAAATGAAGCTAGCTTGGTTTTGAATTCTTTCAGTCCCAGAGAAGTTAGAATTTGTAACATTTTACACTGTATGGAGTGTAAAACACCCCCTAGTGCATATTTAATTAGACGGGAACTCTCAATAATGAGATATGGAAGACTGGTTACAAGAAATTTGGTCTTCTTTTTTTGTTTGTCCACAATTCAACATTTTAAGGAAAGAAACCTTCAGATTCTTTCAACACTTTTCATTTTTACAGATCTTTGATGCCGTCTCAAATTTCATTGATTATGATATTTTACTAAATAAGTCTGCTCATGAAAAAGAAAGTGCATTATAAATTACCTCACATTCAATATTAATTATACTTTAATTATATCAAAAGCAATGCCTATGTTTGAAGTTCTTAAAACGTTTTAACAGACGACAGTGGATCTCGTTTAAAAGTTAGTGTCTTGGGGAGGGGGGGGGGAGCTGGTAGTAAGGTCTCGTCTTCTAAACCGGAGGGTTCCAGGGTCGAGATCCGATTCCACGAAAGAACAGTCATGTAAGTGTGTCTAGTGCACGTTAAATCCGTCGGTGCCAAATGTCCTGGTGCAGACATTTGGAGAGGAGAGTGTCAGCTCAGGTGTCATCCTCATCATTAGACCATAGTCCAGAATTACGAGGTCCATACCAAAATATCCCTAGTGTTCCTCTAAAACAGGATATTAATATAATGAAACTAAACTAAACTTATTTCAAAGTCGACTCATTTCAATGCAAGTGTCAAATACCCCTTGCTCATCTTCAAAAATGAAATCCGAAATGGTGTTACGATGAAAAAGGTTGAATCGAGAATCATCGGAAAGGATACATTTCACTTGATCTGACTACGGTTCCAAATTCTGAGGTGTATCCTAAAGGAGACCTCAAATGTTCTCAGCACTCATAATTTTTACACAAGTTTCCTGCCGTCTTAAATTTTATTGTTTATCATGTTTCATCAGATAATTTTTGTCAAGTTTTATTTCATCACAATAAATTTTAATTAAAGTAACATAAATAAGTCCAAAAGAAATGTTTGGAGTTCTTGAAATCCTACCAGAGCAGTTCTTTTATTTTAAGTTTTATCAAATAACGAATATCAATCTTGATGAGTTGATTCCCCCTCCCTTTAATTGGACGTTCATCATACACTAATCAATCACTGGTGGTTATTTTATCACACCTTCACACATAATAAAAAGAAATCTTTCTTTGTATTTTGCAACCAATCACTGCTTTAAATCAATGCCTGTTTCCTCACTTCTGCTTGTGTCGCTTTGGATTGATTGATTTGTTTTTAATATCAGAAAACATTTTCTGATATTGCTTTGATTTCTCTTCATAAAGAAAGCGACAGCTTTTTTCTATTGAAAAAGAGTTTTGAAAGTGATTGCAAAATAATAACTGAACATTTATGGCTTCTTTTCCGATGTAGAAATTGAATTTTATTTAGATATAAGAGCTAACTAGTAATATTATAGTTTTTTTTTCCTTTTATGAAAGCACAATGTAAGCTAATTCATTGTGTTTTTTCCTTCATCCTGCAAGGTGTACATCCTATTCTAAAATTAATTTGGTGTAATGTACAAGAAGCCTATATTAGATGATCATGAATTTAGTTCATTTCGATTACTTTAGCTCAAGCCTGATTATAATGTAAATAAATTAATCAAATCGGCCTAAATTTTTGGAAATGGTGCTCATTTGATTGATCATACATTAAAGTTGCATTTATATTATCACAAAGGAGCTACCCCAAATCTACTTTAGAGTGCTAGATAACATGAATCGTTGAATTGCCAATCCAATGAGTGCGGCACCATGTTGAACAAAAAATTATGGCGGGTTTATGAACCTTTTTACTTTTACATCAGCTTCTTACGGGCAAGTATGAGATGAGATGACTTGGAGCAGTAGCATTGTTTGACCAATTCAAACTAAGTTCACTTTCAACAAAGAAACTTTTTTCATACTGTTGAATAAAGTGTAATGAACAGAGCATAAATTCCATTTAGTTATTGAATCATTAAAAGATAAGTACCGTTCCTTTAAATACATGAAGTAATGGCAGTCGTTTATGTGTAGAAATTGTGTATGTTTCATATGATCTCATTTCTTAGGAATCTTTGAAAAACTTTACTTCACAGTTATTTAATTTAATTCTTGATTGAAAAGAAATATCCCTTCAATAGCAATTTCATAGATTTTGAAAAAATAACTGTCATAAATCTTGTCTGAGTAAATTGTAACCATTATGAAGGCTATTTTTAAAGCGAATCTTGAAATAATTTTGTTTATTTGAAATATCTCGGCCAGACACCATTTCAAAAGAAAGCCACGTCTATACGAAGAGTTTAATATACAGTATTTAATTAAAGATTCCACGTGATTTCAATACGTTGATTCTTTAATTGAATCGTGTCTTATCATCAGGTTCCTCCTGACAAATATTCTATGTTTTCTTTCTCGTATACTGAGCAAAGAGGGGAAGATTTTGATACATCCTGAAACATATTTTTGTCATGATCTGTTTGTGAGCTTTGAACATTTGGTAAATGATCCAATTTTGAATGAAAGGGTGAAAAGAGGATTACAAATGAACTCCAAAGTGCATAGAGCCAGGTAAATAAAATTTCCTACAGATATTAAGCCTCTCAAATATGGATACTTATCAATTTTTGAAACAAATCTGCCAAACGTATGACCGTCTATCAATGTGTACTTGCCTTGCACGTAACGCAATGACTTAAATCATTGAAAACGTTCTTTTGTGACTAAAACTTAGTTCCATATCAATTTTGGTCGTTGCGAATACATATTCTCCTAATAGAATCGCTAAAAATGTTCGATTCATACGAAATATCTCTATTTCGTATCATTTGTGGCTTTATCTGAATTGAAGTCTATAGGAGAATGTTTCAGGCCTTTGCGGCTTTATCTGAATTGAAATCTGTTTCAGGGAGGACATTGTTAAGAGAAAAGAATGAGTCATATATTCACTCGGAAATATGGCAGCGCATTGTAAAATAGACACAAAACCGAGCAATACTGTATAATATTTTGTGCTTCACTGTATAGAAGTTTCTGTGATTCATGTGTAAGTATTTTCTGCCTTAGTATTATCTGTATTGTCCAATAAGGATTCTGGTTTCCCATGAAATTAGCAAACATAATCTGAATAATTCTCATTCAACAGCAAACTTCCATAAATTTCTATTAGGAGAGTTTAAGAGGAAGTACGTTTTTGATATGATTTGTCTGGACGAAAACTCAAACAAATATTGGTTTCAAATTTTGTTCATTTTGAACAATCATATATAATTAAAATCCATTAATGTAAATATAATAACTACGATGAATGAAATCTCAAACTGACAATACATGAAAAGTTATAAGCGGTTTTTTTTACCAATGTTTGAATGAGTATTTCTTTGTATATTAAGATTGTAGAATTATTATCATATAATTATTCATTTTTTGTTTAAAATAAAGTTTCTTTCTCATAGCGTCAATTATGGAAGTCAAAAACTAAAATATGTTCAAATAATAAATTATTTGAAATACAATACAACAAAATTAATTCTGAATTATTTAATATTGGTTAACAATGTGACTTGTAACTTTTATGCAGTCATATCTCCGATGTTTGTTCCATTATAAATATTATCTGAAAACAAATATTGAAATTAATGAAATCGGAAACAAATAATGAAGCTTGTAATTATCTAGAAAATAAACCAACATAGCATCGTAAAATCCAAAGCCAAATTATTTTTGTAAAATTTTTTTTCAAAAGAATTTATTTTTAGATATCAAATGTAATAATTTCGATTAAGTTTATTCCGTATCCATATAGAAAAATTTATCTTTCTCAAATCAATGTGGAGTGAAATCCTATCTAATGATTTTTAATAACTTGAGCAATTCAAATAAACAGCAGACAAATTCGTGACAGATTTAATCTTTTGATAAAGTTAAAGCATTATTAATCACTAGCTGTATCAATTTCCTTTGCATTGTTGTCACACGAACAATAGCCAGATTGTAAATATGAAGCTGACTATAGAGTTCGTGGCAATCTATGGGATTAAGTGAAATATAACGAACAGGACTTGTGGAGTCTATGGGGCGAAATGTCCAATTTCAGGAATAAATAGGGCTTTATAATGATGGGAATGAATACTGGCTAACTGAGCTTTATGAACTGGAAAAAAAGGTTTGCTTCATTGATCTTCTGCTATAGTAGCTTTAGTAATACACTCAAGAAACTAATTGAAAATTGAAATCTGATCATTGAAGGTAAAAATATTGCTTCACACTTATGAATACAACGCATGAACAACACACATATGAACATATTCCGATTTCAGAAAAAAAAATATAAATAATGTAAATAGCGATACTTTGTCTATATGAATTGAAGTCTCCTTTACAGATAACTCCTATTACATTAGACATGTTACTTCTATTATAATGTGCAAATTACTTCGGTGTTCCAAAGATTAAATGCACTAATGTGTTAAGTCTTCTCACACTACCTAATTAATCTGCCGTTTACTTAAATCATCTGCACATTACTTACTAAAAAGCAAATAATCCCTAGTAGGAACTTTTTATACACCTGAGAAAGAATATTAAGCACTCGTCTCATTCAATTATAAGGATTTGCTTAGAATAATCAGCAGATTGTAAAGGACATAATAATATCTGAGAAAAAAACAATGTTACAAGATTGAGTATATCAAATATTGTTCGGGCGGTAAGGTATTGTATTCTTGAATCTGGTATAGGAGGACCCCAGGATCGTGACCCGATTACACCGAAGAATCACCATGAAAAATGATCTAGTGGAAATGCAATTGGTCGTAGTCAGGCAACTTCTCAATGGTATGGGACAAAAATTTAGAGAGAGGATGCCAGTTCAGGTATATAAGTGTACTCGTCATCTGATCGCAATTAAAAATGACGAGATACATTCCCAAACAGCTAGTGCTGCCTTCAGTGAAGTTTCGTTAGTACAAAAAAACACTAAAATTAGAATAACATAAGTAAAAGCGATCACGCCCTACTCATCAAGTTCCTTTTGGTTATTTTTAGTGAAAATCAAATAACATGATTTAACTGCTCTTCAGTTGACATGAAAATTATAAATGTTTATTAAATAGCACAATGGATACTATCATTAATAACCTTTGCAGATACTGGATCCTTTTTAAAATCAAAGATAATCAAATTCTTTTAAACTGAAGTACAGGGTGTTTTTTGTTGTTTTAACTGACGGTACTCAGAGACCTTTTTAGCTTGAATTATCAGTCGCAAAACCACAAAATTTTGTACGGGGTCTATTAAAGACATGGAAAAAAGGAATCCGCGGAAAAATAAATTAGTTCCAAAAGTTGCCGATAGGGGAAAATGTGACGCTTTTTATCTAAATTTTAAGTTTAACTGCACGATAAAATTTTTAAAAGATAAATGAATAAAAAAGAATTAATGTTTTCACAAATGTGCTTTATTCGAAAAATATCTTCTGTAAATGGTTACAAATTTTTAAAAAAAAAGAAAGAAAAAAGAGGAGATTCTATTCGATTTTCTTTTTTATTCTTTGTTCGACTATTTTCAATATGACCTCCATTTTCTTGGACTAAGCATTGCATTCTGTACACCGTACTCTCTACAGCTGAATGCAACATTTCAGTAGGCATGTTCGTAACAGTCCGTTGTAAAGATTCAGCTCCCTTGCCGTGAGACACCACTGTAACGTTCCCTGGTTCCCACACTCGATTTCCGGCCAGCTCTGTCATCAATTGTGTAATACCCCCATATTGTTAAGTGCCTCCAGACTGCTAGATGGCAGGAATCCTCCCCTGAGTAGAGTCATCTTGCCATTAGTTGAGACCAGATAAAAAACCACACGTGCGTTTTTCGTTGTTCCAAGGAAATAAATTATATCTTCAAAGGGGAAGAATGTAAAACCTTTCGGATGTAAATCTTTATTTTTTCATTGTGAAGGTGAAGGTTAAGGTGGATCATTAACAGACATTCCCAAGGTCGGCTGGAGATCATTAAGGTTTTCCTTGAATGACTTTTGGGTAACTGGGAGATCAAGTGCACCAATGTAAAAATGAGAGGTGGAGTTTTGATAGAAAATAAAAGATTTTTGGAAGAGAAGAAAGAGGGTTTTTTAGAAGCTTTTTGTAAATCGGCTTCTGAGTAAAGATCCTTCCGATGAATATAGGTGGATTCCTAGAGCTACCCCTGTTGTAGCCTGATGCGCTTACAGACTGTTAGCTTTTCATGTGAGGTTGTTTCTCCGAAATTAATCGAGGAACTATTTTTGTTCAACTTTCAACTGTATTGTAAATATTATCATTCCTATTAACCTAGATGAGAACAAGTTGTTTTTATGTACATAAGTCTGTAAATAAATAAATTGTCTTTAAAGGCTACCCTCTTATTTGATCGGAAAGGATCAAGTCATTACACCGTGTTATGTTTTCCTTTAAAACTGATAAGTTAGAGATTCCATCAATATAAAACTTCGATTTTATATAACCCCACAAAAAAAGTCACATGGGGTTAGATCCGGGGAGCGAGGTAGCCATGCAACACGAAAACAGCGACTAATGATTCTTTCTTCTGTAAAGTGATGGCGTAACAGTTGCTGTACAGATGTATCAATATGTAGTGGTGCTCCATTCTGCATAAAGACAATTTCATCCAAGCATTGCCTTTGCTGAAGTTGTGGGATAACAAAACTACTCAGCATATCATGATATATTTGAGCGTTTAATGAACAGGTCTGCGGTCCTGCTTGGGTAAGAGTCTCAAATAAGTATGGTCCGATGATAAAATCTACAGTAAAATCACACCAAACAGTTACTTTTTGAGAATGGAGTGGGATTTCTTGAAATGCATGGGG
The DNA here is from genome assembly GCA_026543865.1 of Argiope aurantia. Classification (NCBI taxonomy): domain Eukaryota; kingdom Metazoa; phylum Arthropoda; class Arachnida; order Araneae; family Araneidae; genus Argiope; species Argiope aurantia. The sequence continues at coordinate 535,613 of JAPMOR010081114.1, read as the reverse complement.
ATGTTCAGAAGCCCAAATTCAAGAATTCTGAGTGTTAACAGACCCATTAAAATAAAAATGGGCTTCATCACTCCAGAGAACTGTCCAAGGCCAAGCCTCGTCTTCCTCCATCCTGCCAAGAAATGTCAAAGCAAAGGTTAATCGAAGATCATAATCTGTAGGTTTTAATTCATGCAAAATGCTAATTTTATATGGATAAAATTGAAGAATTTTTCTTAAGATTTTCCATACTGTTGAAGCATTAACATCCAGTTGTCGGGAAACTCCACCAGCAGTGCTCGTCTGATTTCCTTCAACGATTGCAGTCGTAACATCTGTTATCGTATCCTCCGATACCGGTTTCCGTCCTCTACCAGGCCGAGTTGCGAGAGAACCTGTTTTTTCTTCAAATTTTTTAATCATTGTTTTCACTGCATTCATTGACAGAGGTCCTTTACGTAAATTGTTTCGACTTCTAAATTCGCGAAGAGAGACCACTGCATTAGATTGATTAAGATAAAAGAGCTTCACAAGGAATGCACGCTGTGTAAAGTGATACGCATTTTACAAATCAACTGATACTTGAAATGATTTTCAATGACCCGCTTCTTTTTTATAATTCAGAATGGTGTCGAGTACGTAATCGGGATTTTGCATTACGGAATTTCTTCCCCGTGTTTTATGCACAATTTTAGCTGTCTTAAAGTGTAAAGCGTCACATTTCCCCTATCGGCAACTTTTGAAACTAAATTTTTTTAGCGGTTTCCTTTTTCCCATGTCGTCAATAATCACCGTACAAAATTTGGTGGCTTTGCGGCTGATAGTTCAAGCAATAGAGGTCTCTGAGTACCGTCAGTTAAGAAAAAACAACTTGTATATGAATGTTGCAAAATGATGTTTATTTATTTGCTTTAAAAGTAATAATTTAAATCTTTTCTATGATCCTTCATCATAAATCCATGAATGAGTAGAAAAAGTTATCAGTCAATTAATATAGTCATGTATCTGAAGCAATTGTTTAGAAATTCAAAATACATTTCATAGGAAAATATCCGATGCACAGTCAGCGACAAATTTGTGTCTTTTTCGGACTGATGTTATTCAACAGGTACGCTCCATTTTAATATTTGTTAACATATCAATAAAATTCATGCTTTGAGGTTATTAAAGCAATAAGTTAAGAAAATATCACTCATATCAATAAACGCAAAATGTGGGATTTGCTGATATTGTTACGCGTTTTGGATTTATTGATGAGATTAATTCCCAAATAATAATATATTAATGAAACTCTTCAAATCAAATCTTTTCCAAAATGCATTTCATCCAACTCTGCTTACGATGCCACGTCTCCTTATTGCGTATCATGTTTCATTTGATATTTTAATATAAGAAGGCTTTAATTATAATTTTTGCTCAAAGGACATAATATTCTGTAGATGACAGAGCGTCGATTATGTCAATAAAATTCAAATGTAGGAATCAATAGAAAATATACCGAGAGCAAATTGTTAGGACTTATTTCTTTTCTATACACCCGAAATAAAAGAGAGGAAAATTTCGTCCAACGTAACCATTTTATAAACAATTATTTGACCGTTCCATATCTATTTTGGTCCAAACTCGATTTCTCTAGCTGTTTCGAAGCCATTAGCAACAAATATGAAAGGAAAAGTATGAGGATGACTTCCTTTCATCCAATTCAATCACTCCCCTCAAAACATCTCATTTTTATTCCAAAATTGGACGGATTATTCTCCTTCATATGGCCAGATAGATGAAAGTCCCACCAGAAGTACGAGTTTTCTTCCGAAAGTTGCCCTATTTGTCCACCAGAGGGCACTACCCACTGCTGTCTGATTCCGGCAGGCGGCGGCGTTTGGAGTATATCCTCCTGTGCTCTCCTCCGCTCCGATCAGATGCGATCTGTCAACTGTTGGCAGCACGGATTCATCCTTATGCTCAGTGCATGATCGCCCCACCGGGAACGACCGTTTAAGTTGTCTGTCGCGCAATATAGTCTCTCTGACTTAACGTCTGCCATAAACGTTCAAGAAAAGTTTCTAAACTTTTATTATTTCATCCCTCCCCTTTTAAGGGCCCAGCTGCCCCTTGGCCAGCTTTCAGCTCTGACCATCTGAAATCTTCATGGACCTCCTCAGCCCTGCAGCTTGCTAAACGGTAAGCTGTATTACTTAATTATAATATTACGTGCATTTTCCAACCCTTTTCTTGTTAATTTCTCCGAAAAAATTTTCCTGAAAGTTTTAAAACTAATTGGTATTATCTCGCAGAATTTTTCATTTCATTAAATAGTATTAGTACGCATCTATTAATATAAAAAATAGTTAATTAAATAATTTCATATAAATTCCGATATTTCATCAAAGAAAATGAAACATCCGTCAAATTATGCATTTTAACGGAAACTTGACGCTAAAGCTGTTTGAAAATTCAGTTTAGCGACGTTAGAGAATCTTGGAATTAATTCATAATTAGTCTTTAAATAGATAATAATTTAAAATTGAATGTTATAAATTACTATTTTTCACTGCAGTTCGATGTGCAACCCTCTAAGCAATCAAGCAGCTTTCTTCCATTTTTCATAATTTCTTTAAAACTAGAAAAACATTTCTTTTCTAAATATTCTTAAGATTCAAAGTATAAAATACTTTTAAAATTTTTGTAATTTTATTCTGATTTTATACTAATTTTTGGGAATTTATAAGAATAGGATAAAATTGATTGACTGCATAGAGGGTTGGAATCAAGTTATTCTTATTTTCATCCTTGGCCAAAAGGTGTCTGTGTATAATTCATTAGAAATTAATTGGATTTATAAGTAAATATGCATGGATTATATGTGAGGATTTTCAGAAAAACGAAAAAACTTTTAATAACTAACTTTTTTCTTACTTCGTCAGTGAGGATTTTCGCATTTTAAGAATGCATTAATTATTTTATTCTAAAATGATATAATCTCTAATCATTGTTTCACAATAAAATATATTCTTGCATTAATTGCAAACTTAAAATTACGGAACTTTAAAAAGCAGCTTATATACATCTTAACATAGAGCGAAAATCAGCGCTTATAGTGAGTTTTAAGAATTTAGCACGTTTTCTGCCACTATTCAAGCCTGTGATTCGAACCATCTATCTAAAGAGATGATATCATTTTTGCTAACTGCTGTATAGAAGGGGTTATCTAATTAAAATGCAGCTGTGAATTAGAGAGGATTCACAGTTGCATCATATTAATGAATCATTCAATAATTCATTCAATCATATTAATGAATAAGATTGTAAGTGGTTCTCTTGTACTAAATTCTTTACCACACTCTATTTTCTAACATTGTTTGACCTTAACTGATTAATTTCTTTGTACTGCTTGATAATATGATTCACTGTTTTTAAAATATGTTGTCGTTTTAATCAACAAAGTGTAAACAGAACTTTTTAGAAGTTCCTGCTTTCTACTTAATTTTTGCATCGAATTACGACGTTATGCGCATAGTATTTTAAGCATAGGGAAATTAAGTTCTCAGAGGTTCTAAGATCGAATCATAAATCTTATGACGTTATAAGCGTAACTTCACGATTATAAGGCCGAATTTATAACATCTATGAGGTTATTTGTATAATGTGATGCTTATAAGGTGGAATCATAAAGTTTATGAGGTTATGCGTGTAGTATGACGTTTATAAGATAGAATTTTTAAAGGCTGTGACGCTACATACGTAGTGCGATGTTTGTAAGGTTGAATTATAAGATATACGATGTAATGCCGTAGGGAGACGTTTTTAAGATCGAATTCTAAGATGCATGATGTTATGAGTGTAGAAAGATGTTTATAAGGTCAAATCATAAGGTTTATGATGTTATACACGTTGTGTGATGTTTGTTAGGTCGAAATCATAACGTCTGTCGAATTTTAAGATTTATGTCATTATGCGCGTATATGAGACGTTTATAAGATTGATTTCTAATATCTATGATGTAAGCGTGTAGAAAGATATTTATAATGCCGAATGATTAAGATTATTACGCTATGCATGCAGTGTGAAGTTTACAATGCCAAATTCATAACGTCTTTGACGTTATGCGTGTAATGAGACTCTTATAAAATAGAATTCTAAAGTCTATGATGTTATGAGGGTAGAAAGACGTTTATAAGGTCGAATTTTAAATTTATGATATTATACATGTAGTGTGACGTACATAAGGTCTAATTTTAAAGTTTGTTATGCTATACATATAGTGTGACTTTTATAAGGCCGAATTTATAACGCTTGTGACGTTATACGTGTAGTTTGATGCTTATAAGGTCGTTAAAAAAATTATGCGCTTAATGAGATGTTTATAAGATCGAATTCTAAAAATCGATGCTTATAAGATCGAAGTATAATGACGTTATGCGTGTAGTGTGAAATTTATAAGGTGGAATTTATAAATTCTATGACATTATGCCAGTAAAGTAATGCTTATAAAATTGAATTATACGGTTTATGACGTTATGTGCGTAATAAGATGTTCATAATTTCGAATTTTAAGGTTTATGAGATTATGCGCGTAGAAAGACGTTTATATGGTCGAATAATAAGGTTTATGACGCTATACAATTAGTGTGACGCTTATAAGGTCACATTTACAATGTCTCTGACGCTATACACGTAATGTGATGCTTACAAGAGAGAATTATAAGATTTATAATGTTATGCCAGTTGTCAAACGTTTATAAGATGGAATTATAAGATTTATGACGATATGCGTGTACTTGTGCCATTTATAAGATTGAAATATAACATTATGACATCATGCGTGTAGTGTGACGTTATACTGTATGATGTCGATAGTGAATGGTGAAATTTGTTAAATGGTTAAAAACTTTAATTTAGTTAATTTTATGTCTACTTTCAAAACACCATGAGGGCAATTTTATGACCCATCTTCTAATTTTGAACCATGGCATGGTGATGAGGACGAAAATTGAGCTGGTTACCCCTTTACTAGACTATCGACTCTGGAACCTGAAGCCCTCCGTCCGAATGACGAGAACTTGATATTCGACTATTTCGGCTTTTTGTTTAAAAACTTGAAATGTAATTTCTGTATTTTTGCACATTTCCAAAAACGGAGGATTAATAGGAATACTCCTGTTGAGCATTATTTAATATATACAGTTTAATTATTTTCACACTGGGTGCACTAGTTATGAGGATCAGAAGCTTCTGGTATGGATGTTTATTCTCGCTTACCTGTTTGGTGAAGCAAGGGGCAGGTTTGAGTTGCCTCCACTCTGAAGACATGACGTTCCTTCTACGGGATGGTTTGTACCGTGGCCAGTGATTCAAATGCAGTTTCCGCTTCGTTGCTATAGTGAAGAATTTCCTTCATTTACCTCAGATGCTTCTGCAGTTTGCTTTTGATGTTACTGTTTAATTACAGGATTCCTTGGTTACAACATGCGTTGTCGCTGTCATTCAAACAAGGGTCAATTTTTATGGGTTCTATGAAACTTTTACATCGAATTATAAGGTCTATGGCTTTCTTGATGCTGGTGAAATCCGTTAAATGGTTAGAAATCTGAAATAGGATGCGTTCGATTTTGCGCATTTCCAAAATTGAAAATTATAAGTATTTTTTTCGACCATTAATATTAATGAAGGCTATATTCTTCGTTGACCTATAGAGCTTGCACTTTTCTTTCCCCATCTATCATTTCTATAAGATTCTTAAAATTGTAACTTATTAAGTTAAACTCTGAGAAGTGATTTCGATTGCAGCACATTTCGTATGTAAAATTCTGAATTAACCCTTTAAAGGGTCATTTTTTTTCTAGTCATATTATGTTAAAATATTTTAGGCTTGAAATTAAAATAAGAAAAGGGATTCATTTAGCTTATTAGATAAATTTAATTTGATTAATTAATTAATTTGGTTAATTAATAATTAAGAAACAAATCAAGACACATCATTTTGTCTGAGATAAAGAACTGAAGCATCTTTCTGACTTACTAAAAAAATGGGTCAGAACTTATGCCAACCTACATAATTTCATACCAAGATTGATAAATTTGGTGGGAAGCATACTTCCCACGATCTTAGAAAGGGTTAAAAAAATATATTATTGTTTTATAAAATTGAATTCTTTCTATCTCATTTATCAAATTGCTTTTTGTCACGTTTTTTTGGATTAATTCCCATACCGCACACACACACACACACTTTTTCGTTTTCTTCATTGCTCATTTTTATCAATGTCTTGTTAATGTATAAATAAAACTATTGATAATTATTTTAATAGTTGGAGCTAATTTATCAGTTAAAAAGGAGTTAATAAAATAATTTCATAGCTTATAATATGTGAAACTCATTAAAGATTTTTCATTAAATAATTAGAATATCCAATAATTAGAATTATCAAAACCAATTATTAGATATCCAATTATTTAATCTTACTGTCCAGTTATTAAGTATATCAATCCATTATTAGAAAATCCTAATTTATTTTCAAATTTCTACAGATGTTGATCGATTTTCCCCAAGCTTCTCTGTTACATCAGCTCTCGTTCAATGAATATAATATATATAATTAATGATTATTTTGAATGTATTTTACTGATGTTTTAAAGAAAAATTTAATAAATTATCTTTGAAAAGGCAACAACTAATAAAAAAATTGATAATATTTTACCAACATATATTAACAGAAAATATAGCATGCTTCGTAAAACACTTATTTACTTCCATGAAAGAATCTTACAAAATTTGTCGGATTACTTGCACATTTGAAAACTGCTAGCTCTTGGAAACAGTAAAATTAAACAAAACTCAGATTACATTTAAATTTTGTTGAATAACTGGTTAAGCCTTTGTCTTTGATTAACTGAAAACTAATCTACTAATCTAATCTAATAAAACGAGTAAATCTGCATCTCAAAAATTTACATTCTATTGCTCTCTGACTTCCCAACGAAAGATTGTATTTCATTTGAAAAATAATGATTTCCTATTTCTTTCAGATTGAAGTTTGTATTTGATGTGAGATGAAAGAATTCCTTTTCTATGCAAACAAAGTTCATTTTGTCTCATTTGTAACTCTAATTGAAAGCTAAATTTCAATTGATTACATAGGTCATATCCACAATTTTTCTAGATTTTTCGCATACATTATTATAACTAGAAAGAATATAAATCATTAAAATAAAAAAAACTGTAAGAAAGCACGACCGCATTATATTTATAATGTTTTTCCTATATTAAACGACTTCTGTAAATGGATAGCGGCAGAATACGGCTTTTTTTCCCCATTCCCAAGAATTACCAATTTATTTAAAGCCATTTTATTAAAAAAGAAAGCTATCCGGGTAGGCAGATAAAAAATCTATTAAAACGTTTCGAAAGAATAATAATTTCGCACAAAGAAACAATGTTTATCAGAAACTGAATAAAAATGCAAACTGAATGAAAAGGATCATTCCCCTCGGATCTTATTTCATGCCAAGAATAAGTAAATTTAGCAAGAATCATTTTATTGCTGTCATATTTGTAGGCTAAAAGATATTTCCGCTTGTGGTTTTCTTCCTCCTTAAGGAACTGTCTATTAGCGATCATGCGACAATGCGTGAGACGTATGTTGATGATTGAAAAGAAAA
>JAPMOR010081114.1:508215-527965 GCA_026543865.1 Argiope aurantia | reverse complement strand
CTGTAGATTCGACATCTTAAAAATGATGAGTGTTTCTTCGAGAAGAAATGGAAGCGATTTTTTGCACTAGGGGCTCTTTGAATTCAACGCCGGTGAGAGTTTCTTCAATTAACGATGTTCAATCCACAAGGAATTGGGGTTCTAATATCTTGGTTCTTCTATACTTAAGATATAGCAGGGGGGAAGAAACGTGAGCGAAAAACATGTCTGTAAGATTGACTTCTAGACTTCTGTTATCTATTTTTTATTGAACTCAACCTATTTGTGAAGAGCGTCTAGATAAAAAATAAAAAGAATTTATTGGTTTCATTAGCGGTAGATATCATTTTTGAGCGTTGTTCGTTTTTTCTAACTGCTTTTTCTACGAATCTTTAAGTTTTCCTAAAATGTCCTTGTTAAATAACATTACACTCCCTTTCGCAGCAGAAAACTGTGAAAATTGTTTGACGGTTTTGAAGTAATCAAGTTTCAATAAATGATTCGAAATTTTGTATTAAAGACAAGGGAAAGGTAATATCATAAACTCAATCAATTTTTGTTTCCTTTTAAATCTACGAGAAAAATAGCAATAAATAAATTCTACCGAAGGAAATCCAATAAATGATACAAATAAATTTTCTTGTATGTTTATTAATTTAGAAAGCGATAGACAAATTAGAGTAAATTAAAAGGAATTTAATTTTTTACTGTCAGGGACTAAACATTTGGTGGCAAGAAAAATTTTCCTCACATTAAAAAATTTCGAAATTAAACTATTGAATCGTTTTAGTTCTGATACTTGCTTATAACTGTTGTCATTTCATTATTTTTTTAAAGATTATCCGTTCACTTTAACTCTATTATTGCTTTTACTCATTTATGAGTATTTGAAGACGGTATACATTAAATCTGTTTTTAAAAAAAGACAGTAATGTAATAATGCCATAATGATGATTATTGAGGCAGTTTATTTTTAAGTAATTTAGTGTTATTGTAATGTCCGAAACTCTATCCCGATTTTTGAATAAAAAATATTCGAAGCCCATTTTCAAGAAGAAAAAAAAATAAATTATAAATATTTAAAAATAAAATTAGCATTAAAAATTTAAAAATAAATATAAGAAAATTTTAATAAAATCCTTGACACTAAGCCTTTTTAAATATTACTTTGGAAATGATAAATTGATTTAAAAATGATCTATTTAAAAATTTTACGACTCTAATGTTTCAATGTATTGTCGTATAGTTGAAGAAACTTTATGCCAAATTCTTCTACGATTTTTAGTGAGATTATTTTCCTCCAATTATATCATGCGTCGAAATTCAGTTTTTTCATAAACTAAATTTTAATTCTGAATATTCTTATGCAACTAATTTTTCAAATAAGTATAAAATCAGCTAAAATCTGAGTTAACATCTCGGATTTTCTAATATTAATTTTAATCAAAAAATGACGTAACGTCAGCTGAATGGTTTCATTTGAAATAATGAAAAAATGAAATAAATAAATCTATACTTATAATAAAACTCAATGTGTGTGTGAGTGTGTGTGTGTGTGTTGGCGCTCTACAGGCCAGACCGTTTGACCTACAGCTACCAAATTTGGCACGTGTATACCTTGGAGGTCGGGAATATGCACCTGGGGGGTATTTTTTTGAATTTTTAATTAGAATTTTATTTATTTAAAAATTAAGCGAAATTTTGGCAATTTCTGCTATAACTTCCGAAAATATTACCGCACAAAAAAGATTTTTACATCAAGTTAAAGATCAAAAATTTATCTTTTAAATGATATCAATGTTTTAACCTTAAAATTAAATTTCTATTTTTAATGAATTTTTAAATAAATATTTTAACTATATTTTTCAACAATTTTTTCGTACAAAATAAAAATAAAATTTAAGCTGCACGAGCACGTTTCGCATTCATGGGAAAAAATTAGCTTTTTTCAAACTGTTGCCATCCCATTGATTAAAGCCCCAATTAAAAATAAATTAAATAATTTTGGAAATGAAATCTGCAAAAATATAATTTTCGGCACGTGTCTGTATTAAATGAAACATATAAGAAATATTATTTTTTCTAAAAAATAAATTCAAGAAAAATTATTTTATGATCTTTTACACTCTCTATATTATTAATCCAATAAAGCAATTTTATTTAAAGGCAAGTTTTGTTTATTATGAACAGGATATCCATTCAAATCAGGGCCACAGAGCTAATTTGTAAACCTTTAGTAAGGCACAGATCTGCTAAAATGGTCTAAATGAAAAATGATTATATTTTATGTAACTTGATTCTATAAATGCTCTAATAAATAACGAATTTTTGATTTTACATAAAGCTTCTGCTGTGGAAATCACAATTAACAAAATGTTCTTGAAACACTAATATTTTAAATAAAAAGAGTTAATTTCCAATCAACTAAATCAATCATTTAAACTGACTGATTTATGAAAATATGAATATTAGTATTCAATAAAAAAAGGATAATTTTAGATTTTCCATCGATCGTTTCAAAGAAAATAGGCCAATCAGCGCGCAGGTTTCTCAAGATTAATTGGACTAAGATTATGAAAATGTTGAGTTTTTCTAAATTTTTAACATTCAAAACTTCATAAATAAGTCTTAGTTCATCGTGGAAAACAGAAACATTCATTCAGTTATTTAAAATTTGGTGTGTCCAGAATATTTCTCAGAATATGATACCTTACTGCATTAAATTTAGACTTCATAATTTTTGAAATATATTTATAGGCCGGAACAAAATATTATTATTGATTTCATTTCAATCCTTTTGAAAGCAAAACTAAAAACGGTATTTTATGCTGAATCTGAGAAATTTTTGTTGAATTATTCTTTGAGATATTACATAAATTATGAAAAATATTTTGTAGTTCAGATAAGACTTAAATACCGAGTGATTCTGTTTGCAATACTCATATTCAATTATAATAATAATAAATAAATAACAATAAAGATGATAAATAAAACGCTTTGTTTTATTAAAAAATATCTTTATATTAATTGCAATTTCATCATTTCCACTTAAAATTAAAGTTGAAGTTTTACCGGAAATGACAACAAATTAGCAAAATATATGTAGTAAATTGAACGAAACGATCTAAAAACAGTATAAGTTTGATATGACTATCAAAATTGGAAGATTAAAAATGTTTTGTTTGAGAATCTATTAAGAGACCCGTTACTTAAAATATTTAATTGAAAATTGTAGAGAGCGGTAATGCTGGCGAACCGGTTGGTCGCCATAGGCGGCTAGTTGAAAATTAAAACAAAAGAAGAGATTTTCACCAATGACAAGTGAATTAATTATGAAAAAAGTTTTATCCGCAAGATATCCAGATTTTAACGAAAGATTAATTCGCATTCGTAAAATAATGAAATGCTATTGTTCTCGTTATATGAAAAACTGTTTCTGAAAGCAGTTGTTTTCTATGACATGAAAACTATATATAATAATTTTCATGACGAGTTTGTCGGAATATTAAACGAATAATTCTTTATTTTATGTTAGATATCCTCTTTGTTTCAACTTGAACGTGACTCATAATTTTCTGAAAGTAAATTAAAATGAACATTAGTATGAAAGACCTTTAAATGAACGAATCTCCATAACTTAAGATTTAAATAATCATGACCATGCTGAATCATAATGCTGATATATGTATGAATAATTTTTCATTATCCATTGAATTTCAGTTTTAAATCTTTAAACTACTTTTTCTAAATGAAGAATGGTTTCAGACTTAAGCAGACTTATGAATGACATGAAAAAAAAAATGTGCCTTTATTTATAATTTTAATGTCATTGCAACATTAAAAAAAATGTTTATGATTCATTGCACAACGATGCAAACATGAATCTAAGAATTTCTAGAGGTCTGGAAAACAGACAGTTGCTAAGAGACTGGTTTAAAATAATCGTTTGGCGATAGAATAATTTGATGCTTTGAGAAAGTTATTAATAAAATATCATAAATTATAAAATAATAAAATATTATCATTATGATGATAATACTCGAATTCAGCTCTCTTTGATGTTAAGTAATGTTCATTATAAATCGGCATACTTAAAATTTCTTATGAATAATTATATTTGAATGAAACTTCTCCAAACAGCTATTCCTTTACAAGTTTCTTTTGAAAAGACATGTTTGATTTAGCATCTTGGAGAAATGCTCATAGAAGGGATAGCATTTTGAAAATCTATAAAATTCTCTTGACTCTGTTTGCATAGAAATGACATTGAAATGAATTCTTTAAAATATAAAAAAGTGTTACATATGCGTATATATTTATATTTACAACTTCATTTGGTTATTCTTAATGTACGTTTTTTTTAAACATTATTAAAGAATATGCAGAGTAATCACTTTTTAGTTTATTTGAAAGGGTGAAAGCAATAATTTGCAGGGCCTTGATGTAATGAAATGCCTTACGGTTCTAACCAAAATACTGTCAATTGTAAATCTCACACTGACAACACCTATCTAGAAGCAAAATCCTTAACAGGAGTCTCTTAGTAATTTTTTACTTTTTTTATAATAATTGAAAAAGAATGGAATAAACTTTTAATGATTTCTGATTATTTATTTTTCTACTTTCAGCAAACATTGATTCATCATAAAAATTTTCATGAAATCTTATTAGAGAATCAAAAAAATATAGAGGCATTTAAGATTTTCTCGGAATTTCAAATGAAATAATTAATGATGAACCAAAATAAAAATTATTTTCCTTTATAAAATTATTAATGGTTTAGTATGATTTATTATTTTAATTGTTTTTTTTTCTCTCACATGAGATATTTTTGAATCCAATCAAAACCTAAAATCAATAAATCGTATCAAGCTAATGAATCAATGAGACGGTTAAGTTCATTAACTAATTTATCATTAAAAAGTGTCTCCTACTTTCAAAAATATATTTTTACAAAGTGGCATCCAGTTGCTGCTGCACTTATCTTTGTATTTAATAAAATACTCAAGAATGATGTATGAAAATTAATTCATTGAATGTGATTATTAGATTAATAAAAATAAATATATTTAGGTTATTTGTTATAAATTGAAGAGTGATCGTGTAGGAACTGTAGGATAACGCATATAGTGTGCGACAATTTCTAAATAAATTGTTAAATTTGACACTGTGGGGGGGGGAAAGGAATTACTTTGAAAAATGTTTGATGGAAATTCATACATAACAGGAGAAACTGAAAATTCTGCATTTTTCAAAATCTAGTTATCTGCATAAATATTGAAAAATTATAGGTCTTAAATGTTGGCATTGGCCGTATTAAATTCAATATGGGAGACGAGAGGTATTCTCTTATATTGATAACATTAGGCGCGATAACAATTTCTCCTAACAATTCCAATTTCCTATCGGTCTTCTGATTCGGCCAATAGAGAGCAGCACGGTGGTTTTTCTCCAGCTTTCGCACAGATCAACGAGGGAAAACTGAAAGATTTATTTTCTCTTTATATCTATTCGTTACATAAAAAGAAACTCAAACAATAAAAAAGATCCCTCTTAGGACTGCTACGATTTCCACGTTTAATTTATTTATTGTATTTGTAAACAAACGCTCAAAGATATTTGTCCTTATCTTTTATATTGCCATTCAGCTGCTGACGAGCATTCTTGTTGCAAAGAAGTAACTTAAATGTTTGTATAGAATGAGTCATTACATTAAATGCATTCAACTGAACTTTTTTTTCAAATGAATCTTCACTGAAAAAAGAAAAATTTCGCATATTAGGTTTCAGGAATAGCAATTTCTTCTGTTTCCATAAGTGTGAAAGTAATAATACTAATAATAAATCCGAATTGATTTAGATTTTTTTTGTTGTTGTTGTTACAGCATCTCATATCTTCTTTTATTTTAAGCCTCTGAAGAATATCGAATTTTTTGAGCAATATTTCGGATTCTAAACCGATACAATTTTGAGATTCTAAATAAAATAGGATCACATAGAAAATTTATGAAATGGAGAAACAGAGACCTTTATTTTTTTAAAATACTTTTTAATCATTAAAAACAGGAAAAAGTGTATCCTTTAATTTTATAAAAATATTGAAATTTTTTATGCATTGTATTAATAATAATTTTAATATATGATTAGTTCATTTCTCTTTTTTTTATTTTAAGTTCATTTCCGATTTTAAAACAAAATTTGTACCAATGTGAGCAATTCTTTAAATAAAAAATTTAATGCACCTTATAGAAATAATTCTGCACTTTTAAAATTAAAAAATGTTGGTTGTAAGTTTTTCTTAAGCTAATATTTACTTGTATGCTACCTTTTTATATTTAAATAGCGATTGTATTGTATTTATTATTATTAGATGATATTTCTCTGGATTGAAATCCTTTCATGTATAATATTATTGAAGAAAACCTGTTCTTTTGTATAAAATATTACAATATATGAAATATTATTATCGTCTAAAATCTTTACTGTGTATTTTATTGTCTATATTTAATTGAACTTAGACTATCAATGAAACCAGATGATTTTTAAAAAGCACTAACAGCTATTTTTCTTCATAACTATTTCATATTCGTACAGCAAATTTTGTACACAAAAACTAAAGTTTAAGAAAGTTTATCTTCGTTTGAGTAATTACCCTAGGCCATGTTTTAAATATAGTTAAATCACCACTTGAATACTACTACTTTTAAATATGGTTAATCACTACTTTAAACAAAAAAAAGCATCGTGAAAAAATGTTTTAGAATAAATAAAAAAAATTAAAAATAATGATGAAATTGTTCAAAATGTAAAAAAGTAAACACTTTTGTTCATTTCCAATTAATTGAACATTTAATTAACTTGCAGTTTGAAAAGTTCACAATATTCTTCCTCATGTTTTGTGTAATAAGTGTCCAAAATTTGCTTGAAAATTTCTGCCCAGTTGCTTAGGAAATTAAAATATCAATACATACTTGAATATATACAAAAATACATATATAGCCATAAGGCTTTTTATTTACATTAAAATTATTATTTTACTTTTTTCTAATCACTATTTGATAGCAATTTGTCGATAATTATTATTTAAACTTTCACTCAAATGAACTGACATCACATGTATAAACAAGCATGATAAATATTCGAATAGTATATATTTCCATAATTTTCAGGTTTCGAAAGTTTCTATGAAGATTGAACAGGTGCTGAGAAGATTTAGAACCAGCCTGATTTGAATTCTAAGGTCAGTAGTTTTATCATGTCTTCGAAAACAATTTTTTTCACTTATCTAATTGGGCACTGCTTACATTATTTATGGGAATTCATATAAATAATAAGCGTCTATAATAATTATTTTAGAGTAATGAAGCAGTCTAATACCTTTGTTAATTTGGTAGTTATTAGGGTCACAAATGTAAAACAAATATGCAAGAAAATTATTTTGTTCAGTAAATCTTGTAAATAACTTGGCATAAATTAATTAACAAACTATTTCATCCCATTTTTTGATGTGAACTCGAATGACAAAACGAGTTCTAGCAATAAACTGGAAACACGAAACAGTTCTCATTCTGATGCATTTTACTAAGTAGATCTTATAAAGTTCCTCAGTGTACTCGAATGATTCAAGCAATGCTGATAATATTGCAGAATAACGTCAAATAAACTTAATAAAGAAATTCTCAGATAGAATCATCCACTAGATAATTATTACAGTGCTTGGGGAGCCTTACTTATTTGTACTCCCTGTCTCTGGCAAGGAAATGAAATTGGTAAGAATATCATGCACTCTGGAGTGTGTGAAGGGTAGGACAAATTTGGAGAGAGAAGCAATAATAATAATGAAGACTTCTGGCTTTTTCACTGTTTTGAAAAACAAAATAAGAATAGGAATTCTGAAATGAAATAAACTATATAAATGAAATCTTCTGGATGGAAATAATTATCTGTGGCAATTCTAGTAGTCATAAGCAGTTAAATTGGATAGTTCTGAATAACAATTTCTTTCCAATAAAAACTGTTAAATAAACAGGCCATCATTCATCAAATACCTCTTTTGAAATTACTAATATATAACATACAAATATGATGAAATTTATCATTCCATAAATGAAAAAAATCCGGCTAATTATAATGAATGGGTTAGAAATTCTGAAAATAACGTTTGCAATATTATTCAGACATTGTTAAAAGTGCAAAGGAATCTGTAAAAATAATGAATGCTTTCATCTCTTGTTCAGCGAAATTTAAACATTTCCTCATAAAAACTATTGGCTCAACTTCTGATACTAGAAAATAAGATTAGACATTCATGGTAAGATGCATTTTACAACTAGGTGATCCAAAAATTTCTTGCTTAAGCCCTAACTCAATTCTAATCTAATCGTAATCAATTATTTTCATCATAACCGCAACCCACTGTCACTTTTCATTCTTGGCTGTCCAACCATTCAGAGAGGCATCTGCCTTGCTGATAATGCACTATCAACAATTAAATTTCAGTACTCTTCCTATTGCATTTTTGTACTCTTCTTACTGCACTTTTGGTGGACTTCAGAGGCAGAGGAGAAGTTTAAGTCATCGTAAGTAATCGGATCTTAAGAAGTTGAAATCTCTCAGAATTCTTGTGGCGGAACTTTTGAGACAGAACATAAAGCCCTCTGCTGCCTTTCCCCTTGAGTCCCGACTTAAACGAATGAGGCGCATCCTCAGTCGTTGTCGTCAGCTTCTCAACGCAGTGACTCGAATGCTTTCTATTCCAACTCAGCGCCTCCTTTCTATTCCTCTTCCTCAAATGGTTTATTTTCTAAGCAACCTCCTAAATCATTTTCCTTCACAAAGTTCGAGTGGAACGGCTTATGCAGTGAACATCTTCTAAACTCTTCGTATTGAATAAAACTGCGAAATCTTGTCTACAAAATGCATTCCAGAAGGAATAAATAAGCAAAGTAGAGAGTTGCTCGTTATTTTTTCGACTCCATTCAATTAGAAGGCAAATGAACATAAAGTACATTATTCTAGTGGAATGAATTACTATTTATGCTAGGTTATTTTATAATTCTAAAAAAAATGTTTCTACTTTTTAAAAATATCTTCCATTAGATTGTAGAAAGAAAAGTCTTTTGCTAAAAGATAATTTTAATTTTTAAATTTCAGTCGTGCATTTTTTTCTGCTCGACAGTGATTTTATAGAAGGGGATTGGCAACAAAGCGTTTGCTATTTCAGATATTCAAAATTTAAAACTGAAAACTGCGTATAAAAGGATTAAATTGAATCGATAATATCATAGCATAATAAATAAATATTTTACCAATGACTAATTGTTATAAACTTTTTTATTATATCGTATCTAATGGGTATGATACATTTTAATGCTGTATGGAAATGTTGGATGAAAACCAGTGGCACTTTAACTTTTGATAGTAACTGTGCCAATTTGAAATATATTTTGCTTTTGTTTGAATACAGTCACTGGATACTACATATATGCTATCTAATTGAACCAGTGCTACTACTTTTATAGCAAAACAAATTCTTATTATGGTCAGCTTTATGATAGCATTTCCAGCTAAATTATATGAACAAATTGTAAAGCGAATAAAAATGTGAAATGTCTAAATATATGAATATAAAAATGTCTAAAATATGTGAAATATAACGAAAAGTTACACTAAAAAATGGAATCTTAATAAATTGTTAACCAAAATGTCTGCTTCCTTAAATATTGCAAATAAAAACTTATATCATGTTTTTTTAACTTTATTTATTATCACACTTTTTCAAATGAATTAATAAGTGCTGTGGAATCTAATTTCTTCCTAAAAAAATACATATGAGCAATTTTATTGATTTATGTTATTGAATTGATTATCCAAAACACGCCTCTAAATTTGGATCCGGCTACGTGAGAGAGGATTGGAAGTTTTAATATCGTTCCCTCGTGTTTGAATAAATATATGTTTATCTCAGAGGAAGAAATGAAATTAAAAATTATAACTATTAAACAATAAACAATAAAATAGCTTAATTAGATGGTGAATAAATTTTTTCATTGAACAGAAATTCCACTTAAAGAATCGATTTCGAAAAGAACCTTCATTTATTCTTTCTGTTTGAAAGATTTGAAAAAAAGGGTTGAAAGAACAGTTCGTCATTTTTTTTTTTTTTCCTCAAATAGAATTCGAGGACAGAAAGTATTGCAATGGTAGCTTTTTCATTAAAAAACGATACAAAATTCAATTTTGCCTCCGTTACCTTTGCCATCCCTTCCTTGCACTAAATACAGGAAACAAAATATTATGGTCGAAGTGACAATATTTTTTCTGACAGGACTTTAAGAAATTTGCTGTGTGCTAGTGTTTACTTTCGTTACTTCAAAGAAATAATTAAAAATTATTTTTTTTAATTTTAATTTAAAGTATATGTTTTGATTACTTTAAAACGTTCTTTTATATATGCTTCTCTATGCTATTACAAATCATTTAGAACAGCATGTTTAATATCTGGCAGTTGCGCTAATAGTTGTTGCGCTAATCCATCCTCAAAGAAACAGATATTATTGAGCCTCGAATGACTGGTTTCTGAGCTCAGATAACTATAAATTAATGTGCCAAAAGCATTTCAATTGCTTTGAGAATAATGAATTACCAAGACTGCATTATGAGTGACTTTGTTTAAATATATATATTTCTCGAATCAATGTTCGAAAAAAAAAATAGTAATCTACATAAATCTGCAACAGTATATAAGCAGCAATCGTAAGGATACATACTTCGATTACTTCCTTTGAAGATATCTCAGAAAATATCGTTACTAGTGAAACGTGTCTTGTTCAACTGGTCATAAAAATTTGTAATTTTGATTTGCGATATTGAATATTGATTCGTTGACAGCAATGATTGATGAGCTTTGAGAGTATAATCTTGAGCAAATTTATATACCATCAAAAAGAAACTGTGAAGCCTTTCTGCACTGAAATAATAAGATTAATAAATAATCGAAAGCTCTCTACGAAAATCAAAAATTCCACGCTTTTCAGAACTTTCTAATCAGCTAGACATTTTTAAACTGAAAAATGGCTTAGTATCGCCAGGAAATCTAATTAATTATAGTATTTTTCAAAAGTGCACAAGTTTTAAGAGATTTAAATCTTTTGATGCATCTCAGTTTTATTACTGAATCTAAAGGATTACGCTATGTTTCATTGAAAATTTAGAACGGTTTGTGAACTAAGTAGTAGCTAAAAATAAATTCAAATAAATTAATCTTTTTAAAACCTCTTGAAGCATGTCTCTTTCTTAATTTTTCCTGAATTACGATTTTGAACTCATTAAAGAAAAACTTCGAAATTTTTAGGAATGCCGTAACTTTATTTTTTCTGTCTTGAGCTCAAACAATTGATGAAAAAGAAAGATATAAATTTTTACTCTAATCTCATCTTTACAAAGATATGGAATTAAAAAAGATAAATACGAAAAGTTAAGAAAGATTTTACTAACGAAAATTAAAATTCTTTCCTATACTTATGAAATGATAGTTCGGGGTTAAATAACAGTTCGCTTATTAAATAACAATAATAAATATTGATTTTTAAAAAATGCGCTTCCTTCAAGGTTTTTGCTCATGCTTAGATAAATGGGAAAATACTATCCCTGTTTTATTTTATTTTTTAAATTAACCTTTCGGATTTTTTTTCTATACCTTAAGATTATCTTTCCGGTGAGTTAAATTTTCCGATTTTTTATATGAATTTGGAGCCATGAGGCAGTGTGAAATTCGTATCCTCGAATTTTGTCTACGAGCAAACAGAATCCCAATCATCTTTGTTAGTTGGGTGCATCTGAATAGAAGCCTGGATAATAGTGCCAGTTACAAAATAGTCATCACTGATTTAAGCGCCGATCCCTACAGTAGGAGATACGGATCATCATCGGAACGTCTCCTTTATCTTTTCTACACCCTTCAGCGAAGCGAGAACGTGCTTACTTATTTGGAAATTTCCTCTTGCAATCCAGATACTACTTTATGCATTCATTCCCTGAAACCATATTAATTTAGCATGACCTTGATGAGTGTGTAATATCTAGTTTAAATTATATCGCTGTTGTCGGGGCATCATGTCAGATTATGTCATTTTAAAATAAGCAGAAATTCCAAAATTCTCAGTTAATTTTATGTGCATAGCTGGAATTAAATTTAAAATAAGAAATAATACCAAGAGATTATAGAAATGATAACATAAGAAATATCAGAATAAGAAAAAAAATCTGTAGGGTGGTCATAAAATATCTTTTTTTA
Source organism: Argiope aurantia (assembly GCA_026543865.1). Classification (NCBI taxonomy): domain Eukaryota; kingdom Metazoa; phylum Arthropoda; class Arachnida; order Araneae; family Araneidae; genus Argiope; species Argiope aurantia. The sequence goes on along the minus strand of JAPMOR010081114.1, from coordinate 515,692 downwards.
GGATCTATAATTAAATCTAATGAATAGAATGCAACCAACTGTCATATCTGATTGCTGAAGGTATGGAAAAATTAATTCATTAACAGAAGATATTTTGACATTTTTGGAACGAAAACGAATCCATAAAAACTGTGAATGCACTCTACAATTTCGTTAATGCTTAAAACTTCATATACAGAAAAGAAAGACATAGAATTAGAAATATTTTATTAAACAACATGAAGGTCCCCTTTTCTGGTCATTTTAAATGTTTTGATTTTCCTGTGTATAGGATATTGCATAGACAATTTCTGCTTTATTGCGGATTCCCTTTCTATTTGAAATAATTCCATACTCTGTGATGAAAAATGGGTGTCATTTCTACCATTAATTTATCCTGCAAATGCGTCCTTAGGGAAAGTTATTCTATAACAACTCTATATATTAATGAAGAGAATTGAAGAAATAACACACCCAAATGAATAATCATCCTTCAAAATTAAGTAAATTTTAAAATGTTACTAATTTTATCCTACATGAGGGTTATATACTCAATCAGGACATAAGAAAAAAGTTGTGATCCCGTTGATAAAATTATGACAGAAACTTGGAAACGATGTTGTTACCAACCTGATGAGTGAATTCTGCTGTCACGTACAGTTCATTGACAGGATGAGGTTTTTAACTTTCATACACGATGTACTAAGCAGGTGCTCGGGAAAAACACATTGAAACATTACAAAAAAATACCCAGATAAAAAGGAACATATCTTATTCCTACGCACTTCCAACCACGCCCAACGAACTCAGGTGCTTATCTTCTTTACGAATTCTCATTTTTCCCCCCTATATGGGAGAACGCACTATCAATGTTTTTTAGGCTTTTCTGCACTTGATATGCAGCTTGGATATTCTCTCTCAGGATTGATGTCCCAAATATTGATTGAAATTCTGAAGGGGAACAAAGTTGAAAAGTGTTATCCAAAATCAATTTCACAACGACAGCTGAACACCTTATTTACAGTGAATCTACATTCAAACACAGACCTTGACTAATAGATCCATTCAAAGTTGTTTTTCGCAAGCCATTCATTTCAATTTTTCTCTTTATACCAAAATGAAGATAATTTAAATATTCTCAATTCTAGCATCCTGAGTTAATTAAAAAAATTGTCAATCTTTTATATGACGCTTTACAGATTGATAATCAATACATAATAAGAATATAAAATTTTTGAATTATATGATTATTTCTTGAAGATGCTAATTCATGTTACGTAATCTGATTTTTTTAATACACCTAACGATGAAAAATACCTCTTTATTTGCTATGAATTCGAAATGTAATACTAATTTATCTAAATATACCTTTAAAGGGACTTTTTAAAAATTATTGACTTTATGGCATAAAGCCAGAATGAGTCTGAAGACAGCGAATTTCAGCTTCTATTCCATAACAGTCGCAAACAGGTTGATCGAATTCACACAATGCACTCATTTTATAATTCCATTGAAATATCAAAATTGGGGTGCAGTTCAAGCCTTTTATTTCATGTGATAAGGCAGCAGACTGTGAACAGCTTTAAGACTGAATCAGAGGGCATGAACACAGTGAATGGGGTGACTTCGTACTATAACTAATACATATGAAATGAGCTAATTGGGGGCAAAAAAATATATGGCGTTATTGCGAAATGTAAGTAAAATGCTAGGTGCAGTGAGGCTCATCAAGAAAATTTTATGAGTGTTTTGGCCTCCTTCGTCATTTAAACTTTCTAGTGAAACTGTACACCTACTTTTCTTAAGATTTTTAAAAACGTAAAAGGCATTTTTTAGTTATTTAAAGGAATAGCAATTTATTTTTACATAGTAATATGTCACTTGAATGCTTGAGACATATCGCCTATTTTAATCCAGCTTTTTAATCTTTTTTATGTATGATAATGGATATTTATTATATAACAGTAATGCATTGGTACTTTTATAACTACTGGAATAACAATATTTTTCTTTTGAAACACATAATACTATTGCTTTATATACATGGAAATTAAATGAAAATAAATCAGAGAAACTGAATACCTAGTATTGACAACCCACAACAATATTTTATTATAAATTTAAATATCAGTAATGAATTAAAATATTTTAATTGTAAAATCATATTTCATTTCAGACTCAGTAATATATATCCAATATTTTGGTTTTTATACTTTTTGAAAATCGGTTCTAAAGATATGTTCACCGCTAATGTTAAATTTTCATTTTTCAAACCTTTATTAAAGCAACGAAAAGGCGTAATGGGATAAGCATTACTTGGAACATTCTATTAGAATAATTTTGCAAAAAAAAGTGTAACAAAAGAATTTTGAATGTTACTGAAAGAAAAAAAAAAGAGCTCCAACTCTAAATAAATAACAATGAATTGATTTAGCCTCACTGAAAATTCCCTCCAATTTTTGAAAGCCACTCGAACTGAAACTTAGCACAAAATTTGAAAAAGATGGGGATTCTGTTTATTAACCTATCTAATGAATGTTGTAAAAACTTTTAGATTATCTACTGCTTTCTCCTAATAGGAAACATTGAAGCTGAGCAGCATTCTTAATTTGAAATTGGCCTTCTAATAATAAAAGAGCGAAATATATCATACATAACTATTTCCTTATCATATTTCAAATATCGTCCTAAAGTCATGTTTGGAAGAAAATTGAGATACACTTTGTCAGAAGTTTTGTTTCGTTTTATTTGTATTCATGCTTGAGATTTGTTTTAAACCCTCTTTTTATTAAAGCGCAAGACTGTGCAAGCTTTAGGAAGTAGAATTTTTTTTTCTCCTTAAAATAATAGATTTTCTCTTCCTCTTGATCCACCACAAAATAAACTAATTTTTTTTTAAGGAAAGAAAGTTGATCCCGTGAACTTTTTCGTATTGCGTTTATATATATATAATGGAAAGTTTCCTTTTGAAATAATATATGATGCAGTTTAATTCTAATAATACATTAATGTCATTTCAAAAAATCAGTAGAGATTTTAAATTGAAATACATCTTATGTATATGTACGAATATACAGGGTTAGCAAGAAATATGTTACCCACTTCAGAGGGCTCTAAAATGTGATCCAAATGATATAAAATTTGAACTACAGATTATTGTGATGACGCTTTACATTTATTAAATAAAAAAATTGTACAAAAATTCATTTTTTTGTGGCGTTGTAATATACATAAAACCATTAATGGGGTTTATAATGGCTAAATAAAGTAAAATTCAAATTGCTCAATATGTCCTCCATTTTCAATAATATGCTCTAGTCGGAGAACCATATTTTCTATAGATGATCGGAGTGAGTCTGCCAGAATATTAAGAATATGGCGCCAAATGTTCTCTTTCAAATCTGGTCCTTCAAACCCCACAACCAAAAGTCGAAAGGTGCAATGTCCGCCTAGCGAGGAGGCCATTCTATTGGGAAATGACGGCTGATAACTCGTGCTTTTGGGACATGCTGTATTAACAATCGTTTTACATGACGATCAATATAAGGTGGTACAGGTGGTACTTTTTCAAGCTGCAACGGTTGTTCCTGGATAAAGTGAGGGTTTTCCTCTGCCCAAATTCGACAGTTGTGGGTGTTAACTTGTCCATTGAGGCAAAAGTGGGCTTCATCACTTCACAGAATCTTCCATGGCCAAGTTGGGCCAACCTCCATTCGAACAAGGAACTGAAGTGCAAAAGTTTTACTGCCCTCTAAGCCCCCGTCCTGCAACAGCTGTATAGATTTGATTTTGTATGGATTAAAATACAAAATCTGCAGTGCGATTTTTGGTACAGTTGAATACGGCATATCCAGAACAAGGGAAACAACAAGCAAACTCACACTATTATGCAGCGACTGACTGCTGGCTTCAACGAGCGCGGTCGCACCATTTACGACCCTGGAAGACAGGATTTTTTTTTCGTCCTCTACCTGGAAGAATGCCAATTGCCCAGTTTTTCTGCATCATCTTGCGAAGAGTACCTGGAGACATTGGACTTCTTCGTATCTGCTTCATACGACGAAATTCCTTTAGAGTTGCAACGGAGTTTTGTTGGTTCTGGTAGAACAATTTCACCAGTTGCACTTTTTCTTGCAACGTAGGCATGACGAACTGAGAAGAAACTAATGTTCGTGCAAAATCCACCTTCTTTTTATCCAAAGAAAAATGTTAATAGACATGCGCTGTAACGCAAATTATGTTTCACCTTTTCAATGTATGCAAATAAATGCCATTTGTGTTACAGCGTCATCTATTGGTGAATTTTTGTTCTTAATTTTTTTTAATTAATAGATGTCAAGCACATCATCTGAATAATCTGCAGTTCAAATTTTATCTTATTTGGACCAATAGAACGCATTTTAGAGCCTTCTGAGGTGGGTAACTTATTTCTTCGTAACCCTGTATATAAAACAGTAAATATACACATATATGTTACTTTTGTGCATTTATAGGACTTTTATAAAATGATATAATGGATTTTATGTAATTATGCTAGTAGAAATATATTTTTACAATAGTGTATGTAAGTATAAACCATTAATATAGTTATTTTAAAACAATATATTTTTATATAATACAATTTTAATTCGATAACTTAGATTGGCTCAATTAGAGTGTTAGATTTTACACTGGTTCCCTTAAAAGTACAAATTTTGCATTGGCTTTAAACTATAAACCGAAAAAAAATGTTTCGCAAAATATATAATAGCAGGAATCTTCTTTCGTTTGAAATTTCAGAAAACATTTGCGAATTTATCAACTTTTTACGATATTTTGCTTTAAAACATAAACTGAATGACATTTAAAAACAATGGACAACTATCTATATGCAACAATAAGCAGGCAATTTAAGTCCCGAATGTAATATAAACATTTTAATTAGGCTACACTCAATCTCGAAAATTTATTTAAAATTTTAATAAAACTAATTCGAATAGATTTTATTTCAGCTTATCACATTCAATAATGCAACAACAAATTGAAACAATGCTTTGCTAAGGAGAAGTCTTTTAGTTAAGTTAAAAAATGAAATTCTTTAAAGATAAAAGCAATCAAATTGAAGTTTTAGTACTTCGTACAGTTCTTCGACATCTGAAAATGTATTTTTTAATATAGTATACAAAATCCAAAGCCTTTTTATTTACATAACCATTAATAAGGTATCAAAAAATACATATTTTTTAATGATTCCCATTATGTCTGCTGTGAAATGATCGAATCGGACCAGTGCATTTTTGTTAAAGAATCATTAACATTTTGACGCATGTATTCTGCCTTCTGAATTGCAATAAATGTAGACGTACTTACGTGAAACTAAACTGTTTGAAATATAAATACGTAAACTAAAAAAAATGTTATATTTGATCTTTCAAAAAAAACAACAAATAGAAATATGATATATATATATATATATATATATATATTTAGTCCTCCTCTTCATGCGAAGTATAAAAGAAAACGTCACTTGCCTAGGAACTGTTAAATTTTACAATTCTACTTTGCTATACATGTGAAGCATAGAAATCTAAAAAGTTTTGCTCGAGATGATTATAAATGGTGAAATAACTTCTTTACACAGCATGCAAAAATTCACCATGAAAAACTCCTTTACTAAAATCCATTAGAGAAAAAGTACAGAAATAAATAAAAAAGGATCCTCCCTCAAAGAAACAAAATAAGCCAGTTAATAGGAGCTGCAGTAAACACCTTTCTGAGAATACACCAGGAAGCTACAACGGTTTACAATAAAACTGTCAACACTGAAGAAATGGCTGAGAGGGGAGGTTCTACACCTCTCTGATATCTACAAGCAGAGCTTCGCTTCCCGAGTTGTCTTCTCAGCTTTTCCTTCTCTCCTTCCACCTGAATTATAGTCTGAAGGGGGAAATAGGAAAGGGGAATCTCCATAAATGGAATTCAGACTACGAACCTTGATAGAATCATGCAGTCAAATTTAACGTCCCGTATCTGCCTTTCTGCACTAGACGTCCAAAATTCTGGCAAGATATTTTTTTATTTGATTTTTTTCTGCTCCAACCTCATCCTCCTATTTTTTTTTCTCTCAGCAGTTCCATTCAGAAATGCAATAGAGTGGAGGAATACCTCTACTTCAGCGGTTTTTTAAGAAGAATTCAGACTATTCTGTGATCACTCGGAAGTTAGGAGTCGGGAAGAAATGATCTATTGAAAAGAATGTCCGGTCAAAACATATCCGCAGATCTATAAAAATCTTCCAGATTCTGTTAGTTAGAAAAAAACTAAAGGCGGCATCTCTGACAAGAGGGGAATCGCCCCATTTGTGCTATTTCTAGGCAGCATAGTATAGGCATATTTTTTTTTCAGATATCCCTTTTTTAAGGAGGTTTAGTTTAGTTTAGTTATATTAACGTCCCGTTTGAAGCAACACTAGGGCTATTTTGGGACGGACCTCGTAATTTTGAACCGCGGTCAGATGACGAGGACGACACCTGAGCTGGCACCCCCCTCTTCACACCACACCACACCAGCGGGAGGACGTTTGGTCAGGACGGATTTAACGTGCAACAGACCCCCTTACACGACGGTTCTTCGGTGGAATCGGGTCTCGAACCTGCAACCCTCTGGTTCCTAAGCCGAGACCTTACCACCAGGCCACTTTTTTTTTTTTTTTTAAAGAGGAGGAGTGGTAGAGTGTTTCCATGATCTCGAAGATTTCTTCCAATTTCCCTTTTAGGCTTCTGGGGATTGGGGATTAGGATAGGAAAATCAGCCAATGTGATTCTCATTGCAGAACTGCTTTACTCACATCCACAGTTTTATCAATGAAGGGAAAACATTTCACTATTTGTAATTAATTAATGAGTTCCTTTAAGAAAGCTTGCATTTAATAGAAGTAGAAAGGAATCGTCGGCAAGGCTTGAAAATATAGAGAAGAAATATTAACTAATCGCAGAATCAATCAGAACCGAGTTTTCAATGTTAAAATATTTTTGTTTTTTTCATTGATCATATTTGTTAGAAATGTGTATGTAAATCTTTCGAGGTACTCTGCATAAGTTCGTTTCTTACTCTAATCTTCTGGCGTAAACAAAGAGGATAAACTAAATAAAATAAATCGGGAGAATTTAATTAAAAATTATGAAATATTATTCAAAATTATAAAAGAAATACATTGAACGGAAAATATTTTGATAATCACTGCTGTGTCTTATTTTTGACTTATACATATAAATTTGTAGCCTAACGAAACATTTTCAATAGAATTAAGTCTGAAATTCACAAGTTCATGCTCGAAACTCGTGACATCGAGAATTAAACACAAGAATACTTCCACTTCTAAGATATCAAAACACTTCATTATCTCGGAGCAATTATTCGGCTTTAATCTTTTATTCGCTTCATCACCAATTAGGAGTCCGTATGTATTAGTTTCTTTGCAGAGTTGCCATTTCTTTATCCAGACATGATGAGGCGAAGA
>JAPMOR010081114.1:479087-508205 GCA_026543865.1 Argiope aurantia | reverse complement strand
AAACGTAGCTAAGCAATCGTTTCAGTAATATATGTGTGATCCTCACATGCCCAACGTTAGAAAGTAAAAATTACAAAAATAAAGTTATAGGAAGTTCACGTAACTCTGTGCTATTTAAATAATAATTCAAGTGGTTAGGAAAATAATTAATTTTTGAAAGCGGTAAAATGAATTCATTACACATATCAAACTTTGCGTCTAGTGAGGATTTTTTTTTTATTCTAGGGACCATGAATAGAAAGTTATTCAGAAATTTCCTGCTCATTTTCTAGCCTTAAAGATTAGTGTTGGAGGTAGAAATCTACCTAACATTCATTAAATGTGCTATTAAGTAAGCACTATTTATTTTGTACAGAAGATATTCGTACATATTGATTAGAAGAGAAAAAAAGTAGTACAGAAAACATACGAAACATGCTATAAAATGATAGTTCAAAGTTTGGGGAAAGAATTCGATCCCAGGGAAGAATTCGAAGAACATATAAAGGCACCTGACTTGGGAATTTTTTTTGAAAGCAAAAATAATGCCTCGTGAACGTGATCTGTCTCATAAATGATGTCTTCCTTTATGAAGGTGAAAATGAAAAGCGGTGTGTACAGGATTTTAAGAAATGATTCTTTCAAAACGATCACCAAGCGGAATTTACGCTCTCTCGATAAAATTCAATAGCGCGGCAATTCTTGTATATGCATTAAAATGATGCTGTTCACGATTAACAATTCAGAAATAAAAGAAATACTGGATTTTTATGTCATCAATAAAGCCATAAATAAATTGCTCTATATTGTTGTCTCTTTTTTTTTAAATGATGAAATGTTTTTAATACTGAGATGCAACATTAAAGAAACTGAAGCAATTATCCTAACTATGTATTTTTATTCAAGAAAGTCGCCGGGAATTTGAGAAATATCATTCGATATAACAGGCCTCGTTCTGCAATAATTTAGCCAGAACACTTACTAATGGTAAAAGGAAGATTAATGAATGAAGGGCATATCATGATATGAAATGATACGCAGAATTTTCGGTGTGCTGTGCTGCTTAAGAAGGGACGCAATATGGAATAAATAAACTGGTAATAGTGTCCTGGAGAATATTGGACCAATTTATTTTAACCATCATTCGCACTATCCCAACATACAACATTCCAACAAGTTCCGATTACTTACACCACTATTTGAAAATTCTGACTTGTGTCGGCTAAGAAAACACAGAAATGTCAATTCAAACTTGCACGTAAGAATTGGTTTCAAGACAATAAGGGCCCGAATGACCTGCTCAAGACAGCCGGCTGTCTGAAGCTCTCGCCCTCCAATTCGAATGAAAGCTGCGGTATTATTGGGAATGCCACTGAATATCGCTCCTTTTGTATAATTGTCTTTCCAAAGGGATTGAAACACATTAATCTTTGCTTTGCGAATCTTTTGAAAATGAAGTTGCTTCAAAAGATTGGTTTTGATTCCGAATAGCTGTAATGCTGAAACATTCTAAATACAAATCTTCTACTAAGAAGAACAATAAGAGGATTTAGTAACATAATAAAAAGTGTCCGAGTCTTGGAACATTCTTGTCTACCTTAATACTAAATGACACATTATATAAGAGAATTTTTCAAAACCACTGCAATTTCATTATCATATGAACGCATAGAGTGAAATATTCTTTGATCTGAAATATATCAGTTTGAAAAATAGAAGTGACATTTCCACTATCTTCCTATGCGCAACTTAAAATGGACTCAAACTCTATCTAGTTTATAACAAATCTCTTCAACAACTTTAGTTTCCTCTCCTAAATAAACTTTTAAAACTGTCTTCCACACCTCACATTTATTGCCAGTAAAAATATTTCTATTTCTCAGTGTGTCGTACAATGAGGAATTTATTATTTTTTATCCTGGAATTGTTAGGAAAAGCTAGCGAAAAATCTGAATTTTTCTTTGGGAAAGCTCTCCCTGACAAGCTCAAAGAGTCGATTTCATGGTTCACGGGAATCGGTTTTCTTTGCTGTCCCGTGCTAAGTCAGCCGTTTATTATTCGGCCTAGAACCAGTAAGGGACGAGTCTTGCGGTCGAAGTCATCCAGCGGACAAACAGGGCTGACTAGCCCCGGAGAGGTTTCTTAATGGGAACGTTAATCGGTTGGATCGATACATTCCAAAGAAAGGCTCCCTAGTATTTTGTTCGGGGCTGAAATCGCCGCCCCTAACTTGACTATCTAAAAAGACATTTATGCAATAGATGCTTTCTACCTTCTGCGCTTGCTTTTCATAAAACACAAACAGTAAACAAGCTTCAATATTTTTATGCTTTATTTATTTATTTATTATTATTATTTTATTTATTATTATTTTTTTGAGAATTTGATAGAAGTATACTCCAAATGTTTTAATTCTCTTTATTTCCAAGAAAGCAACTAAATTTCAAATTGAATAGAAACAATCTCCTGTAATGTATTTTTTTTTTGGGGGGGAGGGTATTGGTAAAGATAAATAGCAAAAGGATAGCTTTAGTAATTTCATTTATTTATTTGCCCGCATAGGGATTGTTTACCCAGAGAATGATAGCATCTTATTGGGACAGTGGAAAAATTTGAATTCATAAGTACAATCACAAATCAATTTCAAATACAATTATTACAATTTGGGAGTCAACTAATGTTAAAAATAATCTTTGGGAAATTTTCAATTTATTTGCTTTGAATATTCAAATTTGATTCAATACAATGCTTTAGTTGACTCTCATAGATTGCATTTACGAAAAATGCTCTGTACTGTCTTTTCACAAAATTATACTGAGTTTTCATATTTGATTTCCACATAGAATGATGGCATTGCATCAAAAATGTCCGGATCCAATTTTTGATGCGAAAAAAACTTTGAAAAAATATCGTCTGAAATTATTGACGTGGAGTTTTTTCACCTGACATTTTTCGTCACTTCGACTTTCTATCGATTATTATATTCCTCATAGAAATCACCAGCATGACTTTCTAAAATCCGTTTTACAACAGGCATTCAGGTATCTCTTGCTTTACGAGACTGCATTTCAGGATAAAGTCATAAATAAAAAGTCTGACTTTATCCTGAAATTTCATATTTAAAATAATAAAAATATTTATTTTTTCAATATTTTATATTTAGCTATCTTAGATATACGAATTCACCAAATCATATTACAGTTTGATTACATATTTTCGAAGAAAGGTAAAGGAAGAAAAAGATTTATTTTTTCTGAATATAGAAATTCGACTGAAATTAAAACGGGTTCCCCCTTTCTGTATATATAGTGATATCTAAGAGCATTTATTCAGTTCTATGTAATATATTCCATTCCAAATCAGATGTTCATCATATTTTTTAAAAATAATAAGAAGAAGACATAACAAAATCATCAGAAATTACTTTCATAGTATGTGTTTTATATTATGGGACATGAAAATTTGAATAGTATTTTATTCAGTTTCTACAGATCAAATGAAAGTTTTCATGGGAGCTAAATATAAAAAAAAGTGGGCTTCATACATTTGAATTTGAGAGGAAATAAAAAAGACCGTGGGAAGTGGTTGAAATTACTTTCGGATTTGTACAAATCTTCAGTGTAGCAATATTACTTAAAATTGTTGTGATGGCAGATGCTTTTTGTTGAATTGAGAAAATAAGAGATAGGGAGGAACGAAATCAAGTTTGTTTTAAATTGGATCTTCTTGAGAAAAGGAAATAGCAGATAGATCTGTCTTGATTCTTTTGATAATAAGAAAAGAACCAAAATAATAATAGATGAGAATATTGATTGAAATTACGAATGGAATATCATTCCATTGTACCAACCTCAGGGGAGATGCGCAGATGAGAAATGAAGAGTTCTTGTTAGCGCTGGGAAGACAGCATGGGAGGCGTTAACAGATTAACGACAACGGGGCATACCTCTTTGAGAGGAATTTGTGCATGAAGGCCTTAGAATCCATTTTGCAATTTCTGGTGATCATATCATTCAGTTTTTTCCTCCCGAAGGCGAGAAAGGCATTATAGTCTTTGTATTTGTAGTCTTATTGGCGCCTTTATTTATTATTATTATTTTTTATCATTTATGCATCTAAATTTCGTTTCAACTAGGAAAGGCAGATATATATATATAGTTAAATTCTATTTAATTAAAAAATTGGTGATATTTTGATAACTTGTATTTTACTCGAGATTCGTATCTGTCACCGAAGGATTCTGCAACTGAATTTTAATTCAACTCCTGATATGCTCGAGTTTTGAAATCTTACTACTTGTGTATTATCGATGACATTCCACAATTTTAATATTTTCCATAATTTAATAATCAGTTAATAGATTGATTTAATTAGCATTTAATATTATACCAGTGGTGCACCAGTTATAGAATTCGAGAAGAATATTTAAGATGCCCAAATATTTAGAATTGTGAAATATTAATTGAAAACTGAAAAATAGAAAATAATTAAAATAAAAAATAAATTTTTATCAGTATACCATTCAGAATATATTTTCAAAAACTATTTTTATTGCATTTTTAAAACTTAATTAATGCCTTAAAAATTGTATTATTGATGAAAATCAATTATTCAATTTTCCTATTTGATGATCCTAATCAAAATATCTCTTCTATTCAGTTGCACATCGAACAAGTACCTAAATTAGGAGTCTCATTTTCATAAAGAAAAATAATAATTTTATTCATTTTTTTTTCCTTCAGTCCGTCCGACCAATCTCATATTCATCACATCTCCTTTCATAAGAATTATAGAATGGAACCAGTATTTTAGGTATTAATATATTAGAAACCAATATTTCAAATTATCTATTTTTCAAAATACACACAAATTAAGGTAGAATATTTTTTTTAGAAAAGCTATTAAAACTACATATTTGATTCTGCTGCATCTTTTGTGATGTCATAAAAAAATTGACAATTTCGCAAATTATGTATATAGATTCATGGATAATCGAATCTAAGCTATCGGATTTCACAGACAGAAGTAAAAGAAAATTCCGAATATTGGTTTCACGATAAATTAATAGATATCCTAATATTTCAAGATTTGCATTCAAAAAAATATTTTATTTCATACTCTTAGAAGCAAGTCTCCAATTTGGTGTACCTTCAATTCTTTTAAATTAAAATTCAAAAACTCAAGTTCTCAAATTAAATTGTCATTCAGTGCTTAAAAAGGACATGTAAGTTATTTTATATTTTAGCTACATTACTCGTGGGTGTGACGTAAAAATATATTCATTAAAAGTACGCAAACTTCCATAAAACGTCGAATGTAATTTATAGACAATTGTGTTTTTTTAATGAGTGATCTTTAATACCTTAAGGTTATTTTTTTTTAATTCAGGAAGTCAGTGTCTATAAAATTCATTTAATATTCATTTCTAATGCTTGCCATTTTGACCGACACATGACAAAAATAATTTCAAGATATGTAGCGAGAAATGAAACTTAGTTGGGATGACGAAAGTATATCAATTAAGAACCGATAGAATTTTATATTTTGAGTGAAATTTCAATATTCTACTGTCAGAAAAAAAGATTTTGGAAGTAAATAGTTGCAATCCTCAATTAAACTAAAATAAAGATATAGGAGATCTCCAGAGTATGAGAGGATCTCCAAAAAGAAAGAGGCGCAATTTAGCCAGAAAATGTCCCTTGCTTCACTAAACCTCAACAACCAACCAAAACTAAAAGACGATTTCTAAAGTTCGATTTCAATTTTTACTTCCAAGAAATTCAGCTGCAAGAGAAACATCCCCGTCAATCGTCCACTTCACTAAATTACTGAAATATGAGATCGCCAGAAAAAGTTAGAAATTGAAAAGTATTTCTTTCGTTAGAACTTCATTTAAAGTTTCAAGAAATATTGCCTCTTAAAAGAACAACAAAAACTGAATTTCATCTAGTGTTTTAAAACTTTTCCTGAATAATGATGAAGAAACTTGATCATTTTTCAGAAGAAATCAGAGAAAACGAAACCATTTCTTAAAATTTTATAATGACCAAAAATTCAATAGGTTTACCAGAGAAAATTGTTGGACGATGGTTAAAACAATGAAGCAATGTACAAAGTAGTTTTGTTGAAACTGTTGGTTGCTTGGGAATCTTTCAATTTTCGTCAATTAAAAAAGAGACATGATTTCAAGCTTGAATCCGCATTGCAAAGGGATGTTCACCTCTTCATAATACAACTCAGATAAATATGAACTTTTAACTCGAGCCTTTTTTTCTGAACTCCGCCGATCTTTAAAGGTCAAATGTGAATAGTTTTCATTGCTATTGCTTTGATACACAATATATGCTACAAATACTAAATGAAACTGCAAGGTATTTTTTTAAATTGTCAACAATTCAAAATTTTAAGGTTATTTCTTCATTGAGATGTTTCGTTTTCATAAGAATACAATATTTATGATATGATATCTATACGACCATTTTTCGAAAATAAAGGCATTTTGTAAAAGTTCTGCAATAAAATGGATTCTAAATGATTCCTTACTTGTGTAGGAACTATAAAGAGAAGCCATCTTTTTGAATCCAAAAGTTTCAATATGGGAGCTCGATGGGATTAAAATTTTGATCGAGTTCTGTGTGAGCATGCTAACTCTTGCAGTTGACAAAAATTGAAAAATGCAAAATACATCTGAATTATTGATTGGAATAAACAGGCCTTCAAAAAATTATATCAAAAAGACAATTTCTCATATTTTCATGCTTTTTGTAAATAATGGAAATGAAACGTCTATGTAGAAGATTTTGTCACAGAAGCAGTTTGAATATGCTTAAAATACCCATTTGAAATCGACGCATATTTATTTCGAACCTTTTTCTAAATGAATTGAAAATATTTTTTCAAAATTTTCAAACTAATTCGCATTTTCGATGTTTGAATAATTGAATTTATTTCTTAAACACATCCCTGTATGAAAATACAGCATCTTAATTTCGATCTCGTGGAAAAAAGATTATTGAATTGATTTCTTTATCATATTTTATTATGAAATAGGTTGCAAACTTTAATGTAATAGTTCATCGTTTTTAATCGAAAAAATCCTCTTTCACACTTTATTAACAGTTTTCAGCTTTTTAAAGGAACGAAAATATAAATTGAATCCAAGTTTCCGTTTGCTAGATTTAGTAATTTATTTATAAATACGTGTATAGAATTAATCTTTGACTTTTTAAGGCAATAATCCTTCTTTTAAAAAGAAAATTTTCAAATGCGGAGTTTCTAGAAATAATCATTTGTTTTGTGCGTATAAACGTCAATAAAATATTTAATTTGAAAACTGCAGTAAAATTTATTTTCTCTTGGTATTTATTGAGATTGGATATGTCAGAGAAAAACCCTGGCAATTCAACTATTTGCTAAAATGAAGGGTGGAAGTGAAAATCTTTCGAAATGAAATACCAAAGTGTCTTTTATAACGATTCTAAATATCACATTCCCAATTATTTAATAAAAGTTTCGAGCTGCGAGATTGACTTGTTAAATCAAATGGGTGTTCTCAGATTTATTAATGTTATATGTAAGCGAAAACAAACATCCTGAAAAAAATCCCGAAATTATGATCAGAAACTGAGTTTTCTTAACTTTTCTTTGTATTATGGCGATTCTGTTTCCGCTCTATTTATCTATCATATGCAAATAAGTCAAACAGTTCAAGTAACCACAGTCATGAATCAAAGATTCCTGATAATAATGAATTGTATCATGTTAAAACGGTGCTGAGCACTTAGATAACGCCGAATTTCAAAGTCTGGCTTAACTCCTATATATGGGTGTCTGCTGTTTATCTGGAGGTCTTACAGGGTAAATTTATGTGTCCTTAAAGGGAAATCAGGAAATCCTACAACAGACAGCTTCATCGCAATGAGACATTAACAGATCGATTTACCAGTATTTGATTATTACATCTTTAGAGCATAATTAGTGAATGGAAGCCCTAACCTTCTTTCTTTGACTCATATTTTGCAGTCATGTCGCACCTTATCATTAGTCATTTTCTTATTTTAATCATTTTGGAGTGGTAATAAAATTCTTTTAAAAAGCCCTTTCAACTAAATTTTAAAATATTGTTATTTATCTTCCAATAATGTTATTTATCAAAACATACTCAGTTATTACATAACAACACGAAAAGGCCCTAAGTAATAATTTGATTTTCGTAATTACGGCAATGGCTAGGTACAGTCATTATTTGACCTTCCATTTTGTATAGATGAGATGACTCCCTGGATAAGTAAATGCATAAGTTTTATCATCGGTTCCTTAATAACATATTTTACAATTGTTCATTCAAGCATTCAATTTTTATTATAGAATTCTGAAATTCTTCAAAATAAACAATTTCCAAAGATAGATTAGTAAATAAGTAGAAATAAAGAAGCATAAAAAAGTATAATGGATTAATTTATTAGAAAAAGATATGAGTACCTGAATCATATTTAATTTGATATTATAATTATGCTTTCTTACATCTTGGATAAGTGGTAAAATATTTTTAATTTACATATTATGAAATTTTATTTCGTAATTATACTGCTCTTAAGGGTATTTGCGAATTTAACTACACAACATTATGAGATTCCTAAAAGCATATTTAAAAACGGAGAAATAATTTATTCAATCATTTGCTTTGCTGTATGGATCGTTACGAATATAATTGCGCATTTCACATAATATATGATTGTAAAATGTCTTACATCATCTCTGACTTTTTCCTTTTGTAGAATGTAAAATGGCTGCGATTCAAAATTTTCGTTGGGGCATGTGAGCATGAAAACTCTATTTGCTAACTTTTTAATAAAGAATTCATAACTTCAATGAATATAATTATGTTTAATCAAACTAAACCCTTAATAAATTCACAGAAAAACATTAGATTTCAAAATGATATATAATTAAGGCACATATAACAGCCACAATCCTTAGCTTAGCTTTTCCAGAATCATACATGATTTGATGCACTATTAGTTTTGAAAAGAAAGCTTGATCCAATATCAAGGTAAGTGATAATGAACTCATTCTTGTTTCGATTGGAAGTGATTCTACTTTGATTGAAATACACTGGAATCTGGGAAAGCTGGTAAGCATTGTCATTTCTCTACATTTGTGTTTCAATCATAATAAATAATTTACAATAGATTATTGATTTTCATAATACTTGTGGAATGGAAATAAATTTCATACATTGATAAATACTCAAACAAATTCAACTAGATTCAGAATTGTTTATAATTACAGATACCTCTACAATAGCCATAAACAATGGCTTAGATTTTTTTTTAATTATACATAATCTGATGCATTAGAATCTTACTAATTTTGAACGCAAGCTTCGAGAATTGTGTTTTCCATTACTAAGGTGAATAACTTATTCTTTGTTTAGAGTGGAATTGCTTCTACTTGTTTGATATTGACTGGAATTAGTGAATGCTGGTAAGTGTTGTCATTTCTCTTTACTTTTGTGCTTCAGTCTTAAGAAATAATTCACAACAGCTTATTTATTTTGTAATTCTTGTTACATTGAAATAAATGTCCCACATTTATAAATGCGCAAATAAATAAAACAAGTTTCAGAATTCTAGAATTGTTTATACTTACAATACCTATATAGTAATTGTAAACACAGGCGTATTTTTTCTGAATCATATATAATTTTGTGCATTCGAGTCCTATTAATTTTGGCAAACAAACTTAAAGTTAATGTATATTATGTTTTCCAATATCAAGGTAAGTGATAATTAACTCTCTCTTATTTCTTGTTTAGACTGGAATTGCTCCTACTTGTTTGCTCTTTGATTGAAATAGACTGGAATTTGTGATGGCAGGTAAGTGTTGTCATTTCTTTGCATTTTTATTTCAATCATAAGAAATAATTGACACTGGATTATTGATTTTCATGATATTTAGTTGAATGGAAATAAATCTCATACATAAAAAACATATGCAAATAAATGAAACAAGTTTCAGAATTCTAGAACTGTTTATAATTACAAGTACCTATTCAATAGTCATAAGCACCGGCTCAGTATTTTTTAATCATATGATATATTAGAATCTTAATTTTGAAAAGCAAGCTTCGAGTTAAAATGCTTTGTCTTTTCCATTATTAAGGTATTCTTTCTTATCCTCTGTTTAGAATAGTATTGCTCCTACCTATTTGGTCTCTGATTGATATTGACTGGAATTAGTGAAAGAATGTAAGTGTCATTTTTCTTTACTTTTACATTTCAGTCATAAGAAATAATTCAAAACTCTTATTGATTAGTATATTCCTTGTTAAATCGAAATAATTCTAATACATTAATAAATACGAAATAAACTAAACAAGTTTCAGAATTCCAGAATTGTTTATAATTACAGTATTTATATAGTATTTAGTCTGTATAAATAATTAGGCTTAGTTTTTCTGAATTATACATGATCTGAATGTCTTAGCGTTCTTATAATTCTGAAAAAAAAGCTTAAAGTTAAGACGTACTTTGTTTTACCAAGGTGAGTGATAATTTATTCTTTCTTTTTCCTTGTTTAGATCAGAATTCCTTCTACCTATTTGGTCTCATATTCATTATAATATGTGAGAACAGGTAAGTTGTTCTTACTTTCGCGTTTCAGACATAATATAATACTCTAAATTCTTACTATAAATTATGTGATCAAAAGTACATCGAATTTACGTATTTTTCCGAATTTCTCTAGAAAGGCTCGAAGAACTTGTTTGAAACATTTCTGATTAAAATATATATACTTTAATTCACATTTACAATGAAGATTTGATTACGAAGACATTTAGGAAATTTACGAAGAATAAAATAATTTTGACTCCTCCCATTTTATAAAAGTAGATAAAGCTTTGAGTGTTCAGATAATGATATTATTTGTTGTGATTTATACTTCATGAAGTTTTTATAGCGTGCATATTCGTAAGATACAAGAGATGGTTTTAAAGAATCTCATTGTGTTCCCAAGAATAAACATTAATTATGTGACAAAATATTATTAATGTATTGTACGAATTCTAAAAGAAAATACTCGAGTGTATAAGTATTCTAGTCAACTAAATTAAATTGCGCTGCCAAAAAATGTATCTTTTTTCATAAATTCAAAGCACGATGTATAGGGCAACTTATATAAAAATTTCAGTGGTATCCTGTTGAGATTTTTTAAAAAAATTGCGAGAATGCATTAAGTTCAATTTCAGTTTCTTTCTAAGAGAAAGTAAAAGACGAAGGATTTTACACGAATTGATATTCTTTAAACTAGAATCTTCGAAGAGTTATATTAAATTATATAAAAGGCTCAAAATATACTAAATTTCTCTTTATGCATATAAATAATTACCTAAGTTAAGTTGCAGTAAATTAGTCATCACAGATAAAAGAATTTTTACTTCATTTTTATTCGCACAAAAATTAGACTTCTCACTTTTTGTAACTTGATTCCGATGTATAGGTAATTAAAAGCGTCCGGTCATTTCACACAACAAATGTGTCAGTTACTATTATGAGGTAGCGCCTTCTTTTGCAGAAACTACTCCATGATCTGACAGTAAACCAGTTTTTAAATATTCCTACAGGAATTATTGTAAAAGAAAGCAGAAAATGCATGTTATTGATATGAAACGATGTGGTCTAATTGAAATTTGACGTTCTGTCAAACATTTTATGGAATTGAGCTCAAAATACTGAGCAGGCCATTCTTATTTCTCAAGATCTATATTAGCAAACCAACTGTTCGTGTTTTGGGAATAGGAGCAGAATTGCTAATATGAATGTTGAGGAATTATAATGGTTTATTCCAAATCCAGATCTCAATCCCATAAAAGCCTGTGAGATGAATTGAAACGTCAAATTAGATAATGTTGTATTTTAGATGCGACATGGATTTTTTCAAACAATAATGATGTGAAATTCATGCAGAAACTTGGGGAGGAAATGCTGCCATTGAAGCAAAAGGTGGACCTACCCCATATTGGTAATTGGCACATGTATAAACAAAGCATAAAAATATCCTTTAATTGTGTTTGAAATCAAGTTGAATGCAATAGCTCTGCAAATAATAACGATTTCAACAAAAAATTTCTTTTCCATAATTCCTACCTTACTGCAAATTATTTTATGCATTCAATTTATATATATGTAGAAGTATTCGGTAAGAATTAAAATTTAGAGAGTTTACTTTTAATACAACATATCCTATAAGTCTCGTATACATTAGTTGTAAACCTTGCATTTTATAAAAAAAAACGAACAAAATTGTAATATTTAAGAAATCTCATATCTTCGGCAATGTACAGGATTTGTCTGTGATGTAATGTAATGAGATTGCGGTCGCTGTAGCGTCAGGAAAGTTTCCTTAGAGGCGGGAATTGTGATAAGATCAGTAACACTCCACACGACAGTTGCGTCCGAGCTTTGACGCTGCGAGGATGGGAAGAGGGAACAAAACCGTTTTCCAGTTTGTGCCACGGAAGAAAATGTTAAAAATGAAGCGTTCGCTGGAAAAACGGCATGCGATTAAATTTTGCTTTCGAGGCGCTTGCCTTACTTTAGGAGATTTACAAACACGACGTCCTGTCAAGGGCCTAGGTTTTCCAGCAATTCTGTGAGTCAAAAAAGGGAGGGAGACCGTTAAAGAATGAATCGATCTTCACCGGGTGTTTTGTACAAAAATGTAGCCAAAATAGAATCTCTCCTGTACTCTGGTCTCGCTTGAGTATCAGATTAATTGTCGAGAACCTCAACATATGCAAAACAGATTTCTGAAAATTTGAATATGGGGGAGTGGTGCTAAAAGCGTTGAGTGATGAACGGAGGGTGATAACGGTGAGCTGAAGTTTATCGGAACCGTACTTTTCAGCTGGCGTGCTAATAGGTGATGAATCAGGAGCCTTTCAGTACGACTCCGGAAAAAAGCATCTAATAGCACACTGCATTAAGTCGAAGGTAAAGACGATGTTCATTGTTAGTGTATTGGTGAGGCAAAGAATATGTTCTACAAAGAAGTCCTTGTGTACCTACCTACACAGAGGCTTTTAACAGAAACGACCGGAAATAGGCGATCGCTGGAAGCTTCATCACGACAATGCACCAGTCTACATTGCCTTCGTTGTGACCGCCTACATGGACCGGATAGGGGTTGCAATCTTGCCACATCCACCATATAGTCTCGGTGCGAACCCGCACATTTTTCCTGCTCCCAAAGTTCAAAAGAAGCCTGAAAAGTCATCGTTTCAATGATATTCTAGCCATCTAACTGGTTGACACAGAGTCTAAGAAGAGGTTACAGTAGCTGACTTTCAGGGAGCCTTTGCAGCGTGGGAATCTCGCTGGCGCAGCATATCGAAGGCCAAGGAAACTATTTTGAAGAATTTTGATAATATGCATCTGTCGAACTAATAAATTCCTTTTACTCATTACTTTAGGGACAAACTCTGTACATGTTATTTTGGCGAAAATGCATGTAAGAAAATAACATTACTGTTGGAAGTCAAAAACATCTGTAAAATGGAGGGAGACAAATCATTTGATTCCTGGTCAATTTCTATTGTTGCTTTTCAAGAGAAATTTGGAAACTGCATAGAATGTAGGGACTCTTTGTATTTCAAAGTGTATGGATAGGATGGTACTTGCAAACAAGGAAATTTAGTTAGTTTTTATTTGCGTTGCGTTTCAACACGAAATCTATTTTGAGAAAAACCTCGTAATTTTGAATCGTGATCGGGTAAAAGGTCAACGTAGCACTTATAATGCAAACCACATCACCATATCAGTGGGAGAATATTTGGTTTCAATGTGCATCAGACCCATTTTACGGTTATTCTTCGATTGAATCGGGTTTCGAACATGGAATCATCTAGTCCCAAAGCCGAAGCCCTACTATCAGGCCCACGAAGCCCTGTGGTTAAAGAAACGTTCTAGGTCTTGATTCATACTGTGGAAACAAATATCTGTCCTCTCCTTCTTGAAGTAATGATCTACGATTTTAAAAAAGCAGTGAATCAAGAATCATAGTTGCATAAACTGCTAGAGTTGTTAAGTTAGGTCAAATTTGTTATTTGCGTTTGTTTTCAACGCTTACATCTTCGGAATAACCTGATGACGGAACATGCAATCCCCATTGTTAAAACATCGATGTCACTTTACATACAGCCTCATCAAATTTGTCAGACACAATTGCTGTCAGCAACTGCTCCGTAAATTACGAATTTTACGGAGATAGTTATTGAACCAAATTCGTAAATATTGCCAGAATATGTTTTAAACTAGAAATTATTGGAAAAATATAATCATTTGAGGAACTTCCTTCAAAATTCGTTTAGATGATATAAAAATAAAAATTAAGTTAAGCAGTTATAAAGTTAATTAAAAAAATTATTTTATTAGCGTAATAAAAAAAAGAACTCTGAATTGTAATTATTTTTTACTTTCTACGTTCTCTTATATAAATATGCAAGGAGAAAGTATTGAAATCGTCAAAAAAATGAAGAGATGTTGATGAATCTTAATGTTATTGTATAGAAAACCGGTAATTCTACATTGACTGCATCCATTGGTGAACTATAATTATGAAATATTTGGCGATTTATCGCTGGGGTATGGTTTACACAAAGCGCAAAAAAACTTGCATGCAATTTTTTTTTTTTTTGACAGACTAACACAAAATTCAGGCCCCGCTGAGTATGGAAAACATATTTTTTGAATTGTGTTGCTCTGTTTGTCTGCCTGTAAATGCGATAACACCAAATTTGCAGATTTTTATCGAATTTTGGACTATATCAGAGGAAGTCTGTCTCTCTGGCTGTGCGGATGCGAAGACGATAGCTACCAACCAAAAAGAGCTAGATGTTTAAAATTTGGTGTAAAAATTTACGATCTAAAGTGTATATCTCTGTGAAATTTGGAAGACAAGGGTATGGATATCTGTCAGCCTGTACTTTCGCATGCATGTAAATGACATCGTTCAAAAACATAATGGTTTAAAGGAAGGGTATTGGTACATTTGCAGTTTCGTATAAAAATGTTGTGTCGATCTGTGGGGGGGAAACGACCCAAAATATATTGTTTTCTATATACTGCATATACTGTTTTCTGGTACTTTGTATAAACCATATCCCAAAAAGAGTGATGCTAGATTTACTTCAAAGATCAATCTTTCCCCATTGGTTGCAGTTAAAATATAATTCATCTCTTTCTACGAAGCACCTATGATGTTCACGCACAATTTTCTGCGTAGTACGGGAAAGACCTTAATTAATACTAGAAAGTTTAGCAAAGCTTTCAGTTGAAATTTCACTAATATAAATATCACGGAATCTTTGAAACAATATATTTCCTCAAGAAATGGATGAAATAAGTATTTTATAAATCACTTCTGAGGATATTAAAATCGTGTGATATCTGGGAAATATGAAATCGAAATATAAAGAAGTGAGTGAAAAATACGTCACAAAATGCTATTTTTATAAATATGAAATAAAACTGTGTCAGGAAATAATCTCATTCTAAACTCCAATTCTTAAAATCTGCTCATGAAGATTGAGCCAAACATCAGCAGTTCAAAAGAAGTGAATGAAGAATGTGTAATCAATGAAACATTTATGTACGAATTTTGCTTATTAGAAACATGCAATTTAAAAATCAATTTTATGAGCAAAAAATTAAAAATTTTCAAGATTATTTATGCTTTAATATCTGTAAAGAATGGAAATCATATGAAACAACGGTAATGAAGTTTGGGGACAGAAGATTAAAGAAACTTGGTTCTTCGTAATTAAAACAAATTTTTGTGTCATAAAAGTTTGTTTCTTTATATTTTGCTTTCTCGCTCTTAAAATTACAACAGAATATGAATGAGGAATTTAAAAAAAAACAGATATTTAAATGAGAAATCTTGTTATTACAAATTATTTATGCCTACTTTGTAATATTAAAGAATGAACAGAAATACGTTAAATGGAAGTTTTTGAATGAAAACTGAAATGTATGCGTCAGAAGTACAAACAATTATGACTAAGTTATTTAAGGAAAATTTTGAATCTGAATGGTTTTCTTAGTAATTTTTGTTTGTGGCACTAACACATCTGAAGATTGCTTCTTCGTTAGTATTGTGAATAAACAAACAAAATTAAAAATATGATAATTTCTTTAATTACTTTTGTTGCAAAAATATTAGCGAAATTGTTCTAGCAAATTCTGATACCTAAAGATTTTGATCTGACATCGAGATTGAAATTTCCAGAAGCCACGGTACTAATAATGGTGAAATGAACACATCCAAGGTTTAAAAATTTCGCACTTGTTTCTAAAATTTTGAAAATGTTCAGCTATGTAATATATTACTTTATTTCCCATTCATAATCAATCGTTTGAAAAATTCGAAGGCATGGTTTTAATAACCAAAAATAACATTGTTCGAAGCTTCTACTAATGAATTGAAACATGAAAATTGAATGTTAACGGGCTGTGATAACAGAGGTGTTTTTTTTCTTGAAACCTTTATTCGTGTCACGAGACTTGAATTAAGGTGAGACAGAAATAGTTTCTTGCACCTCCTAAAAAGAAAGTTTGACTTTCAATAAACGAAGCCTAATTTTAAAAAAAAGAGAATAAATTGGATTATTAATTTTTCCAAATGTTAAGTCATTTATCCATAAAACTTTTTATTTCAAAAAGTAAATCTACCGAAGAATGTAAAGGAGCGTGTTACATTCACTGTAAAACAATCTGGCTTGTTATTCCTTATAAGTTTGATAAATTATGAACTGAAGAAAAAAGGATTGAATTCGATTCTGGAAAAATAAAAAAGAAATCAACTTATCATATTTTATAATAATATTGAACCCCATATGTGAATTTTTTACAATTTCGGGTGATTTTAATACATTATTATTTCTCTTATGTCTTTATTTCATTTAGGTTTAAATGGGATCGATTTTCAATGCAAAAATTGAACCGATAAAAGATTTGAAATAAAATTATTTTTAAAACTTTCTTACACTCATTTATAATGACTTATACATCTGACTCTGAAAATAGAAGTAGTGCGCAAGGAAAAATTGAAAATAAATATATTTCATGCAAACATTTGCTACGACCCATTTGAAAAAATAGGAGTGCTTGTATTAAAAGAAACAATAAAATAAATATATAGTATATTTATGAACATTTGCATAAATAATAACGTTTCCAAGCTTTTATCCACTTTTTTTTATAATTATAAAGAAAAAAATTAATAATTTTTGAAAGGATTTTTTTCCAACTGTACAAAGAACACATTAGAGACTTTCAACTGATGAAAATTGCTATTTTCAAATATAAACACTAAAATAAACATTCAATTAATTTAAGTGTCTTTGTATATTTTTTGAAAATTTTTTCGGGTTTCCCAAGGGTCCTGCACAACCTGTGATGATGTATGAAAATGAATAATTAGTTAGTAGCTATATTTAATAATATGTAATATCCTTACTATACAAAACTCAGATGAATATTTTGTTTTAGTTAAACTTTTGGAACTTTTCAAACTTTTGCCCGTTTATTTCTATAATTATAAAAAAATTTCATTTGCAAGTATTTCTTTCTAACTGTAGAGAGAATAAGAAAATGTTAATAGAATGCAAAGTGTCATTACCATTTAAAAATAAAATAAGTTTGAAATTCAAATAAATGTATTTATTATTCAAAACGCATGGGTTTAATTGAATCAATAGATAAAAAAATGAAGTAAATAGTATAAAAATATCATTACAAAACGCGTGCGTAACTCTACTAAATATGAGAATCGCCCTTAGAAACCCAAGGACATGTGAAGAAATACTCTCGCGGCCATTTCTAGCCTTCAAAAACCAGTGCTTTGAGCCAATGTAATAAATAAGCAAAAAAGGGAGAGAGAGAAAAAATCCAAAGTGAAGCTATTTTACGAAAGACTTTGTGCCTGACATTTAAGATAAAGATGATCGGTTAGATTTGGCCTCAGAGATGAGACAATTCAATTCGTCTTATCATTTGGCACTATCTACTATCTTTTCAGATACTTTGCGTGTGTGTAGTTTTTTATGTAGTTTGGCTATTTTCTACAATTGAAAAGAAAGTAGTTTCCTATCTTCGCAGTTTTAGGTGATAAAAATGAAATTCATAAATATTCTGTAGAAGCTTAACATGGAAAACATTTTTCAAACATTGCTTCTTTTTTTTCTTTAAATCGAAGCAACTTGGGAAAAGGCTTGGAATTTCTTTTAAAAACAACTTTTTTTTTTATTTAGTTTCATACAGCACACAAATAAAGAATATCGTTCAAAACATATTTTTTGTGTGTTTATTTTGGATAAAATTATTTAGTAATAAGATTTGCTTAAGGCATATTTCAAAATAGTATTTACATTTTTTATATTGAGACTGTGAGCTATTTCAGCTTCAACTGAATTATATATGCATTTTGTTTAAAATATTTTGAATTAATCGGCTTAATGACCCAGTTCTTAAATCCATATTGTCTTATATTTTAAAATATTTATCAGTTTTCCTAGAGGGATTTATTTAAAATTATTGGATGTATGCCTTTGAGACGTGATTCTAACTTCTTTTTGTGTTCGCATTATGTAAGTGAAAGGGTTTAAGCGAATTCTTCATTTCTAGTTCACGGAGAGTTATATTACATTTATTTTCTAATTAATTATTTTTAAATAATTATCTTATGTATTTTCCAGTTTCAATACTACAAACAGTCTTTTGTTCACAAAAGAGAGAGAAGGCGTGAAGGAGAAGGCTGGTCAAATTTAAGATTATAAAATGTTAACAGAAATGAAAGGAGATTTTTTTTGTGTGTGTTTTTTTTTCAAAAAATATAATTTGACCTCGGATAGATCAGAAACTGTTTGCCCTGGTAGGACCAATCAAAAGGAGGCAAAATTGACTAGCCATTTCCATTTTAAAATTAAAATTGGATGCAACAGTTTTGCTTCTAAAACTAAAAATAAAGTTCTTTCTTGAAAATTAATATTTTTTTAATAATTAAATTAAAATTTTATTTTTATTCCTTAGTTTCGATATGTATATTTTACCTCAGAGGGTGCTTTTATTACGAAATATCTACAGAGAAATGCTAAGCATTGAATTTTTTTTCGTTTCGCAATTCGGAGGAGAAAGCGAGATTTGATAACCACTTTTATAAAATCTCAAGAATTCGCCTGTTTACTACTGTTGGATTGTCAAACACATGCAATCTGATCTCTGGAATAATGTATTTCGTGCCTTGACGTAAACAAGTACACTTTGGATGAATAATTCGATACTTTAGAGCACATTTATTTCAATTCCACCAATGTCACAATTTAATAATTAATTCATATGAGACGTGATATATCTTTTATGAAATTTTTAGGAAACGTGTTAATATTCTATGCCTCTTATTCTACAATGTAAAACACAACAAAATGACACATTTTTTAAAGTCAGATTTAATTTTTAGATACAAAATAACTGTTGAATCGGAAATGATACTGTTCAGCCATACCCCTTCTATAAATGTTATTTAAGGTTTAAACAAAACAAATTGTCTTCTCCGTTCACTTTCAGAATGAGGAATGCTAGAATTTAAATTGAAAAAATTTGAATTTTTATGTATAATTTATATTTTTTGTATCTAAAACCTTCTATTTTCGGTAAAGGCACGAGTATTTAAAAATACTGATTCCTTACGAATGAAAATATTGGCTTATTTTGCTCATTAAGAATATAGTTAGATTGACTTTTGTTAAACCAAATATTAAACACTTTTCCAAACATTTATATATTCGTAGTTGTCTGATTATAATTATATTATCAAGCGCGTAGTTTTGAAAGTCAAATTTCATGAACAAGCTCAAAAAAGAATGAATGATTGGCGATAAGTAATTTTCTGATTGGCATCTGCTTATAATTTTTCACTTTTTGGAGAATGAGATTTTAAATAATATTTAGCTTTGTTTATCGGATAGGAAGTAATTTCTTTCGTTTATTGTTCAATCTGATCATTGAACACACATATCCATTCATGTCTGCTTCTCAGAGAAATTCCACAGTTCATGGGTTAAAGAAACCTTTTTACTCAAAAGAACAGAAGGAGGGGTAGAGGTCGGTTGAAATTCTTTGTGGAACTTTCAACACGCAAACCCGCAATGAACGGTGAGGCTTGCTGCATTTGGACGAAACAGGATTAACAACTATTAATCTACAGCGAGATATTTTGTAAAAGTTGTGTCACCCTAGAGCACGCAAGATTCATCAGTTTCAAGACGAGACTTTTGCTACAAATATGACAGCTCGGAAGTTTAGGAGTTAACCTCAAAGAATAATATCCTGTCAGCGGGTGTACTCTGTAGAAGCGCCGCAACTGCCAATCAGTTTGAAACTCCCATTTTCAAAATTATTTGGAGTACGTTCGTCCCCGCTTTTGAAAGGGAATGTGCGTGCCAACGTGTTAATTTATTGCGTAGAGTCTGTGTAAAATTATATTTAGCAGAGAACTTGAGTCTCTTCATTTGATCAGTTTCGGATGCAAATTGCCTTGGACACTTTTCAACTTCCAAGATTGTAATGATTATATTAAAAATAAAAATATAATATCTACAGCTCTTATTCTTAGTTTCTTTAAATTTTTAAGTTAACTCAAGTTCTCTATCTCTCTCTCTTTTGTTCATTTGAACCGCATTAGATGATTCAGCTCTTTACAGAGCTTTGAAATTGTTATATTAAAATAAAGAAAGAAGCTTTTAGTCTTAGCTTCTGTAAAATTATAATATGGTGTATTTTCTCTTTTCCCTTGATTTTACATAGCTTAGATGCTTTTCAGAATTTATTTTCATAGATTAAAAAATATTTATATTTCATTTTTCCTAATTTTTATAAAATTGTATCTCATTACTCTTCGTTTGATTATTTTGAAATGCAGAGTGCCTGAGATCGTTTCAGCATTTAGCTTCCAAAATGGTAATGATTTTATTAAAATAAAGGAAGAAAATCTATGCTACTCTTATTTTTAGTTTTCTTAGAGTTATTTATAACTTTCAATTTTAGATGGCTTTATATACTTTTTAAGGTTCGATTTTGAAAATTTTAATAAATATAAAAAATAGACAATTTTTAGATTCTATACGATTAATGTATAAAAACATTTTAAATTTTTATTTGCACATTTTTTATTCCTTTTAAGTTTGAGCCAATTCTCAGCACTGAACTGCCTCTCTTCAATTTCAATTTCTTTATTTATTAATAAACGTATATGAAAAAGAGAAAAACAATTAGAATTCACTTCTGTGTGGTGATAGAAATTCCGAATGAATTAACGGAGGAACTGATTTTGCATCTATATCAACGCAAATTTCATTTGATTTCATTAAAACATATTGATCTGTAAAATAAAATAAGACAATTATTCTTTTATATATATTAGCAATTCATTTTTTAGATGTTTCACATAGATTTAACATTGATGCAAATATAATTTATCAAATGAAAACTTTGAATAAAGCTCCAGGAATTTTTGTCTTAGTTTTAATTTAAGAATTTATATATTAATATTGTTCATATTGAAATGTTTGAAAGAAATCTTCAAATCTATTCTGATCAATTACTGGAAAGTTTAAATATATGCTTACGGAATATAAAGAAATGGGTGGTATGCCTTTAAAATATGCAGAGTAGATTCATCTTCTTTAAAGCATGCTCTAGTGGATATATTTTGAAAGCGAAATGAATCTTTCTGAAGTGAAATGGAGCCTATTCTGCTAATTTTTCTAAGGCAACACAAAGAATCTGGCTTCTGCAAAATCCAGAAAACGCTCACAAAGGCCTCTTATCAGTCATCATTTAATTAAAATTATAATTAAATTCAAAGAATTTAATTAAATACAGCCTCATGTGAAACGGATGTCTTTCTTTCCATTGTTTTCGGCTTTATGGTTCAGCCTTTAAACAAATAAGTAAACTTTGATACATAAGTAATTTTCATCAAAATCGTTTGGTATGTGAAAAATGAATGGAACAAGTATTGATTTAAGACACATATTAGTTGATTGGTATTATTAATTTTTTTCGAAAAGCCAAAAAGGTTATTTTGCCTTCACAGTAAAGAAATAATAATATTCCCAAAGAAAAATTTTTTTTCTACATATTTCTAAGGATTGAGCTGTCATATTTTAAGGATAAAATCTTCATTTATTCATTAACTTATTTACTTTTTTTCTCGAGACCCATTTTTGCATGGAAAAATGTTCTTCTGTCAGAAAAAACTATGCTAAGACTAGAAGATTGATAAATAAATAACAAAAATTGAATAATTGATTAATGAAAAAACATATGTAGATAACACAATTTTTATTTAGAAGATAATATATATGGTATTTTAATTCAGATATCTTCTCTGAACATTTTTTGGAAAACGTTGAAAATTTTGAAAGGAAAAAGAATGATAAATTTTGTGAGCCTAATAATCAGTTTCAAATTTACTAGGCTTCGTGATACACATTCAAGAAGCTTTGTTCCAGATTAGGTAATTGCTTGTATATGAGATACATATAAGTAAATATTATGAAATGTTATTGAAAGAAATTCATTTTTGTAACATCATAAATGGTTTATCAATGCTTTCTAATAGTTTTAAAATAAACAGCGAAAAATTTGTATAAGCTGATTATGATTATTTAAGAAATAAATTAGTAGCAAATATAAAGTTATCAATCAAATTTTTGAAATAAATCCCAAAATTTACAAAGCGTTTGAAACTATACTTAGAATATTGAATGTTTCAAATTATTTTAATGACAATTGAACACAAGGAAAAAGCATAGAGACTTCATTCTCTATAATTATATCCTTTTTATTTAAAGTACCGATAGCCTTAAAATAATATTTGGTAATTGAATCTAAGTTAAATAGAAAGTCTTAAATATTTATTTTTCAAACAATAAGCAATTGATACTTTTGTCATTTGAAATAATTGTACATCTCCAAGTACAATAACTTCCAGAATTGTAAATTTAAATAAGCAGTGAGCTTTTCAGAATTTCTTTTGTTATATTTACAGAACCAAATATTTGTTGAAATATTAAGATTGTACTTTAAATACCATTTCTTAAATGAGCAAAATAACGTCAGACAGAATCTCCGTTAATTAGCACAACCGCAACTCGAGAAATGTCATTTAAAATTGTCTCCATAAATTAGACAAATAAATAGTTTGGCCTTCTACAGTTTTAATACAGGAGTTTCTATTGGTATATTTACAGAACCAAATATTTGTAGAAATATTATGATTGTACTTTAAATACCATTTCTTAAATGAGCAAAAAAAAAAAAACGTCAGACAGAATCTTCGCTAATTAGCACAACCGCAACTCGGGATTTAAAATTGTATCCATCAATTAGACAAATAAAGCTTGTCCTTCTACAGTTTTCGTATTTATGTTGTTTTTTATCATGAGTAAGAAGTTTTCTAAGTAATTGGAGTTAAATGAAAGTTTTTACCATATTTTACAAAATAAAACTATTTATAGAAATAAGGTTTGTAAATATTTTGGATTGTGCATGGCAAAATAATCCATTTTTATCTTAAAATGAGGGATATTATAGAAAACAAGGGAATTTATATTACTACCTAATTACCTATCCGTATATCAAATGCAAAATTATTTCCAAATTTAATTTGATTTTTTTATATGCTAATCTCTTTTAAAAGAATTTTCAGAAAGGCAAAAAAAACGTCTCTACTTTATTATTAGGAACATGCAAATGTTTTTATATATAATATAAGGTTATAGTTCAAACAACTTATGTTTTTTTTCTGTTGAATTTTTCCCGTTAGAAGTAGTATAAATAAGTTTTATAAAGTAGAATTGCATAATAAAAATTCTTTCTTTGCTATTGAAGTACCTGTCTTTTACCTTTGCTTTCTTTTCTATTAAAATTGTTAATGAAATGATAGTTTACTTGATGTTTTGTATATTGGTCCCCAGAATAGATTTAGCGATGGAAATAATAACTTAAAGAAAAATAACGCGGCTTCGAATCTACCTTAATTGTCTTAAAAAGATTGTATATAGTACTTGCCCTTTACTTCTTATTCGCGTTTCCTTTTAATTTAAATTTTCTCATATATGTAAAGATGAGGTTTTATTTATTATTTTCTTTTCTTTTGCTTCCTTTGGTGTTTTCTAGAATACTGAAATGTTGTTCGATTGTATGCTCCCAAGACATTGCAATATTTTAATATATTCTGGCTTAAGTATAAGTAGATAAATTAATTTGAGCTCATTCAATATGATGGAACAATCGAATTATAAATTTCAGAAAAAATAATTTAAAAAATATTTAATAATTACAGTGTGGAATTATATCAAAAATGAAAAAATAACAAGAAATGTTTTTTTTATTATTTATGCTCAAAAGTAAAAAAGTCATTTTTTTTTTTTGTTCAATAGCCCTGAGATGCCCAAACACTTTTCCTTCTGATAGAAGGTACGTTACTACGCAAACCAGGGAAGCGAGAGCAAAAAGATTCTCATCCCTATATCTGGGACAATTCAGAAAATAATAAATATGGTAGGAACTAAATTCGAATGGCTCAGTGATACCCAAGTAATATAAGTGTTGTTCCCTATTGTAAAAAAATTATAATATTGTTAGTTTAGTTATATTATTGCTGAAATAGAGCAATATATTTGCGCTGTTCTAATATATTATTTGTATTATCCCACTGTTAGAGATAAAATTTCAGCGATGCTGCCTTTCGAAAGCAAACTTCAGATGAGGGTCCACTGCCAATTGAACTTAACGGAAGCGAATTGATTTCATTAGTTTACCTCAAAAATTGTTTATTGAAATACAATTTCTGATTCCGTAAGTAATATGTTTGATTATACCTAGGGAATAGTGTATTGGGCTCGAAAAGAAAAATAATATATTTCTCCAGTCTAGTTTTATAGCCTTAAAATCACCTCTACGGTTATCTCCAAATGCCAAAATGTATCGTCTCATAATTACCACTTGAAAAGACTGATAGAAGAAAACTGTCGATTGGAAGAAAGGGTATGAGCATTATTTTCAGCGAAACGATACCTTTGGGCATCATTACCGAACTTCGAAATGAGTCCCTGTTTGTAGAGGGTTCATCTGACCAAAGATTTCCAAAAGCTATCTCTCTCTTTATTGGAAATTTAAAGCTAAAAATATTGTTGCAACTTTACGGATCGGAAACTATTTTCTGAGATAAAATGTCACGGTAAATTTGCTGTCAAAGGGATCCCAAGGAGATAAATGCTGAAATATTGTAATTTATAGTAGTATCTTTTTATCTTCTTGGATTGTATGTTCGCTACTACAGATATGAAAGGCATTTTTTCTCAATAAAATGAGAGAAATTGAAATAAAGTTGAATTAAATTTAATAAAGCACTTTGATTTATTTTAAACTAGATGCCTTTGGAGACTATCATTCGATCAGAAATTTTAGTTGTGCTTCATTTGAACTAAATCTCTTATGTAGAACTTGATGTCCTTGAAGAAGTAACTCAAATCCTGTGACATCAGAGTGTTATTGAAAAGGAATTGTTTAGGTAATATTTCTTCTATTTACACGTTATTTTTTGCTATATTTAGCTTTTCCTTATTATTTCTTATGTTCATTGAGCAGACAATAAACAGTCTTCAATCTTTAGTTTTCAAGATTGGAAGGAAATTAGGGTATTACATATTTGATGAAACACAAAATCGGGTTGAATTACTTTCATTGCCAAAATTGAGAAAAAAATGTGTTCGACAATTAAATTGATAATATTAAATATCAATTTTTCTTTTTTCGGATTTTAAAATGGTATAAAAACTAATTTTTGTGCAATCATATCCTCGGAAGTTAGCGTGGGAGAAAAACACTTGCATTATTTTTACTCCAGCAAGATTTTAATTATGTCAGAGATTTTAATTAGATTCATTGAGAATGACTAAAAATCATTCCAAGATGGACATTATCTATTCCTCAAAGTATATTTGTGCCAAATTTGATATTAATTCAATAGTGGAAGAGCTTTGAATTTGAATCCAGTAAATGAAGCCTCATTTTTTGAATCCACATCCAACTTGAGTCGTCACCCTTTGAATCCACTCCATTTGCGAATGACTTGACGGATCAAGCAAGCATTCAATCCATTCGAGATTCTTATTAAAGGAAAGAAAAGAATCAAGCCTGATCAGTTATTTAATATTATAATCAGACATCAATCACGTTTGATATATACATCAAAATAATTCCCTCGGGATTTTTTAATTCCGTTTTTAAATTTATCCTACATTCATTTGATCAGTAATTTAATGTTAGAACTAAAATCTAAATGAATGACATATTTTTGAATGTATTTCTAAAAATAAAATGACTCTCTGAGTAAACTCCTTAATCAGATCATTTTTTAACTTTTTCCAGCAAAGAAAGTTGGGGAAGAATGAAAATTCTTCATTTAAACGAGCAAAAAACAAAATAATTATCGAATGAGAGTCTTAAAGCAACATAATTTTTAATGAGGTGGAAAAAGCTTAAGATTTTATGCTACAGTGTATAATCAGAATTTTAAGCTTTCTTCTTTTAAAATATTTAATTTGTTTACCATGTTTGGTTTATCTTCTTTAAATAAATAAAAACACTCTAAGAAACTCTTCGAAATTGCTAGGATTTGCAGAGAACAAACAAAAATGAATTATAGATGTGCAAAAAAAATTACTGATAAAATGTAGACATTTTTAATAATTGATTCTTATTTTGAACTTCGTTAATGCTAAAAATATCAGAAATTTCTATATATATATATATCGAAATTATATATATTTGCTAATTTTATCGTTTTCTTCTTTTCATTGTTTGATTTTTTCCCTTTAGAAATTTTTATGTTTATACATTTATTGCTGCGATTTAAAGCTTCAGTACTATCAAATTACTTTCTATTTAAAATAACATTTTAAATGAATATAATGTTTAATTTTTTATTGAGAACCTTATTTATCTGATTGAAAAACAGGCTTCACTTCTTAAATAAATAACTAAAAACTGGCTTATTGGTTTAAATTTTATTTGTTTGTATTCAAATTTATCCTTTAGTCTGATGCAAAAAAGATTTCTGTTAGAAAATAACATCCGTAAAAATTTGCAATTCGTTTGCCTAGAGGATTTAATGTAGTTATTACCTTGACACCATTCGCATGATTCCATGAAGGCAACCAATGTGTTCTAAGATTTCCGCGTATATCTAAACGGTATGTTTCAAATAAGCATATGTGTGAGCTTGATTCAACATTAAGTCTACGCAAAATGGACTGGAAATTGGTATGTAACTTTAGTTTGGAGTCAGATCATGATTTCTAGAACGGGTTCCACTTTCAACATCAACATGTGAGTAGTTTAAAGGGAGCCTAAGTTCCTATGCATGATAGATTAATCGTAAATTATCGGGTTCGAACTTGTGGTACTTATGAGCAGAGAGACAATTCAGTCACTAAATAATCATATAGAAAGATACTTGCAATGCATTCTAATTATTTATGAAAAATGTTTTCTTCTTTTATTTCTCTAGTTGCTCGCCTATATTGTATAATATTTAAAAATATTCGTCATTTTCTATGATTTTATTGAATTTTCAATCATACAACATACTGTGCAACTATTTGGGGGTATCTATAAAAAGATCTTGTTAACAAAGAGGATGTAGCTTACGCATTCGAATTTTAAGGTGGGGTATAGTTCATAAAATGTGCAAAATTTCGTTTGGTAAGAGTTCATTCATTTTTATTCTGACATATTATGCGCGTCACAATGCTTCTGAAAGATTTCGAATTCTTATACACTTTAAACTAGTCTGCAGTAGATTATTTCTCAAAATAATTATTAAGACAACTATATAAAAATATCCATCAGAATTTTGTGCCAGCATAGCATTTTGTGTAGAAATGTGAATTAAAAATCTTACTTAAATTTCTTGGAAAAATATTTTGGCTTTGGCGTATTAGAAAAACTAAACTAAAATAAACTTAATTTTCATATTATAATAAAGCAATCGATCTGCAATCGGAAAATGAACGGTTTCCTGTAAATTATGTAACTTAAATCAATATATTTTGAAGATATTGCTTTATCTTTATTTTTTGACAAAATGAACATTTTATCGTTTACTTTAAAATTAATTTTACTATTTTCAACCTATTTTATTTCACTATGGAAGCAAAACAAATTGCCTGTATGCTTTCTATTTGTTTTTCAACTATTTCATTTTTAAAAACAATATTTGGGCTAAGGTTGCCAAAGACCTCTTTATAAGATCTCAAAAGAGTCAAGAAACAAAGTACAATAGTAGTCCAGACCTTTTCAACACTCCTACGAGGATCTCTGGAGTGTAATGAATAGCACAAGAATGATTTAATAAATATACCATTGTAATAAATATACCAACTCTATCCTTTATTCAGTGTTGCATTTTTAATTGAAATTTGTTTACGAATTATTCATTAAAACTGTGTACAGAAATGACATTCAAAGAAACAAACAACATTTTCTAAAATTAAATTAGTTTTCCAAATATGGAAAGAGTTATTTATTATTTGAAATATTAATTAACAGCATCTCTATAAATGTACATTCCTACTAACAACAGCGCGACTCGAACTAGAACCCATGAGCAAAAGGGCAATAGCTGTAAATGCTTATCCTTTCTGCATGTAGGAATAAAATCAAAGGATTTTAAGGGAATATCTGGTCAAACTGATATTGTTTTGATATTATTTTTGATATTGATAGTTATTGTCCAGAAGATAATCATTTTTTGATGAAATGCAAAGATTTCAATAAACGTTCACTTAGTCTGTACCGAGATATACATTCAAGAATCGTTTCTAAATTATTTTTATTCTTTCAGAATCTTAAATGATAGATATCAAAATTTGAAATCAACCAAAAAAAAGTTTTATCTAAAATATACAAATTAGCATTCATGCTACATAACACATTGTATATGATATTGTAACATATTGCATTGCCCATTGCCTAATCTGCATAACCGGAAGCAAAAGATAGTTACCAA
>JAPMOR010081114.1:468501-479077 GCA_026543865.1 Argiope aurantia | reverse complement strand
CAGTTGAAGTCGGATGCTGTTCTATATTCAAAGCAGGGAACAATCTCTACACATATGCGCACATTTTCTCTGTGCAGGAGAAGTCTTTTTCCCACCTCAAATCTTATTTAAACTGATAATTCTCATTCGAGGAGGCTGGAAACAAGTAGACAGCAAAAAAAAGGTCCTATAAACTTTTGCATAGCACAGGCAACGTAAGCTAGATGGTTTTGAAATCTTTTCAAGTTTCGTAATTTAAAAGTTCAGTTTCAATCGTTGTAAAAGAGGAAAGATCTGGATTGATTTAAAGTTCGAAAATTTATTTAATGTTGCTAAATATTTAAAAGCTTAAAGAAAGGTGAATAATGAATTTTCTGATCGGAACTCAGTATATTTAATTATTAAAGTAATCGTTCAAAATTGAAATCCTCGCAAAAGGACTTCGCTTAATCATATATTTGAAAAAATGCTTCCTTTTTAATGCCTCTTATAGAGTAACCTATTCTATATGATTAGAGGGCTATATTAGTTATATTAGTTTCATATTAGTAATAAAATAAAAAGGATTCTTGGGAATAGTATATGGCCACCAGCATAATATACAGGAATTTCCAGAACAATTGCACTACTTGTAAATGGCAATAATATCTATATAAAAAAGATAATGAATAAAACTTCTAACATAGTATAGAAGGGGATTTAAAGTTTTGTTTGCATAAGCAATAATTGTCCTATGTGACTTCTTTTGGTTACATGAGTAGCATCAGTGCAGTAATCCATTTCACTATTACACGAAGTATGCTTACTTTCAGTTCGATCATTTTTGCACGAAAAGAAATAAGTCTACGATATCTTCTAAAGTAATAAAGATACAAGTAAGAATCTGCTTCAAATTACCAATTTTCAGAAATAGGCTTTTTTTTAAAATGTGTTATCGAAAACTTTCAAATGATATAGTGTCTCAAAGTTTAGTCTGATATTTTAATTTCCTTTCGTACAGTATTTACAACATTTCAGTTTTGCACATCAAACTGAAATACTTTGGATTACAGGTGCAATAGTAAAGCTAATCTTTATAAACAGTGTTTGGTTCCTATTTGAATTGATGTGTAGACTTATGAGCCTTCTAGTTTAAACAAAAAACAAACAAAAATATTATATAATTTCGCAGATTGAGTCAGAACATAAGACTATGCAGTAGATATGTCATAAAGATTTTTATTACAAATATCATTCTGAAAAATTCCTTTCTTTGTTTTTTCTTTCTAGCATCAAATAAACTCTTTTTGATTCATCCAATAATTACAAAATAGCAGAGGTTAAATGAAGTATACAATTGCAAGCTCAAAGATTTTGCCTAAGAACAACATGAACCAATTTACTTTTGTCCGTTTTAATGTGATTAGGACCGGATAAAGAAATTCAAAACTTGAATTTTTTTTCCTTTATTTGTACACTGCAAATTGACTGAGTGGGCTTATGGAGTAGTTACTCGAACAAACTGCTTTCAAAAGCTAGCCTTTAGGAAAGAAAACATCAAAATTTTTTTTTTCTTCTTATGATGTTTAAAATAATGCCTTTAACGACCCGAACACATGAATGTATATATTTATATGAAATACTGTACAACAAAAGGTTTGGAGAAAACAGTAGTCAAAACTTTAGAAAAAAGATCGAGGGGAGGGTGAAAATCCATTAGAGAAAGCTTTTCTTAACTCAACATTTTCGAAAATAAAAATAAAAACTTGAACACAAAATGAAAAGAAAATATCTCTTCAAAGGATGAATACAGAAAAAAGAAAGTAAGGTTTAAAAAAAAAACTGAGTAATTATAGTCAGTACTAGAGTTACTAAAAGCAACTTTTCCTTTCT
This sequence comes from Argiope aurantia, assembly GCA_026543865.1. Taxonomy (NCBI): domain Eukaryota; kingdom Metazoa; phylum Arthropoda; class Arachnida; order Araneae; family Araneidae; genus Argiope; species Argiope aurantia. The sequence continues at coordinate 477,226 of JAPMOR010081114.1, read as the reverse complement.
TAAATTGTCTGATGACAACATTCGTGAAATTCATGTGCTGTGACTTTTATTCTCACGTTTCTGAAGGAGGAGGTTGTCAATCAAAGGAAAGGCCCTAAACCCAATTATGAAAGACTCCAAAGAACCATTAACCATTCATCGACATAGTCCAGTTGCCACTATATTCTGATTGGTCCACAGAAGCAAGGAAACAAGACACAACAAACAAAACTTCAAGATGATATCAAGGTTCTATGTCACTTGCGCTGTATAAATTTCCCCCTTTCCGCTCAAGTGTCAAGAAAGGCTACCGCATTATATACTTTATCTTTGCATGTAAGATTTGGTGATTTTACAATGTACGCCAAATGGCACTCACTATGAATGAGAAAGATACTCCTTGTCTCTGATAACGAAACGAAACTTTCTTGAGAAAAATGCTGATGATCCTTACCACGTTTCAAACGAGTGTTGAATATAATAAATATCAAATGTGAGAAATTTGCTTTAAAAATGTATTTATTAAAAGGAATACGTTTATAATTTTCCCACACGGAAGACATTTATAAAAATTATAATTTTGATGTGCATAATAGAAATTTAATCTAATAAAATGAATTATAATTTTTAGTTTTATGAGGATTTAATCTTTATAAATTATCTTATATAATTATAAATTATCTTTTTAATGATACCAATGCTTTAATCTACAAATTAAGTTTCGATTTTTAACGTGTTTTAAAGAAACATTTTAACCATATTTTTCAACAATGTACTTCGCACAAAATAAAAAAAATTTAATCTGCATGAGCACGTCAATGGGAAAAAATTAGCTTTTATCCACCTGTTGCCATCACATTGACAGAAGTTCAAATTAAAAACATGAATCAACTATTATTGTAAATTAAATATATAAAAGTGTAAATTTCAGCTAGTGTCTGTATGAAGCGAACAAATTTGAAATATATTTTCTAAAAAGTTAATGGAGGAAAAGATTTCTATGACCTTTTACAATATCTATAGTATTAATTAAATCAAACAATTAAATTTAAGACAAACATGGTTTAATATATCTATTGGATAATCACTGTAATCAGTGCCCATCAGTTAATTTTAATCAGGGGCACGCATCTACTAACAAAATGGTCTAAATGAACTAAACAATTACATTTTATGTTACATGAGTCAATAAATGCTCCGATGAATTAAGAATTTTAAATTTTTACATAGATTCTTTACATTACCCTTTTTAATCTTTTTACATGTTTACCCTTTTACATTAACCTTTGAATCTTATTTAACAAATCTTATTTAACAAATTTTTGAGACATCAATATTTTAACATTTAGCACTTCGATCTCTCCTCTCAGGAACCATCAAGGCAGTGCATCATTTTGGCATTTTATTTAATTATTTTATGAAATTTTGACTGGTAAAAATACTTAAGAGTGGTAAAAATATATAGATTCATTTTCTGGAAAAATTCATATATATTCATTTTTTGGAGCAATGAACAAGTTCTCTTATTCGGCAAATATTTATGCATCTAATTACTTTTCGGAGCGCTAAGAGTTAAATAAAAATCTTTGAACTTCAATCAACTAAATCATTCATTAAAACTAAATAATTTATGAAATTTGAATATCACTCTTTTATAAAAATTGGCGATTTTAGAACACTTCATAGTCCGTTTCAAAGAAGATACGCCAATCTTTTACCAGGATTTCTCAACAGTGATTGGCTTATGATTATGAAAATATTGATTGTTCTAATATTGATATGTAAAAACTGACAGATTTGATCGCAGAAGATAGAAAATATATTTATTGAACTTGAGTTAAGAGTTGAAGTGTCAAGAGTATTTCGCAGAATATGACTCCTTAGGACACAAGGACTGTGTAAAATTTAAACTTCATAATTTTTTCATAAGAACATTTATTGACTGAATTCAAATAAAATATTTTCATTTACATCCTTTAAATGTTTTGAAAGTAAAAATAAAAATTGAATTTTACGATGAATTATAGAAATTTTTGTTGATTAATTCTTTAAGGTATTGTATAAATTACAAAAAATTTTCTGCATTGCATATACAACTTCAATGCTGAGCGACTCTACATTAAAATTTCACATTCAAAAAAAGATGTGCTTGGTTTCAGTAAAAAATGTTTTTATATTAATTGCAGTTTAATATTTCCACTCTGATATAATGTGCAAATTTTATGAACTCTGACAGAAATTAGTAAGTAATACAATGAACAGAACTGTTTAAGGCCTACATAATAGTATGATTGAATTATATAACTATCAAAATCTGAAACTTTGATAGCTAAATATTTTGCAGAAAAAGCTAATAAGAGATCAAGTTACATAAAATAAATTTGAAAATTTTAGAGATCTTTTATACTGGCGAACTGCTGGTCACTAAAGGCGGCTAGTTTCTTAATAAAGATATTGCTAAGTGAACTATTGTAATATATACATATACATACATTTTTTTCCCTTTTATGAGTATAGATAATAGCGATTTTCAAGAAAATTTATTCAGAAATATGAGATTGTTTAAATATTAGTAAATAAAACAGTTATAAATTCTCTTATATCTTACTTCTTTTTAAATGCATTTAATTCCGCAATTTATTTTTCTGATAAAAACAGTCTTACTTTTCTATTAATAATAGAATTAATTATCATTTATTACAAGATATATGAATAAGATAAATGTATGTACAAGATCTCATAAATTCAAGATCAAATAAAATTTTTACAAAAATTATCACTATTCCTTTATTACCAATTAGCCCGACCGGAAATGCAGCTATGCAAAACTAAACCCTCAAAACTAAACGTCACCCCTCTAGATGCGCGCCAAGTTTTCTTGCCAAAGGTCCGAATCCCAGTAAACCTACAATGCAACAGGGGTAGGGAATAATTTATGGAGCGCAAATGTTCTATTTCCGATATCAAGTTCTTCCAAGCACAGAGCAATGACATTTCCCTGTTTGTTCTATCACTAAAATGGCGTCAATGTTTTATTTGGAGTGTTGTCTTTTGTCAATGAAAGTGTTTAGCTCTCCGGACTGGTTTTGACTTTTTTTTTTTCCCCTTCCACTACAGCGTCACTCGATTAGGAGCTTGTTATCTAGAACACAACCATGAGAGGGAAAAAGAGGGGTGGAATTTTCTTTTCTTAAAAACACACTGACGGAAAGGGATTAGCAATAAACTATTGTTACTTGCCTGAACAAAAACGCAGGAAGAAACAGAAGATTATTCTCACTATCTTCTTATTGGTAGAATTTGAAAACATTTAAGATCCAAAAGATTTACATAGGTTCCATTCAAGACATTTTAAAGTTTTTTTCTGATATTTTTTTCACCCTTACGCTGATAATAATAATAAAAAAAAAAAAACTGCAAAGTTGCAAATGCAGTGAAAAAATCACATTTATTAAAGAAAAATTTAGAACTGAAAGACTCTTAGAGTCACTTCAAGTTCTTTTCAATCGGATTTCAAATCGTTATTCTGTTCCTCGACAGGTTGCTATTATTTAAAATCGTCGGATATTAAGTTAGGTATTAAAGCAATGTTGGGAAAAAGTATGGAAGGATTAAAGAACATTAGCGTTCGATTTTAAACTTCTTCTTCGTTTTTTGGTCCATGATAAATATATTTTTTGTACCTCTTCCTCGAGCTTATTTTTAAGTATGTGATCTCTTTCTTTCGCCTTTTGAAATTCTTAACAAAAGCAAGACTCTTTCTCAGTTATTGAGATATTTGAGAAAGTATGTTCATCGATACGTTTTCTGCTGACTTTTATTACGTATGAAATGAAAATCCTTCCATTTTCATCATTTTTACTTACTGTTTAATCTGTTCTAAAGATTCCGTGAACTGAAAAAAAGGAAAAGAAATTATTGCTGTGGAAGATAACACACTAGCGCACACATCCATAATTACGTTCTTTAAATACACTTCAATATAATTAACTAATGAATTTAATGTCATGTGAACGAAGCAAAAGTATAAATATACTTTTATTTTATAAGTTTGAATATATCTTAACGATTTTGTTTCATAAATACTGAAGGGTTCTGTGAATAGAAGAATATTTAAAAGAAGAGTTGTTTCACGTGAGAAAAATAAGTTCTCTTTGCTATAATCTTCTAAGTAGAAAATAAACCAATCAAGAGCATAAATATGATTTTATTAATTATTTGAATGCCTCATTTAATTCGCTCTATAAGGTCTCAACAGCAGCACGCGAATAACTAATCTTTACTCGCTAACAAACTTCAATAATATGCTATTTATTAATTTCTATTAGTAATACATAAATAATGTTATTCTTATTATTAATATAATTAAATAAAAATTTCATCCTAAAAAGAACAACTTAATCTCTATAGAACAAGATTGCAAGTACTATACCTTGTATACAAGTAAAAACAAGGAGAAGAATGAGTTAAATTATTCACTTTTATGAATGGAAAAGGCATAAAATTGCTCCTTAACCTGAAAGGCAAGAAAAATATTAGTATCTATAAAAAATACTTTCTTAATATATGATTTTTTTAAAATGAAGAAAATTATAATGTTTTGAAAGATTTTATGAAAAATTTGGTAAAATTTCAATTTTTATTCTGTTGTCAATAATTCCGAACTTTTTGCTGCAATTCCAGCAAAATATTTCTAATGATCATTTTGAACGAAATTTCTTTTCCACTATTACTTTGGTGTGAAGGGAAAAAGTTCACTGCTGGAGAACAATCTTAAAATTTGAAATGTGAGGTCTATCACACAAATATGAAATGAGTTATGACGTATTTAGAACATTTTTCAAACACTTTATATAATAATCGTACACAGCCACTTTGATTTGCAAATCTGAAGAGGCAGGAAACTTTTTCATATCTAAATCATATTGTTTTTTTTAACAAAATTTGATAATATTTATAGTGATGTTAGAAATGCTTCAACTAAAAATAGGTTTAGCACTTGGCTTAGAACTAAACTCTTTCCAGTTGAGATATTTTGTGGTTAAAAAATAAAATCTACTGTTGCGACCAATAATTCTGAAGGAAGAAACTCATTTTTAGAGTACAGACGTGATCAGAATTTGTGGTCCAATGATCAGCTAAAATTTTCCCAGAAGACCCTTGAATGTAGAAAGTGATAAAAATTCATGGTGTATTCTTTTCCACGAATAAATTCCAAAATGCGATAGGATTCGTTCATATATTGAAGGGTTTTATTGAAGTTTCAAGAGAAAAAAATCATACTTTTGAAATAAAGAGATACTATTTGCATAAGTATAGGCCATAAGTTCCAGATATAAATTTCTCTTTTAAAGAACAAACTTACTGATATTAAGATTTTATTCCTATCACAAGCAAAAGATCTTCTTTTATTATTTTAAATCAAGTACTTCAGTAAAATGTATTTAATTTGTGAGTAACAATTTGAATGTAGAAAATGAAAGGATCTTAATTTCTTATTGTACCAGAAAACTGGTAATTGAAGTTGGCGTTTTATATTTCATGCCATATTTATAAAATAACCTTCTAAAATCGTGTTAAAATTGAAGGTCTTGTAGTTTTTACTCATGCATTAAATCAAGGTTTCTCCTACTTCTATCACTAGGAACTCGTTTTCGATTTCAATTTTTTCGCAACCCCCACAATAGGAAATGAAACATTATATAGAGATTCAAATACTTCTTATTGAAACCTTTTAAGTCCAAAGGACCTGTACGAATGATAGTTGAAGAATATGCATCTTGAAAGTTTTCCCAACCAATCTACTGATTTCCACCATCTCGCATGGGACCCATCCTCACATCGAAGCTACTTGGTTCGGTCATTCTTCGTTTGCACAAGCGTTACATATCTTTCAGTTTTAGAGAAATCATGTGAGCCAAATTGAAATCCTCATTGATTTCACGATGTCATCGGGAGTTGTGCAACGATATTATGCAATTTTTTCGATTTCCAAATAAATTTTCCCACCTATATTTTTCAATTCCCGCTAGATTGTAAATTATTTTATAATACTGTGAAAAAGTATTTTTATTGTTTTTTTTTTACCCAAATGTTTATAAAATGATTAAAATAAGGTTTCCAATATATTGGGTGAAAACTTACTAACAAAGCAATCATAAAAAAGTTTCATGCATAAACCATGAACATAACTTACTGACTTTTTACTTATTATATTAATCAAATATATCTTTTTCTATTTCTTTCACAAATCTTTTATGATCTGTTTGCGTTCATTCCTATTTTAAATATCATATATTTCTGAACCTTTACTGAAAATTGTACATATGTTGGAATTTAGATCTCTTAACATTCTGTTGAACAAACATAAATATATATATTGAAACGAAAATCACTCGGGACTATTTGGAAGGAATCGAGCATTTTGAGAGTCCATAACTTCCCTTGTTTAGTGAGATATGAAACTCGATTTAGATTTATGGAGCGCAAATCTTGATGGCTTTCATACAAAACTTTATGTGTTGCTAAACCTCTTCCTTTTTTTATATCTCTGTAAATATGAATTTTCTTCCTCTTTTCCTGAAATTTTTCAAAATTCCTATTTCTCTGTTTACGTTCGAGTTCAATTTCTGAAGAAAGTCATTGTCTCGATCTTTTACTACCATAGTCATCATGTAAAATTTTCAAATAATCACTGAAGTAGTACGTTTGAGCAAAAATCCTTAAAATACAAAGTTTTGACTAATTTTATGCTGTGTTTTCAATTGATCCATACATGTCGAATTACTTCCTGCGCAAAAAATTTCCCTCTTTAAGTTTTCAAGCATATAATACTTTTTTATTATTTTTCTAAAAATTCAGTATATGGTCGAAAGTTTCATAATTCTACGAATAACATAACGTGCATTTTGGTTACGAAAGCAAGACATTTATTTATTATTATTATTTTAAAAAATAGAAACATAATCTAGAGTTAAGTTAAAATCAATTAAGCCAAAATTTCTCAGAACACTTTGGTATGAAGTATTTACTTGATCAAAAAAAGCTTCATGAAGTAATTTATCTGTGTGTTCTTGATATATTTTTAAATAATCAGTCTACATATAATATATATATATATGTGTGTGTGTGTGTGTGTGTGTGTGTGTGTGTGTGTGTGTGTGTGTGTGTGTGTGTATACACTGGTGTGCAAAACTTAAGCAACAGGTAAGTTTTTTGCCATAACTTCACGAGAAATCATCTGAGAGACGTGAAATTCAGAAATGAGATACAGCATTTTGTTCTGAAAGAATGACGAAAGCATAGTTGCGCAGAAATGAATACAATGCATACAGTATGGAATCAAACAAAAAACGGCTTTATTGAACTCATAGTATCGTTACACATGATTGTCTGTCCAAGAGGAAGAACAGCAAGCAGATGTTCCTTAGTATTGGACAAGGGATTCCCAACGCCAGTTGATTTGGAGAGAGGTCGGGACACGGTTTCATCCCAGTAACATCACGGAAAGAGACCGTTTCGGTGGTCCTGGAGTTGTCGTCTGGGGAGGCATTTTGATGAAAGGGCGGACTGAGCTCCACGTTTTCGACAGAGGTTCTGTAACTGGAGATCGCTATTGTCAGGAGTAGATCCTTCCCCATGTGCGTCTGTTCCAAGGTGCCATTGGATCAGACTTCGTTTTTATGGATGCACGGCCACACAGGACTTATGCTGTTGAGGAGCTCCTGGAAAGTGAAAATAACACTCGAATGGATTGGCCGGCTTGCTCCCCTGATTTAAATCCGATAGAACATGTGTGGGTGCTTTGGGGGAGACGCATTGCGGCACGATTACATCCTCCTGGGAACACCCGACAACTTAAAAAGATGCTGATTGAGGAATGGGCACTCTTACCTCACGAACTGTTGGACAATCTGGTGCTGAGTATGGGGAGACGGTGCGAAGCAACCATTGAGGAACATCTGCTTGCTGTTCTTCCTCTTGGACAGACAATCATGTGTAACGATACTATGAGTTCAATAAAACCTTCTTTTTGTTTGATTCCGTACTGTATGCATTGTATTCATTTCTGCGCAACTATGCTTGCGTCATTCTTTCAGAACAAAATGCTGTATCTCATTTCTGAATTTCATGTCTCTCAGATGATTTCTCGTGAAGTTATGGCTAAAAACATACCTGTTGCTTAAGTTTTGCACACCAGTGTATATATATAATGATATTTTAACTCTAATTTCAATTTAATTAATTTTCAAGATTTTATCTTAATTTAGCCCATAATAACTTTATTCTAAAATATTTTCTTATTTCGTGATCCCATTCCACTGTCTCTATTTAATTAATTCAAGAGAAGCTTTGTTAAATTGCTGAATCAGCTAAAAGTTTTAACTTTCCCACACTCCACGTGAAGAGGCAAAACACCGCTGATGAGGCAAATTCTTTTTTAAAATCTCCCTGTGTTTCCCCTGCCTTCTCCGCGCGTGTAACGAAAATCCTTGCCGAAATCTCGTAATATATTAGCACTATGAAGAAATGTTTTCCCTATCAAAATCATAGGTTATATAAGACCAGGGATAAAATGTCCAAGAGCTTTTTCCTCATTCCTTTTCTGTGTCGTTCTGTGTGCTCATCGCTTGTAACTATGCCTGCTTCTTAAAAATGAAATAAAACGACGTCACGAAATAGCAAGTCTCTTCACTGTCTTCAAACTGCATTCTGCTTCACATAAAATAATGCTTACATATATATA
>JAPMOR010081114.1:433010-468101 GCA_026543865.1 Argiope aurantia | reverse complement strand
TATAATAAAAAATTCAATTCGCTTTTGAAATGAATTCTTTTTCAGCTACTTAAATTCAAGAATGCAAACTTCTGTGTTGGGAAAGTTTTTAGCATTCCCAGGCTTCTCAGAGTCTAATTGCAGTAAGTTGAATAGCAAACATCAATCTGGCAGTGTGAATAAAACTTTGAGCCCCGTCGAATTGCAAATTCAACAATTTTCGATACTTTCCAAATTTGGAAAAATCCATGTCTTTTTCTGTCCTGGTTATAAAAGTTTAGAATTTGTTGCCAATTGCATCTTTTAGTGCGCGTTGACGCAGAGAGTACATGTTATAAGTTAATGGTGATGGCTATAGAGTGCAACTTTAAAACAACCTTTAAGATAAAAATTTCGGTTTAGTTGCTAAGAAGAAGAATAAAAGGGGATTCACTGACATTTCTTCTTCTTATTTGCCATGATTATTACATATATTTTTGTCACAAACTGAATTCTTTCAGGTTCGATTGTCATAGTTCCTTTCAATTCAAATTCTGGACTGGTTAGGACTCTATCGCGAACCGCTTGTAAAGATTGTATTGCATTCCATGTGGACTGTCTATTTCCGAATGTTTCTCTAATGTTTTATTTATTTATTTGTTTAAATGAGACTTCTGCACTTCTGAGAATTTCCAATACAATGGAATGACGACAAATGAACATGCAAAATAGTTTTCTTTCCAAAATGAAAACACTCGAGATTTGTCTTCAGTTTTTCATATTACAATAGAATGTGTCGAGGTCTGTTTTGACCTTCCAACAAGAAACAAGGATAAAATGTTGCGAAAGCTACACATGTTCAAACTTAAAACCGAAACTTGTTAAACTTTTTACGATAAAAAAAGAAGTACCGATTTTGAATAACATTAATTTACTATGAGCTAGAGTTTTAAATATAATCACCCTTTCATTGAATACTATTCCGGAATACAATATTTAATTAATTAGTGTACTCTATCATATCTCCTAAAAATAAAAATATACTCAACTTTAAATCAGGACTGCATTCTTGTCCCAGTATTGGGTCAAGATAACATTTTTGCATTATTTTTTTTAAATATTAATTATATTAAAATAAAAATTTAACCAACTAGGAACGATGCAAAAAGTCATTTTAAAACTATATGCAAAAACAAACAATTTACCTTAAAAACTGAATCTGTTAAAAATGGTCAACTTTTAGTATCATCATCGTACTCCATTGTCCCTTACTTAATAAATCTTAATCTTTGGTGATTACTTAAAGAAGGGATTTTAACATAACTAGTGTTTAACATTACAAATAGATTTTTTAAATTAATTTTTTCTAATTGTCATAAACTAATATACCCTTTCCTAATTATTTTTTAACCTTGATATCATGATAAATTTTTCAGGCAGAAATATGGAAAAATATTTTTTTCACTTTAAAAAGCTGCCCCGATATGACTAAGTATAAGACGTATTATATAGCCGCATGATTGATACATTCATACACCAGATGAGAGATATAATAAGTGATTATATGTGGTCTTCCGATAGATAGGACTCAAGAGGGAAAAAACTATTTCTAAGAGTAATTGTTTTTCCTGATGCATATAGAGAGAATATACACGGTGTCTCAAAAACCTTGACAGTGGCTTTATTTCTTAAATATTGATTATAGTGTTACGATTCTGTGATGTGGCTTCCCAGCATAGTTGGTTCCATCATCAGAAAGATTGTTTTACAGCCATCTGTATTGGACGGAGTCCGGGTGTCACGTCGGAGGTACCAGAGCTTGGCGACAAACTTGGCGACCATTTGGAGCCAAAATAGGTTATACCCGAAGCATTGAGAATTTTCCCAATCTTTCAGTAGGAACCGAGATACGCCTCGAACGTTCCTGATTGGTTGAGAGGCTTCTAGCTCCGCCTCCTGAGACCTATAAAAGGGTCTGTAGCTGCCAGAGCAGAGTAGTCGGAATCGACAGTGAAGAACTGGTCTTCCAGGGATTAGCAGAGCAGCGACGGAGTCAAGCTAGTTCTGAATTAAGCTTTGCGTTACTGTCTGCAGTAGAGTTTTGTTGTGTGCTGCTGTTTGCACGTCTCACGACTGAAGATAATTGTCTTCTCTGTGCTGTATATAGTTGTCGTCTCTGAGCTGTCCTGTGTGTCTTCGTGTAAATAAACGTCGTTGTTTTTATTCTACTGCTGCCTGCTGATTGAGTATTTTCCACACCATATAACTTCCACTATCCAAACTAACCCGGAAATTTGGTAACGATAAACATATACAGTAAATTACAAAGTTGCGTTAAAAAATGTGAAAAATTTTATGAAATCGATTAAAATTTTCAGGCGATTAAACTTTATAAAATACAAAATTTAAATTTTTATACGTAATTTGTACAAAAAAAAATTCCCAATGAGTAAAATGTGTCCCATTATCTAGTAAGGTCATGTACAAAATTTCAGAATTTTATCATGAAAACTCTCAAAGATATGTTTTGGTGAAGGGTCAATCACAAATTAAAATGCAAATGTTTACATCTTCAGTGCAGATGACGCGACGCAGGAATGCATAATAAGGAAATAAAATATACTTGATATCTTTAGTTTTAAATACAAATTTTAAAATCTATACTTCCTAAAAAGTACTTTGAGATTTTATATCATGAATTACAGAATATAAATTAAAAATAGCACAGTCAATGAATTTGTAAATAAACTTATGTAATCTTTCCTTTATGTAATCTTTCTTTTATGTAATCTTTTCTTTAAGTTATGTAATCTTTCTTTTATGTAATCTTTTCTTTAAGTTATGTAATCTTTCCTTTAAGTTATTATTTCTACGAATTTTTAATACTTTTGAACCAATAAATAGCAAAATTATTTATTTATTCAATCATTACTTTCTTTGTTAATTTGTGCACGACCCCTAAAACACGAACATCCGACTTGATTTTTCCTTTTTTCGAACTCATATCCAGGCATCGAAAAGTGTTTTAAGTCAACATTTATGTAGTTTCATATCTTTGAGACTTTTTGTGATAAATTGCTGAAATTTTCTACATGACCTTATTAGAGGATGGGGAGCATTTTATTCACTGGGAATGTTTTGTACGGGTTCCGTATAAAAATTTAAATTTTGTATTTTTTAAAGTTTAATCCTATGAAAATTTTAATCGATTTCATAACATTTTGCACTTTTTTTTACGCAACTTTGTAATTTACAGTATTTGTCTATGATCAATATTTAAGGAATAAAAGCCGTGGTGAAGGTTTTTTTGTGTATTAAGAAGTAGTGGCATCAACTCAGTTGGGTGACTTGAGTTTCAGATATAGCCAGTAGAGACTCACCTCGAAATCCATGGGCCATTATTTCGATTATTTATTCTTTATGGTTCCATTCTTAGAGGGGGACTAAACTTTCGCGCATTTGATGTTTTTCTTGGTCCCATTAGGTTTTGATGGTCGGCTTTTTCGGTCATAAAACTTCGAGCGCAGCATGCAACGGATTACTTGATGCTGCCAAAGGACTAGAGGCTGGAGGGGTGGAAGTTCATGCAATTTGTCACCTGATAGTCTTAGTTTGAGACAAAAAACGGGAAGAAGGATGTCCCTTACATACTTTTTTCCCTTCTCTTCATCATTCGCTTCGCCTTCGTTGACAGTTTTGACTGAAAAGATATTTTACTTCCCCTATTTCAAAACAAACGGTAAACAATGCCTTTTTAAAAATAGTTTGTAACTCGAAAGAGATCGCGGTGTCTAGGAGAATATTTTTGATAGGAAATGGGTAGTTGTTATTACTTAGTTCAAAAGTAAAAGTCTAATTGCTAATGTGATGATCGCGAATTAATTTTCTCACAATATTTCATTCATGTATTGCAAATAACATGCTTACTCTAGGTATTGATTCCCCTTCTAGAATCTCTCGAAATCAAACTGTGAGTGATAAAAAGTAAACAAAAATATTTTTTTTCTACAGATGTTGAATATAAATTTCTATATCGTGTAAGGCTATTTTAAAATTTATTTGATTAATTATGAATATTATAATTATATGGAAAAATAATCACTAAATTATTTTAAAATTTCATTTAACTAGGAAGTAAGAATTGCTCTTCAAATGTAAACAAATTTTTACATTCGTCATTCAGTGGATTAATTGGGGTTTTAATATTTAAAGATAAAATTTTTAAGTCCATCTTGAGTTAAAATATTGGATTAAAATTTACTAAATCTTAATAATTAATTATTTTTTGCTTAGTATTAGTTGATGATTATTTATTTTTTACATGCATATGTATGCCGACTCCTAAAAAATGTTTTTCCGGTGTAAACATTTTTCTTGTGATATAAAATTATATAAAATCAGAACAAAATGAAATCACTGAAAAAATCCGCTATTAAGTGTTACAATATCACTGTGTTAAAAAAGTAAAAATGAAAGAGTTATTAAAAAATCATTTTTCAACTGAAATCCTTGTTTTTATTAGCAATTAATGTTCACATCACTTACTTTGAATTTAAAAGTAAAGTTTGAAGTTATATTTATTTGGAAAATGCCAATGAAAAAAAAGGTCTTTTTTTTTTATCCTTCGAAATTTTAGCAGTATTGTGATCTGTGCAAGTTCTGGTGCTTATTAGAAAGTGGTGTCACTTTAAATGCCTAGTAAATATTCATAACGTGCATGGATTCGTTCTGATCAAATTTGACTTGTGAAAAGCAGTAAATATATGAAACACTTAAAAGACAAGACGATCTTCTTAATAATTTCCGCAGTTGAGTTTCTCTTTTTTAAAACTAAAGAAATATCCAGAGCATTTGAGCTATCGATATCACTTAAAAAATATATCGGCGTTAATTAATTCCTTCTAACATAGTTTAACAGCCATATTTTTTAGCATTAAATAAATATCGGAAGCCCCACTTGAAAGCTGTCAGTAGTGTTAAATTCATCTTTAGGAATATTCTTTTCTGTTGTGAACTACAGCATGGAAAACCTGGAAATTCACCAGGCCATAATATTTATAAAAAATATGGGTAAATGTTACTAAAATGAGGATTAATCCACGCAATCTGACTCAATGCCTATGATAAACAGCTGGCTAAATTGATATAAACAGTTGGCTGTAAAATGAAAATTCTAACTAATGGGATAAGAAAATTATATTTGTTCTTGAACACTAATTATTATAACTAAGTTTCCAACTTCTTAGAGAAATGATTGTCCGAAATTTCGTATTGTAAATGGATTACAATTTTCTTTAATGTTGTGAAGTCACAGGATGACAGGAAATAATTTTATTTAAATTCTAATCTACATACGCAATCTCTTAAGATGTTGTATACATCTTTAGAATTTTATAATATTCAATAACTCAGTTGATTTATCTACTTTCAATTTCTGGCTCTTTTATTAATTTCAAATAAATAGTAATTGAGAAAAATGAATAATAATTATTTCGAAATATTTTGAATTCTGCTTTGGAGCTAGCTGTTTTTCAAATTGAAAATAATTAAATCATCAAACTTTTGCAGCATAGTAAACACTTTCTTGAATATTTAACACAATTTCTGAAATTTTGCGAATTTGAGACGTTTAACATAACATGTTGTTCATCCGAATTTATTCGCAAAACCTCTGATGAAAACATGGAAAAAAAGAGAATTTTGATGCCGTTGTGCTTCAATCTTCAAGAAGCCCATTTATGAGAAACTGCATGTATAAAATATTATTGCTTATTTAGGTAAACAATATTATGTACAATGGCTTAGAGGCTCTTATCTTTATATTTATTTGATGATTTGGCTGATGGTTATTATATTTGATTTTGATTATATTTGGCTATATTGATTTATTATATTTGATCTTTTGAGGGCCAGTCAGGAACTTTTGTATTTTAAGACTTTTTGTACTTTATTTTACAACATTTTATTTTGGCTGTTTAAGCAAATTGATGTATTTTCCTTTTAATGTGCAATGCGAATCCATTAAAAGTTCTTATTTACTTTGAAGAAACATAAATAAACCAAAGGAATGATTTTGAATTAACGTTAGTAATCTGAATACAAACCTGCTTATAGAAATTACAATATGTTTTATTCATTATACGTTTTATACTTAAAAGAATTTCTGCAACAAAAGAAAATGTTAACACAATTATTTAATTTCTTTCATCGCAATATTTTCCTTTGCTGAAATATTAAATTTCGATGAAATGCATGTGAATTCCAAAAACATTTTTTTCATGTACAGCAGATTGAAATGAACTGCTCACTTATAGCTTAGAGACGAAAACCGACGATACAATAAAATATCTGTAATTGCAAAAATTATATATGATTTTTTAAAGAAGTTTCAAAACACTCATTATTTGCAATAATATAAATTTATGTTACAATATCTTATTCTCTAAAAATGAGGATAACAATCTTTCGATTCAAACTTTCCTTCTTGTTCCAAACGCACATTATCTTATATAACCACAGATTGAAATATTGAACTTCTTTAAAATGCATCATTCTTAATGTAAAATGACTGCGATTACATGAAATGACACACGTAATACTGAATAATTCCTTTGTGTTCCAATAACCTCCTTAGTTTTGCACAAATCGAATGAGAATATTTTGAATGAGTAGTTCTAAAATTTGAACTCGATATTTCATTGTACTGTAGCAGTTAAAAGAACTCAAACTTTCCTTCAATATCACTCGACTGCTTTTAGCCATCTCTCTTTAGCGAATCTTATCTAAATACAGATGTGACGTTTCTTTTGATGCCAATTATCAAATGAATCTCTCGATTTGATTCGTCTTTCAATAAATACTGCTTTAAGAACAAATTGAAATACAAAATCCTTGGGCAAATGAAATGAAATTTCCTCTGTATTGATTCAGTGGAGGGGGGCATTTTCCTTCCCATTATTTTGGATCCTATAAGAGCCAACGCAGATCATTGGATCTAAAAACTGACTCATCATTCCCAGCAATTCCATTTGATTGTAGCCATTAAACGATCGCTTAACACCTAACAAAACGATAAGCCAAAACTTCCAGGTGAGACAAGCGGTTGCTGGACCTGGTATGCTTTCGCCAGTCAACCTCATCTGAATGCAAAGGCCATGTCACAAGCTATTAATTACCTCTCTCATTATCGCATATCTGATAGACACTAATTAAGGTTATTTTGTTGTGGTCTTTTTATGCACCGAAAAAGTACGTACAATTTGTTAGATATATTCGATTGAGCTAATTACTAATCCTAGTCAATGTCAGTAATTAAAGAAATACTTTTCTATACTGGATAATTACTGAATTGGAAGGTGACGTGTAGTGCGAACGTTCGTGATTGCAATTGTAGACGAATTTGGAACTTTTATTTTAAATTTATTGAGAAGCGGGATTTTCATTTTAAACTTCAAGCGACAGAAAGAAAGATGTTCCAGGGATGGAAGTAACTGATACTTGGTATGTTTGAGGTTCCGTTCTTAAGATACTATGATGTGAACATTTGTAATGATAATGTTAGATGGGTTTGGAAAACTTCCATTTGAAATAGAATGAAAGTGAAGCAAGAAACGAGAAAATTCTGGAAAATTAAGTAACTTGGAGATCAGTTTATGAAAATATGGAACAGAGGAATCGTTAACAACTTAAAGTTTAAATTTCGTGTCATTAATAAACTTTAGTTTAGGGTTATTTAAACATTCAACTAAGAATTATTAATGAACTAGTTTTTAAAGATATTTTGCTTATTAGACCCCTATCCGTTCCAGTGCATGCAACTAATGTATAAGTGAATGTTATTAAATATTTTCCAACAATCCTTTCTCTAATCCAAATACTATAATATTGCTAAAATACGAAAAATGTTACCGAAATGCTTGATTTTGACAATATTCTTAGACTTATGTTTAACTCCTATTCACCAATTAACTCTTCCATAAATGTCCTTTTTGAATAATGAATTGCTGAAGTTCTGATGTTTCTCTATTATAAAGAACACCTCACAATAGGAATTTTTATTCTTTTAGCGTCTAGTATATTTGTGATTATTATCCATTCACTTATTTCAATAATAGGATGACATCATGCTTCATCTCACATCTTACCTCCTATGGATATTTATAATGTCTATTTCTCTTCTTCCTGTTATTTGAAATAAAAGACTCTGTAAGCTGAATGTTTAGAATACCTCTTAAAATATAAATAAAAGGCCTGATAATATATTCTTGTTTCTTTTCTTTCTTTTTTTTTGTTCCTGACTCCATAGCTCCATAGATAACCTTTAATCCATAAAAACTAGTTCATTTTGATGAAACGTACTAATATTTTGTAAAATTTAATAATTCTATAAAAATCAAAACATTTAACCTAAGCAATTAATCTCCAAAGGGAAATCTTCAATCAATGGCACTTTCTTTACATTAGATTACTCATTGCTAAAAATCTGAAATACGCCATTCTTTTCACTCCTTTGAAATAAAATTCCTCCTGTTCAGATTCCTCCTGTTCACGAAACTTGATTCAGTAATGATGCTTTTTCGCTTCCTTTTATTTATTTTTGCAATCTGAAATCGATAAAAAAAAATGTTTATTTCGAGGAAAATGGTATTCATACAGTTTTGTTCTACTCGTGGATGTCACTTTTCATTTGATATATGATGGGAACATAATATTCTATTCTTTGAAATAATTATATGATGGAATAAGATATGTCATTTAAGTGAAATATGAACTTTCTTCCCCAATCAACACTTCTTTTAAAATAACTCTTAAGGAACTTTAGATTTTTTTTATTGTTTGGTCTTACTTGATTTTTATAAATTAAAACAACTCTAATATAGAAAGCAATTAAGTAACCACGGGAAAAGACGTGTAGAATTAAGTTTTTAATCACTTCATTGTGAAATAGTTTATGATATTGATGAAATGCGTGTTCTCGATTTCAATTTTATTATTTTATAAAAACTTTTCATTCAAATTCGCTATTTATCATCTTTACTCTAGAAGTTCATCAATTAAAAATGGGAATATTTCATATATCTTTATAATAATCATTTTTTATTAATCGCTATTCTTTTATATAGCCGTGAAATTTATTTGATAAAGTTCTAGCTGCATTTTGACAAGTCTTTTATGTATGGTGAAATTACTTTATTCAAGCAAACAATTCCTTTTTTTTCCCTTTAAAAAATAACTAAGTCCCCCCCCCCCCAAATGATGTGTAAGATTTACAAAAATTGTTTGCTTCAATAATTACGTCATCTTGAAACTACTTAAATATTGTATGTCGGAAAAGAAATTTTACTGACTTACAAAAAAGGTTTCCAATATGCATCTTGAACCATATCAATTACAAAGACTTAAAACTAATGAATAGGAAATCCACAAGTAACAGACAAATATTAAAAATAAGTAAATATTAATAAATATTATTCCTGAAAAATACTTACAAGAAAACACTATTGTAAAATTTTCTCCGCAGAATTCATAAAACTATGTTTTTTTTTTTGTTTTTTTTTTTTTTTTTGAGCAATGACAACATATCCTGAAAAATAGCACTTTTATATATTTATTACTTAGATCAGCTTAAAAATTCGTCGCTTATCGGTCAATTAGCTTCTAAATTTCTGAAATATTGTGGGGTTTAAATCTTAGTATTATCTTTAACCTGACCAAGAGTTAATCTCTGGTCTTGTTAAGTACTTAGTGTAATAATATTAAATTTCCATTGAATAGTATTCCTAAAATATTCTCATGATATTCTTTTGGCTTACATGAAAGCTTGTGTTCTAATAAGGATCTAAATAAGTTTTTACCATACATTAATAAATAAAACATTTTTACCATACATTAATAAATAAAACATTTTTACCAAACATCAATAATGGAAAGTAATCAATGAGTTCTAATGGATATTTACTTCTGATATAACGTCAGAGTCATCGTATCCGAGGATAAATATTTTCGTATGTCTGTTTTCATATGTTTTTGTATTGATCGTTAATTTTATATATAAAAAATGTAGAATCAATATGAAATGCATTCCAGAAATATTATTCAAAGATTTGACAGGAATATTTGACACAGCAGGTTTATTTCATAGTCTGGGCTTTTTCTAAAGGACAAAATTACATTTTCAAGTGACGGTTTTATTGTGCACGATAAATATCTGCTGATGTTTGGAAACACATTGGCAACGGTGCTCAACAAAGTTTCAGCATCCAAATTTAGTCTCTCATTGTGGGAGACACATACTTGCTGCTGCAAGGAAATATTTCCGATATTCTCGGAAGAGATATTTCCAAATTCCTTTCCTACAAATATTTGTTTTCCTTGCTGCCACATCAATCCTTGTAGCTGCCATCTATTGTCAAATTTATAAACTCGCTTTCCAGAAAATTATTGTGTTAAATCGCCTTATATGTATGGGGATATAAATTGTGTTATGTCCAACAGTGCTATTGGAAACAAACCACTAGTTCCATATGTGCTATCGAAAAATTAACATGTGCATTTTACTGAATACAAAAGATGCAGTTACAAGACGGTCTAATTACAATGCAATAATTAATCTTTAAAAAAATTTAGATTTTTTTGCAAAAACAGCTGCATTTGAATAAGTGTGTAATGGAATCGCTAGGCAAAAAATATTCAGTTATATATTAATCCGTAATGAAAGACAATAAGTTAAATCGCAATTGTCTCTAAATAATTAGTTTGTAATAATTATTTGGATAACATTGTATTGAATTCTTCTTCTTTATAAAAATACTTACATATTTTGATCTAAGCTTAATTTAAAAGAATGCAAGTATTGTTATTTTCATAAGCAAACACGGTATGATTACGATTAAAAAAACCCATCAATGTTAA
The DNA here is from genome assembly GCA_026543865.1 of Argiope aurantia. Classification (NCBI taxonomy): domain Eukaryota; kingdom Metazoa; phylum Arthropoda; class Arachnida; order Araneae; family Araneidae; genus Argiope; species Argiope aurantia. Next base: position 457,232 of record JAPMOR010081114.1, on the reverse strand, counting down.
TAAATTGAACTTAAAATATTTATTCGTTTCTTCGTGCTTTACCTCAATTTTCTAGATTAATGAATACTGTGTGACTATTTTTACTATTATAAAAGGAACAGTAAAAGAAGGAAAAGGAAAAAAAAAGTGAGAAAGCGCACGAAAAATCAGGATTTCAGATATCCTTAAAACATCTCGCTTACTTTTCGCCGTCATCAAATACAACGGAAGATTTGTTGTATTGAAACCTATTTCAGACAGGCCTACTCCTGGTCATTTGTTCGCAATTCTTGATGTGACTCAAAAAAGGGAAGTTTAAAAGAAACTTGACCGCGTTGAGTGCTTATACAATACATTTCTCTGAAAAAAATTCAGTGTATTTTTCAGAACATGCAACACAGAAAATTACAGAATCAAAAGTTGAGCTTCGGAAAGTACTTTTATCATATTCTCTGATAGGTCAAGTAAAAAGACTTTTTCGTTATAACATTTTTCATTAAACAATGGTCCTTCATTCGAAAAAGGTATTTTTTCAAGATGTTTTTGCAAGGTAAATAAATGATTCCCGAGAAATATTAAAATTTTTTGAGGATAAAATTGAAGCTAAGCGAAAAAAGGAAAGTTTTTATAAGATTAATACGTTTTATTACTTTAATAAACGAATTTTAACTAAAAATACATGTTACAAATTATTCCAAAATTAACAAAGTTGAATTCAATTTATATATTTCATTTTAGAATAGTCAAATTTGGTCACTTACAATCCGTTTGTCACCACAAAAATGGGTTGCGATCAAAAAGTTTGAAAATTAATTGTACAAATAGAACTCAAATAACATAGAATAAAAATAATATTTAGCAAAATTTAATGGGTTATATCAAGATTCTTTTTTTGGCCTCATTTCACTAAGGTATAATTAATATTTTCAAACCTAAGTGCCCTCTGTGTATTTTTAAGATAAAAATTTAAGAGTCCTTTTTCTAAAGCAATGCGACAAAAAATATTATTTTTAAATCAAACTGAAAAAAAATAAATGAAACGCACTTGGGGGAAAAAATATTTTTTAAGTTAGCTTTAAGATTTTGTTAAAAAAATGATATGAATTCAAATTTATTGCCTTGACTGAGTTTTAGGTATGCATTAGTACCGAGACTGCACTTTTATTCCGATACGAAATACATTTTTTTTTTAATTTTCGATTATTTTTCTCACCAAAATATAATATTCAGCATATTGAAAATTTTGAATGAACGAAGACTTGAAATTCAATAAAATATTAATCTTGTGCATATGCAAACAGTTCTATGTTTTCATATTCGTATTCCTCTCTTTCTTTTGATTTGCTTTATGGCAAAATCGAATTTCTTTCCCAATCAATGAACAATATCATTTGATCTTCGAACGAATCACAAGTTTCATTGTACTTAATATTATTGCCATTTTCAGGACAATTCCATCCTATAAAGATGCAAAATAACAAAAAGAACATGAAATAATGGTCATTTTACTGCATAAAAATGTGAATATTATATCTTTAAGGTACGAGAGTACAAAATGATAATAATAATCTATACTTATAATAAAACTCAATGCGTGTGTGTATGTTGGCGCTCTACAGGCCAGACCATTCAACCTACAGCTACCAAATTTGGCACGAGTGTACCTTGGAGGCCGGGAATGTGCACCTGGGGGTTATTTTTAACTAGAATTTTATTTATTTAAAATTTAAGCGAAATTTTGACGTGTTTCTGCTATAACTTCAGAAAATATTACCGCACAAAAAAGATTTTTACATGAAGATCAAAATTTTATCTTTTAAATGATACTAATGTTTTAATCTTAAAATTAAATTTATATTTTTAATGAATTTTTAAATAAATATTTTAACTATGTTTTTCAAAAAAAATTTTCGTAAATAATAAAAATTAAGATTAAGCACGTTCCGCATTCATGGGAAAAAATTAGATTTTTTCAAACTGTTGCTATCACATTGATTAAAGCCCCAATTAAAAATAAATTAAATCATTTTGGAAATGAAATCTGCAAAAATATAATTTTCGGCACGTGTCTGTAGGAAATGAAAGAAATATGAAATATTATTTTTTCTAAAAAATAAATTCAAGAAAAATTATTTTATGATCTTTTACACTCTCTATATAGAATGTTTATTCAGTCCCGGACCCATTTTGATGTTTAATGACTCTTAAAATAATGAAGATATGAACAAACTTATGGCATTTATTGATGGAATAACTCATATATTTTACTTTTCAGGTTTGAATATTTTCACTTTTGTAAATATCGTCTGCGCGTGTTTTTAATTTCAGATAATTTCATTTTCCAGTCTAAATATCTATACTTTTCTAAATATCGTCTGCTTATTAATTGCATTTTTCCCTCTATTGTTTTTGGCAACTATTGAAATGTTATGTTTACTTTTGATGTGTTTGTTCTATGTAGTACTTTTGTATGTGATGTTTTATTCGAGCGGATATTAAGGAGAATGCATACACCACAAGAGAAAGCACAGATTTTATGGTGGTCATAGAGTTAATTTCTAATCAACTAAATCATTGACTTTTAAGAGTTAATTTCCAATCACTTAAACTGACTGATTTATGAAAATTTAAATATCACTATTCAATAAAAAAAGGATAATTTTAGATTTTCCATCGATCGCTTCAAAGAAAATACGCCAATCAGCGCGCACGTTTCTCAAGATTAATTGGCCTAAGATTATGAAAATGTTGAGTTTTTCTAAATTTTTAACATTTAAAACTTCATAAATAAGTCTTAGTTGATCGTGGAAAATAGAAACATTCATTCATTTATTTAAAATTTGGTGTGTCCAGAATATTTCTCAGAATATGATACCTTACTGCATTAAATTTAGACTTCATAATTTTTGAAATATATTTATATGCAGGAGCAAAATATTATTATTGATTTCATTTCAATCCTTTTGAAAGCACAACTAAAAACTGAATTTTATGCTGAATCTCAGAAATTTTTGTTGAATTATTGTTTGAGATATTACATAAATTATGAAAAATATTTTGTAGTTAACATAAGACTTAAAAACCGAGCGATTCTGTTTGCAATACTCACATTCAATAAAAATTAATAAATAACAATAATGATGATAAATAAAATAAAACGCTTGGTTTTATTAAAAAATTTAATATTAATTGCAATTTCATCATTTACATTTTAAATTAAAGTCGAAGTTTTGCCGGAAATGACAACAAATTAGCAAAATATATATAGTAAATTGAACGAAACGATCTAAACAGTATAAATTTGGTATGGCTATCAAAATTTGAAGAATAAAAATGTTTTGTTTGAGAATCCTTTAAGAGACCAGTTACTTAAAATATTTAATTGGAAATTGTAGCGAGCGGTAATACTGGCCAACCGGCTGGTCGCCTAAGGCGGCTAGTGAAATATAAAAAGCAACCCAAAATTGTTACCTAGAATTAAGCGTGTATGGCCAATATTTACTGCCTTGCATATTTACTCTTTCAGAATAAATAAAATAAAGATTCATATTGTTACATTTTTACTGTAGTGGGTTCAGATTGAATGAACTTTTTACGAGGACAGCAAAAACAAATTTATTTACAGGTATTTACAGGAGGAGTTGACGTAGGAAAACTGCACACAAATCAATCCAGCAGTCAGCTACTACTAACAGCGCAAATACAGACTTGCGCACAGTAAACACAGTTAAACGCACGCCGTAACAGATAGCTTTTCAGCGGCAGCGAACTCGATCACGCCGAGAAAGAAAACTTCGCGATTCAACACCCGACGATGATGGTAAACTTTCTGGAGCACCCGCCTTGCAGAGCAAAGCCATCTCCAAGATCCTGGTGTATACGCCCTGGCGTCATATAATGCCCTGGTCTTATGGGCCTACTGGCAGAGGAAGTAGAACGTCGGTACAGGTCGAGAGGCAGGGAAGAAAAGGAAGAGTGGCAAGAAGCGTCTCCTTAAGTAGTATTGGGAGTGGACGAATGGGGAGTCTTGATGTTTCGAGAGTGGCCAATCAGGAAGCTGGGTTGTTGTAGTGGAGAGATCGAAGCTTTTTGCTTGACTTAGCCGATCAGAGCATTCAGAATAATCATCATTTTCTCTTCTTTGCTGTCAGTTTTCTTGGATTGCTTTACTGCTTCAATTAATCTGGGGAATTCTTTGAGCACTTCTCTGAGCTCCTTCAGGATTTCCAGGGTTTCAATTGCCGAGGGTATTTCTTCATTAATTTTTAAAGTGGGCTTCTCGTGTTGTTTTCTAGGTGTGAGGATGGGTTGGGTATATTGTTTACTTGGGTTTTTCATTATTATTTTAGCATAGGTGGGTCTTCCTCTTACTGATGTCAGCTTGGGGTATTTAGAACATCCTTTCCAGGCAGCTGTGTGTCCTGTTTCATTGCAATTGACGCAGACTGGGTCTGGAATTTTTTCTTTAATATTGCAGCTTCTGGAAGCATGGGGGCCTCCGCACTTAATACATTTCGGTGTAAGTCTGCAGTTCCTTGCAGCATGATAGCACCCTGCACAATTATAGCAGATTGTAGCGGAAGTTTTTCTTCTGTAGCTTTCTATTTTTATTTTCAGATGTAGGAGGAACTTTTCATTAAAGATGTTTTGAGCAGTCTTAGACTTCTTAACTTCTAGTAGGAATATTGGGTAGAGAGTCTTCATCCTGAAATTTTTTAGTTGGGATATTCTTATAATCTTGTACGATTTTTCTGCCAGTTCTTTTACTATTTCGTCTTTGTCTGCATTTATGGGGAGTCCTTTGAGTATTACTTTAATTGGCCTTTCGTCGTAACTTTCTGAAATAATAAATTCCTCCTTCTTTTCAGTCAACAAATCAATAATTTTGGATCTTTCTTCTTCGTTTACTGGTTGTATTGCAATCATGTTCCTAATCAGCCTATTTTCTGTTTGCGGGAAATTCCTTTGGATCTCCTGTAGTGTGATGTTGCAATGACTGGTGAGTTTAAGATTTATTGCTGCGGGTCTGGAATTTGCTACTTCTTGGGTATCTTGGATTTGGTTTAGAACTTCGAACCTGTTTGTAGTGTCCATACTTTCTGTTTTTTCGTCAATTTTCCTAATTTTAGCAGCCTTTTTTGGGTCTACTGGTTTAAAGTTGTCGTTGTTTGGGTCTTCCATCCTCTTAGCTGTGTGCCTTTTGTCGACTGGTTGAAAGGGCTTTTCTTCGACATCCATTTTGTTGTCAGGTGTGTGTTCTTCCGCTACAGTCTGGGGGGGGGCTGTTCAATTTTTTCAGGAGGATGATTATTGCAATTCATGAAAGGGCATGGGCTAATAACTCCTAACTCCTCTTCAGCGTTATAAATATCAGCTTTTATTTCTTGATATTTGGCATAGTCGTCTAGGTACTGGGTCGTATGTTCTAGTCCATTTTCCTTCATCTGTTGTGGGGTGTCAAGAAAAGTTTTAGCTATTGAGATACGTTGTTCCAATCTATTTTGTAAATACTGTATACGTGCACAAAGATTTTTGTCCCCATCATATAAGTTGCAACCTCTTTTGATGCATGGCCTAGCTTGGTTTAATTTTTCCTCCGTCCTCTTTAGAATTTTTTGGTACTTATTTTTCAAATCCAGCTTTTCCTGGGGGGTTGTATAAACGCTTACAGGACAGCCTGCTTCTATATACTCTCTATGATCTTTAATTTCCTTGTATATCGATTTTAGAGAATTACAGTGATCTTGGATTTTCTTGAAAAAATCTCTGTAATTTGCATCATTGCCAGGATAAGAACTCCTGATACTGCTCATACTCCTGCAACTGCTGGAGTCATCGGAACGTCCGTCTCCTTCCATGGCTAGAGACGAAATGTGCGATTCAACACCCGACGAGGTAGCCTTACGGCTTATATAGAGGAAAGGGAAAACACTAGGCGCCTCAGGAACCTGCGCAAAAAGCAACGAACATTGCTTTCGCCAAATCATCCCGGCAAAACCTCGCCAAGCGCTAAATCCCTTCGCTCTGCTTTCATTACAATATTATTTTCATATTCAGTATAAGCTCAGTTATAAAATAAAAACTTCTTTCGCTTTTCAACTCTTTGAAGACGTTAAATAAAAATTTTAAATTCATATACAAAAAACTGAAAATCTATTTACAAGCGGCGTTGTTTATTAATGAATATGTTTATCTATGTATTATCATATATTCATAAGGAATCTATACAAAAGTGAACAATTGTACGATTATAAAATTGAAAATGTGGGGCTTTCTGTACAATCAAAAGTAAGAAAAGGAAAAAGTATAAAACTGCCATTTTATTCTTACCTTAAGAATTTCTCTCAGATCTGCTTAAAATTATTATGCTAATGAAAAGATCAAGAAGCTCTATCGTAGTTCTATTTCTTTCTTTATTTTTGGAAGAATGCATATTTTGGAAAGAAATATAGATGGACACAATATTGCTCTATTTTAAGAACGCAAATACGGCTATCAGTCTTCTACTACCTTCCTGAAAGTAATGAAACACACTTATTTTCAATCCGTCACTGTTATAGCAGCAATGTATCAAGTCGAATCATAGCACATAACCCGAATCATAGACCTCCACACTTATTTTCAGTTCGTCATTGTTATAGAAGCATTGTATCAACTCGAATCATAGAGCATAACTCGAATCATAGACCTACACACTTATTTTCATTCCGTCACTGTTATGGCAGCAATGTATCAACTCGAATCATAGCGCATAACCCGAATCATAAACCTACACACTTATTTTCAATCCGTCACTGTTATAGCAGCAATGTATCAATTCGAATCATAGCGTGCATTAAACGAGGAAACGATGGGTTTTTTTAATATTTGATATGGAGGATTTTTTATAATCCCTTTTACTGCATCGTCAAAAGAGACGTTTTTAAAGGGATCTATGTTGAAGCTTTTAAAGCATGTCTTTTATTTTAATTTTTGACTGGGAAACTATCTCTACTGTTGGAGAAGTGCAATATATATATAAATATTGTTTTGAAGCTCTACGTTTCTGAATTTAGAATCATTGATTTAAATTCTTAGACTGCATACAAAATGCCTTCTTTTCATTTAGATATATTCTTTAAATAAATTTTAACTATGAGAAAATAAACGAAAAGGAAACTGATGTATATTATATGTTCGCGTATTGAAAAAATCTTTTTGTATTTAATATATTATTTATTAGCCGCCTTTGGCGACCAGCCTGTTCGCCAGTATTACCACTCTCTACAATTTTCAATTAAATATTTTAAGTAACTGATCTCTTAAAGGATTCTCAAACAAAACATTTTTTATCTTCAAATTTTGATAGTCATACAAAACTTATACTGTTTAGATCGTTTCGTTCAATTTACTATATATATATATATTTTACTAATTTATTGTCATTTCCGGCAAAACTTCAACTTTAATTTAAAACGTAAATGATGAAATTGCAATTAATATTAAGATACTTTTTAATAAAACCAAGCGTTTTATTTTATTTATAATCTTTATTGTTATTAATTAATTATTATTATTATTGAATGTGAGTATTGCAAACAGAGTCGCTCGGTATTTAAGTTTTATGTTAACTACAAAATATTTTTCATAATTTATGTAATATCTCAAACAATAATTCAACAAAAATTTCTGAGATTCAGCATAAAATTCAGTTTTTAGTTGTGCTTTCAAAAGGATTGAAATGAAATCAATAATAATATTTTGTTCCTGCCTATAAATATATTTCAAAAATTATGAAGTCTAAATTTAATGCAGTAAGGTATCATATTCTGAGAAATATTCTGGACACACCAAATTTTAAATAAATGAATGAATGTTTCTATTTTCCACGATCAACTAAGACTTATTTATGAAGTTTTAAATGTTAAAAATTTAGAAAAACTCAACATTTTCATAATCTTAGGCCAATTAATCTTGAGAAACACGCGCGCTGATTGGCGTATTTTCTTTGAAGCGATCGATGGAAAATCTAAAATTATCCTTTTTTTATTGAATAGTGATATTTAAATTTTCATAAATCAGTCAGTTTAAGTGATTGGAAATTAACTCTTAAAAGTCAATGATTTAGTTGATTAGAAATTAACTCTATGACCACCATAAAATCTGTGCTTTCTCTTGTGGTGTATGCATTCTCCTTAATATCCGCTCTAATAAGACATCACATACAAAAGTACTGCATAGAACAAACACATCAAAAGTAAACATAACATTTCAATAGTTGCCAAAAACAATAGAGAGAAAAATGCAATTAATAAGCAGACGATATTTAGAAAAGTACAGATATTTAGACTGGAAAATGAAATTATCTAAAATTAACCAAACGCGCAGACGATATTTACAAAAGTAAAAATATTCTAACCTGAAAAGGAAAATATATGAGTTATTCCATCAATAAATGCCATAAGTTTGTTTATATCTTCATTATTTTATGAGTCACTAAACATCAAAATGGGTCCGGGACTAAATAAACACCCTGCATAGAGAGTGTAAAAAATCATAAAATAATTTTTTTTTAATTTATTTTTTAGAAAAAAAATATTTCATATTTGGTTCATTTCCTACAAACACGTGCCGAAAATTATATTTTTGCAGATTTCATTTCCAAAAAGATTTAATTTATTTTTAATTGGAGCTTTAATCAATGTGATGTCAACACTTTGAAAAAAGCTAATTTTTTCCCTTGAATGCGAAACGCGCTTAATTTAAATTTTTATTTTTTACGAAAAAAGTTATTGAAAAACAAAGTTAAAATATTTATTTAAAAATTCATTAAAAATAGAAATTTAATTTTAAGATTAAAACATTAGTATCATTTAAAAAATAAATTTTTGATCTTTAACTTCATGTAAAAATCTTTTTTTGTGCGGTAATATTTTCGGAAGTTATAGCAGAAACACGTCAAAATTTCGCTTAATTTTTAAATAAATAAAATTCTAGTTAAAAATTCGAAAAAACAACCCCCAGGTGCACATTCCCGGCCTCCAAGGTATACACGTGTCTAATTTGGTAGCTGTAGGTTGAATAATCTGCACTGTAGAGAGCCAACATACACACACACACACACATTGAGCTTCATTATAAGTATAGATTGAATAACGTAATAAACGATAGCTAAATTTTGGTAATGTTAATTTTAAATTTAAAAGCTTAGTATTTATTTTACCCTGTACTAAATTGGTTATAACGAGTGAATCCGTAGATAATGTTTGATAGTGTATGAATCTAATATTAATAGCAATTTGGAGTAATGAGCTTTGTATTATGTCAAAAAATCCTGTCCTGTGTTAAACAATTCTATAGATGAAATCTGAAGGCCAACAACTCTGGATTATATTGTGAAGTCTGAGTTTGTGTCCTGTAATATTGCATGGACCTATTAAAGAGCCCTTATATCTTCGTGTAGTCATCAAAGCTTCTCATTTACCAGATCTCTGTTACCAGAGACATTTTCAAAAGATAATTGAATGAAACTGCAATCGAATGGTTTATATCATTAATAATATATTATGATTGAAATTTAAATACATTTTCTATCGATAATTTTTTTTTCAATTCTTTTGCCTTCAACTTCTTAGAATCTTTGTTGATTTTTTTTTATAAATTATATTACAATTCTTTATAATAGCATGTAAAAAATGCCAGATTATAAAATGCAGTGAAAACATTTCCAATCTTTATATTTGTTTGGTTGCATCCTAAGAAAAAAATTCGCTCGTAGGAATATTGAATTTTGTATCAGCCAGGTGCATTTAACAATAATTTCATCTGTATTTTAGAACGAAAAATTATTAACACAACCTTTCTGGAAACCATTCATTCCATCATCATAGAATCAAAACCTTTGCCGTAGTTTCGGAAATAGAATAATACCGCAATTCTGTAAGGAAAACGCATCAAAAGCAAATATTTCTGAGTTATTTTTTATTTATTTATAATGCCCAATAAATAAAAAAATAGTATTCAAACTTTAACTGAACAATCATATTATCATTCCTATTATTTAGTTTTTATACTTTAATGCTGCTCTATTCCTACAAGTCTAGTGCATATGTGGTCTCTATCGATGTAGGCTGACTTTATATAAAAATAATTACAGGGCAAGCTATATAAAGGAAAAAAGTATAATTAATGCGAATGCAAGACCAATGAATTACATAATTATTTAAAAGAAAAGTAATGCACTGTATCTAGTGTACAAAAATTCGATTATGCGTTATGGGAATGAACATCACACTATACGTAATAATTTGAAATATAGATGCAAAGATTAACAAAACTAAAATGCAAACATGAGAAAAAACTGTATTTTGCGCAAAATAATAAGATAAAGGTTTGAAATATGCTCAATATATAAAATTAAAAATTGATTTTAAGCATTACATTTCTTCGTTATTAAAACAAATTATTCTATTTATTTTTAAAACATGCAAAATAAATTCATTCATTGTATTTGTAACAAAAAAAAAATGATTCAAAACATTTCGCTATTTGTGAAGGAAGAAATACGAGAGAAAAAGAAATATTGAAATTAAACTTTTTTTAAGTCCGTGGGTCAGCGCATGGCAAGTGAGTGGAATCTGTCCAACCCCCGCTTAGGGTGTAAAGATCCCTCATTTAGTGCGTGACTCTCTCGTCTTTCCTAACTACTGTTTAATGGATGTTCCTCATATAGAAGCCTGCCTTCAATGAATTGAAGTAATTTCGTTTGATCTTTTTAAATCAAACGAAATTTGAATCAAATTAATTTTAGGGAAACAAGAATGTCTTGAAATATCACACAAACATTTAAATGATCAGTTTCATTTGAAAGCGACCTTCTATTTAACGTGTAATTAGAAATAAATTATTTATATTCAGAGCTAGATATGCAGGTATATTTCTAGTACTTTCTTTTCAGCTGCTTTGTGCGTGACTTTCTTGTATATCCTAACTCTAATGAGTATTTAACACGTTTTAAAGAAGGTACTTGTATTCATACATATATACGGTAAAATCATATCGATCGCTTCATATATGTAAATTATTTCTTAACAAATAACTAGTGAACATAAGTGACCGCAGATAATTCCATAGTCATCCTTCTGGCAAAATAAGAGAAAAATTTATTTGAGTACATGCCACATTGGTTTCCCTTGATTACATTCATATTTTAGAGTAACTTTTTCCCTAGAAATTTCACGAGCGCTCGTCAAGGTTTTTTCAGATCAAGGCAGACAAAGAGTAAAAGTTTCTGCATTCTAATAGCCATTTTACATAAGGATATATAAGTGGAGACACATGTTGTTTTCATTTTGTACTTTCAAGTATATTATTGCCAAATTAAGTAATTGATTTGAAGTAAACGCTTTTTCATTAATGTAGAATATGATAAAAATAATCATGAACAGTACTAGATATATATGAACACTCTTGCAATTACCTCTACAGTTAATTTTGTTTATTTTGCAAGAATATTGCTATTTTTACTTATTTGACATATTAAAGCCTTAAGTTATCCTTTTCAGAAAAAGAAAAATAACGGTTATTGAAACAGTTAAGTTTGTCTAATTATTTTAAAAATATCCTGTATATAATTAGCCTACAGCAATATAAAAAATTCAGCATTTAACAGCATGTCGTATCTTAACAAGCAATAGACCTAAGTTTTTCAAATTTTGCGAGAGGAATTTAAAATTGAGTTTTTAGCAACCATTCATGAATATTTTTGATTTTTTTCGCGTCCGGTATGAACACGGAATTTCATATTCATAACAGATGTGAAAAAAGTTATAAATATTCATTATTTGTTTGCGAAAAATTGAGTATTGAGGTATTTTTGAGGTATTTTTTTAATTAAAATTTGTAAAATTGAGCAAATGATGTTCAAAGATGATATAATAACCATTCTACAGCTGCCATGGAAAAGAAAAAATATCTATATATGGACATATATGAACTGGGAGTCCAAATCGAGATTAATCTATATTCCATTCAATAATGCAATAAGTATTATTATAGGCATATTGTACTTCTAATTTTTATGCATTAATTGATTTTTGAAATCCTGCTATTCAAAAGATGCACAAAAACAGGTACAAAGTTTTCAAAGCAGGCGAAAAAAGTTTTTTTTCAATTATTTTTCCTGTAGCGTTTCTTGAAAGCACAATTGGTTGTTTGAACAAAGAAATTAAAAAAAAAAAATAGCGCTTTTTGTAATCTAATTTTTACGCTGATTGAAGAATTTTTGCTGGTTTATTCTATTTATTCTTCTTGCTGGTTTCAAGATGGCATTTGATGTGAGAAAAAAAGTTTTTTGTTTTGTCCTGTTTAATTCACCATTGTTGTTAGATGGAATTTCATGCGATTTCTGTACATTTATTAGAGATTTGCTATTAAGATTTCATACAAGCAAAAAATTTTTGAGGATTTTATTTTAGTCCCTATTAAATTGTATCAAATTGTCAGATGAAAATAATTTTTTTTTGTTTGTTTATCAAATGGAAATTTTCCTAACATACCTTTTTCAGGAATTGAAGCAAGTTTATTGATGTTAAGCAAAAGTGGAATATTTTCTTTAAAGCGATAGAAATACAGTATCATTGGGTAATTTTTTTCTTCAAATGAACTTGTATAAATGTGTATCATTTAAATGATTCGATTTTCCTCTTAACCACCAGATTAATATATTTCTCTTCTAGCATTTCTGTATTTTTTTCCCAAATGTCTTTTTATTTCCTCCTCCAATTTGAAAAGACTAATTTTAAGAAGCAGAATAATACGTAGGAGAAACTGTATCTGAAGGGAAGGTTTTCTCTTTCATTTAACACTCGGGAAAAAGCTTCTGGTTTCTTCAACAGAGCCACTGCTTCAAAAGAATATTTTGGAGCCTCTTCCAACCCATTATAAAAGGTTTATATTTCTTAAAACAATACTTTGATCTGTATCTTGATATCTTGATCTGCATCTTGAATATGTTGTATCGTATCTCAGGAAGAAGAACCATTCCACTTTAATGAAGTTTCAAGATGCTTTCAAGAATATATAAATCATCTTGGATTCTCTCAATTCGAAATAAATGTTTACCGATTAAAGTTCGAGTGATTTTTACTAAAAGTTAAACTCTCCATGAAAGACTAATTCAATATCATCGTCTTTGATCAAAAATGCTATTTATGGCAGTTAGATGGGTACTTATAATTTGATCTCTTTAATTATAACTTTGAAAACTTTTCACCCTTCGAAAAATTTATCCGAAGCTATTAAGTCATCTTATTAAGACTAAGTAGTATAGTGGATGATGGGAAAAAGGAAAAAAAGAAAAAAGAAAAGAAAGACTTCTGTATTTCATAACGAGTAGTGAATTTTAAGTAGATAATTATACTCAATTAACTTCTTTTCCTTGGTAGAGTCTCAAATTATTTCATATAATCTTCGATAAATAAATTTCAAGAGTGAGATATTATATAGCAGAATATCAAGATAATATTCGTGAGACAGTGGTCACCAACAGATACATTTCAAATAATTATATATGCCAAGAGGAATCAGTACTTTATTCAACACAAATATTTCGTTGAGCAGCCACCACTGATAAAATTCTCGATGCAATAAATTAATTTACATCCATCCGTTTTATGGCTTCGACTAAGACGGAACGCCAGACCACAAGTGATGTTCGTGCTGCGAATTATAATGAGAAAACGCATTTCTTTAGCTTTAGCACTACAATGGATCCTGGCAAATTCGAATATTATGAATACAAATTCGTCGGTAATTCGAATTTTTCACTAACCCAACGAATTTCTTATTAACCTAATGTTAAAATGTAATCTATAATTCGAATTTATTTTGATTAATTCGAATTCAAAACTAAAAATTGAATTCATTTCTAAATTCGACGTATTTATGAATTGTTTTAGTAAATTATAGGTAACTGAATTAATTAAATACGTTCTTGCATTTTATCCTCAAGGATAGCAATAGAATAACTAACTTTTTGAGAGATTAATTATCTTGAGAATTTTATTGTGCAATTTAGTCAATCGATTTTGCAATATTTATTGTAGATCGCTTTCAATCAATAAGAAATTCCGTCTTCTTTAAAAACTCTGAGCATATTTATTGTGAACTGTATTAAAAGTTTTATTGTATAATTATATATAATCTGTGTTTTGTTGCTTCATGAAAATTACTTGCTTATTTGTTGAAATTATTTGATTATAATTATTATTACTTTATTTAATTGCTTATAAAAATAATTGTTGTATTAATTATTAAATAATTATTATCTTACTTATTAAATAATTATTATCAACATTTATAGAGTAAAAAAAAGACTTTTAATAATCTGAAGAAATTTATAACATATTGATGCTGATTTTTGTCAATCCAAGCAAAGTCGGAACATAAATATTGGTTTCTTCCACTATCTAAGAGAGTCTTATAACAGCAACAACAACATCAAAAAAAAAAAAAAACGGAACCCATTTTATAATATTTCCTCTGATAATTAAAGAAAAAATATTTTTAAGAATACCCTTTCATTTCATAAAAAAATTCCTTTCAATCTTATAATTCCTACAATAAGAGGACCACTACTCAATCTTAGTTTTGAACCCCACAAAATTCAGCTCAATTGTTCTAAGAAAACCATTCTGATATGTTTCATCATTTTGATCTTCTATTTTTAATTGTATTCCATCAAAGATATTCAGTCAAATCAGAAACATTTCTTTAAATACAAGCCCTCCTCCACTCATTTGGATCTAAGTGGACAAAAAATTGTTTACTTTCCCTAGGAATAAATAAGTTAGCGATTTGAATAAGAATTTCAAATATAATTAGCTTGGATTAGAACATTTGGCAATGAATGGAAGATAAAAGCATTTCATAACGTATATTTTTCCCATCATTCATTTACACGATTTTTCTTAGGATTTCAATGGAAATTCCGTAAGCTAGATAGTTTGACAATTTAATGATATTTTCGTAATGACTGAGATTCCAATAACAATAACATTGAAAGAATTGCTTTCCATAACTGGAATTATAAAATCTTTCAAAAAAATTTTTAGTTTCAATTTTAAAAACAAAATATTATTCAGGAAGACATTAATTTTGTAAAAACAGATTGAGAATTTGTATAATTCTTTTTTGTTTGTTTTTGTTTTAAGGGGTAACAAACTTATCGCAAGACAATGACTTCTTAGCTACATATATCTCTTTTGTTTTCCAGTTAACAAAAGGATTATTTTTCGTCTAAAACAGAATGGATGGATTTATATGATTAACCCGCAATTGTCGGATTAACTTTTCTCTATTCTATATAAAATCTCAAAAGATTTCTATAGCCATTTATTTGTAAACTTTTAAATACTTCAAATACCTTTACAATCAAATGAATTGATATTTAAGTATTGAGAGAATAAGATCTTTCACAAAATTACATAGAATTGTTAAGAAAATTGAAAAGGATTAGACAATTAATTTTTGTAAGTTCTTTACCTCTAATATAATATGAAGGTTACTTTCATCTGGTGCTAAGATCTTGGCTTCAGGGTCTGAAAGTTCCAAGTTCAGAATTAGATTCTTTTAAATATCAGAAGTGTATCTGGGTCTAATGCCCGTTAAGTATGCAAAAACCCTACTACTGACACAGCACGGAAGCTTGGAGAGGTAAAGGCGCTCAAGTGTTATCCTTGCCATCTGACAGTGACTAAAAATTACGAGGTCCATCTCAAACTAGCCCTATTGTTGTTTTGAAAGTACGTGAAAAAATCTAAACAAAATATAATTTATTCTTCCTCTCAAGTAATTCGACCTACTCCTATAAAAGAAATAATTGCTCGTCTTTTTATAATTTTAAGACAACCTACAAAATGTGTTATTTTTTCTTTTCGAATTTTACCGTTCCGCATTGCTTTCAGTAATCTATTAGATTGTATTTCTTGTTTGTTAAAAGCACAGAATTGAATACTAGTTCTAAAAGCATTCCATTCTGTCATTCCGAAATGCAAATTTTATTATATTTGATTCTGAGTTCAAAAGTTTCTAGTTTCTTCTTGCCACCTTGATCGAAGAATAAGACCACATTCCAGCAAGTGATTCGTCGATCAGCTGCCTTCTCATTCTGCAATCCGTACCCTTTTATTCTCGTACGAGCACAGTGGAAGTGAAGCTCAAAAATTCCTTTGCAACGAAGATTCTTCATCTATGGTGGAAGCATAACATATTTTATCTGATTGGCGTAAAAGTTTAGAAATTCGAAAGATGACCTAATTGTTATTTGACAGCAATTTGAATGAATACTATTCATCCCCAACTAGTCTTATTGCTTCAAAGTGAGATGTAACTGAGTGAATCCTTTCAAATGGGGTTTTTATCTGGAATATGTGTTCAAGAAAGAGAACATTTCTTAAAAAATGTCAAGACGAGAATTTTCACAAAAATCCGAACTTCTGAAAAGAAATAAGAATATAATAATAACATTTAATTCTACTTCTATTTATAAAGAAATTGGATTCCTTCCCATTGATTTGAAATAATCCATATTTCACGGCCACTTTATCAAGAGTAGATTTGCAAAAATAAATTAAGAGCTAAAAAAAAGAAATGTTTGCTATCGAAATAGATAATCTTTTTGTGCATTCTCAGTTATTTCAGAAGCCAAATTTTAAACATGGAATATAAGAGTTGAAGTGTTTATAAAGTTTCCGGGAACTTTAGAAAAATGTGTTTTCTCTATAAGTACTTCAAAAGTGTAAAATGTCATTTAAATTGGATTTCCTTAGTATCATTCCTAGAATTTTTCTTTAAGTCACAACTTGTTGCACAGGAAAATAAAATGAAGGTTTTTTCAAGCTCTTTTCAGAATGTAGAGGTGAAATTCTCTAGTGGTATCTAAATTTGTTTTGAAAAATTGTAAGATACTAATTGAGAAATATGGAATGCAAAATAAGCTACTTTTGAAATATTAATGCATTTCTTTTATATACTACTACATCCTAGAGATTGGGATTTGTTATGATTAGAACATTTCTTTTAAAGCCCTACCTCTGTAGTGTGTCATACTGGTGAATACCAGGAATGGGAATAGTTCTTTTTTAAATAATTGTTTTTTTGGCATCATTATTATTAATATTTACATTTAAAATAATAAGTAAAATTTCACGACTTGAATATATCTCGAAAGATGATAAAAGTTCTGCTTCAGAGCGAAACTTTTTTCTGGCTTGTTCGAAAAATTTATCTATTGTATAGATCATTATTAGATAGCAGTTCTCCTTTTTATGTGAAACAGAAATAACAGCAGATCATTAAATCAAATTCTTCTGATTGTTTAAAATAAAGGGGAAAAGTCATTTGGAGTGGACCATGGCTGTGATAGAAGTTTTATGGATGTGACAGATTGAAATTCATTGGCATTTACTCACTGTGACTTTTTTGGGGAACAGAGGGGGAGAGTCATTTCTAGACACAATCACAGTTACCGATAAAGATTCCTTCTCGAGATTCATTGTTTCAAATTAATTTAGGTTAAATAGATTGTTGAAGAACATCGTAAATAGTACGCTGCTTTCCTAGTTTCTTTCTGAAGGTGCGTCCCTTGAAGTTTTAGTCTTGTTATGTTCTTTCTGAATGGATGAGTTTGTTTAGGTATATTAAGACGTTTTTTGAAACGTCTATTTTTGAGTAAGAACCTCGCAATCTTAAATTGTCGGAGTGATGCTTCTGCAATCCAAACATGGTTGCCATGTCAAAAAAAAAAGAATATTTAACTATTTGCAATGTGCTTGAAACTCTTATACATCTTTTCTCAAACTCGTGCTCCCCCGGTCTTGAAAGTGAAGAGCTGACTTATGCCTACCGTTCCGAAGCACATAATGGAACAATTCATTTGACATCACATCATACGAACTATGTAATTGGACATATAACCTTGCACTGTGATGTGATGTCAAACTTTTTTTTCCTCCTGGAGAAATCGCATTGTATTACAAATTATAATTGTTGCAGCATGTTTGATACCCATCACATGAACATGAATGGAATCCATAAACAATATGAATTTGAAAACCCATAATTCTAAATTTTTTGTTCTCCAATTTGGAAGTAGATTGTTCGAGTAATATTTCAAGAATAGCTTCTAGTGAAAAGAAGAAAAAAAGAATTTAATGAAAATTTTCTTCTGATCCCAAGGAAGCTTCCATTTTCAGTTTAAACTTGGGTATATTTCATATATATTTTATGACCATTTTCAAATTCATTTGCAGACAATCAGTTTGTGAGTTTTAATCCAAATTCTGCTTAAAATCTAGCGTGTACACAGCCTGGTGATATTAAATCCGTTGGCGTGAAACTTTCTCTTATTGGTATGGTTCAGTAGATTAAATAAGATGCTGTAGGTCCAGTGCTGCCTCCAATGTCAATTTTGTCTTTTGAACACGGTTCAAAATAATGAGATCCTTTCTGTAACTGCCTTTATGTAACTTTAAAAGAGAAATAATCAAATTAAAGTAAACTTAATTCATATCTGAAATTTATTAAGTATGTTAAATTCCTAATCTAAGTATTTCCTAATAGGTAAAAGGTATTATCTCATAAAATTTACTAAAGCTTTTGCAAGATGAAAGTTATAAACAATGATATCCATTTATCTGCAAGATGAAAGCTGTTTTTTCTATATCCAAAATGACTTTTTTGTGAGAAAAGAAATGACAGTTTTTCTTTGCTAAAGCAAACAATAAAAGACCAATACATTTCTTATCTAATTGGTCCTTCCTCCAATAAACATAAGAAAAATCAATTGCAGGTATGTCTTTCCCTTTCGTAACATGATTAGATGGGATATTTCCTCCCGGTAATGGTTTATGTCAGAATAAGTTTGTCAATAAAATTATGGATCTACGCCATAGAAGGAATAGTGTTTCTTTCTGAAAGTTGTATATAACTTTTTATTGAATATTTACGGAAGAATTCATACTTAATTCTTCTCTTATAATAATATAGGAATTAATCTATGACTCAAACAGATTTCCGATATTTGATTTCATTACATTCGTTTTATTTAACCGAAATAAACAAGATGACGAATTTCAAAGAAAGAGAAAAAAAAAATTATGGTGTTTCTAAGAAAATTTGCGTGACTAACAATACTATTGTTTTGACCTACGTATTATTTTCCAAATGGTCAAAAGCATTCAAATTATCTTTTAAAGACAAAGAATCTAATTTTGCCTCAGTATTTAGTTTGTGACAGTGAATGTCCTTCCTGCTGAGCATTGTATGCATGACATTTCTTGAAAAATACCACGTCCATGTATGAAGCTTCTTCAACGTATTTCAAGATTTGATTTATTCATTCCTGAACATTATTCATTGCCATAATACATTCGAATGAAAAATGAAACTCTTACTGACTTAAATCTGAAACAAATCAAAACAATTAACCACTACCTGAGCAATATAGTCGACTTGGAGTTTCCAGCCATACTAATTGCACAAATTCCCATTTATTACATGCCTACCTAATCTTAAAGAAAATAGTTAATTACATTAGAATAAGCAAATCTGCATAGTTGGATTATTCTTTCTAATGTATTGATATATGTAGATTCATAGAAATTAAGAATTTACTTCCATTTATTCGGTTTTTGAAAATATTTTATTTCTAAATTAAATTAGTTTTCTTTCTGGTGAGAAAAATTGCTTTCCGTTTCTTCAAAGTATGATTTCTTAAAATTGCGATTGGCTATATTCTTCTGTTGCGATTTCCTTTACGAAAAGTTTCTCAATTTCTCAGTTCGAGAATAAATAAAAAATGAAACTTTAATTAATGACCGCTATAAGAAATGTTAGTTTATGAAACCTAAGCTATCATTTCAACTTCAAACTCAAATGAGTCCATGTAATATAATCTATAAGTAATATAGTATGAATGTAATATAGTATGTAACATATTCTAACAAAGACAAATAAGAAAATTTCAGAAAATTAATCTCATCAAATTTGAAATGCTCCCGACTGAGCAAATAAGAAATTTTACACGATTTTAATACCACGATAACTTTAACAGAGTTGAAAGGATTGTTTAAACTTGGCATATTTTTATGTATACAGTTTGAAAATATTATTCGAAAATCCAATTTGTGTTCCAAAAAGTATTCCAGAAATATATAATATAAATATTTCTCTCAAAAATGAAGTTTGTATTCATATCTCCCATAAAACGTTGCAGATGTGTATAATGTCATACAAATTTCTAGAAAATCAGATATGAAAAGATTTATTGGATCATAAAAATTTGTAGAAAATCTATTTTATACAAAGTTGTATTTATTATATACAGAACTAATTTTTGAAAAAAATAATATTGCATGTAATATTGATAATAACAAGGAACTGCTTTATGCATTTAATGAAAATTTGTACCTTGAAATGAAACCAATTACAACATCACAGACAATTCTGCTGGCTGAAAAATCGTAAAGATTTTTATCTCTTCCGATCGGAAAAATAAGAATTTTTAATTATATATAAATCGGTGCGTCCTTCAAAGAGAAATTCTCCTCAATTTAGCAAGAAGATTCCTTTTTGATTGAAAAGATGGGATGAACTCTCATTTCATCTTATTCCACAAACATTCGAGTTGTCTCAAAGTTATGGGTGTCAACTTTGGAAGCCAAGAGAAAGGAAGTTGATAATGAGAATTTTCTCTGAAGAAAATATCATTAGCGCAGCGTTTGACGAGAGCTGAAGTGCAAATGACAATGCTTTTGTTTTCATAAATCAGAGCCACTTTTAATATTTCTACTCATATTGAAATTTGTTCTGGTCATAGATTTGTTTCATCTAAAATTAGTAACAACAATTTCTCTTTGATACAACACTAAAACATTAGAGCAGTACAAAAGTAGACTGATAAGAATTCTGGGACTTGATATCGGAGGATCATGGATTCCATTTGTATATGAGAGTTGAGTACACTGTCATGGATCGAGGGATTTCACATTGCTGCGGAGTGAAAGTTTGGCGATCAAACTCAGACATCGTTCCTCGTCTTCTGACCACAGTTTAATGCAATCTGCAGTTGTTTTCAGTTTCTTCATTCGATTCATCATTGTGCATATTCCATAGCTTTTTGGAACCTCGTTTGGTATGGGTTTTTCATATAGCCTTCTATTATTCGGTTCCTGACCACATTATATCTTAATACGGCCTGGGTAGGTGAGATGGGTTTCTATTTTTGACAGTTGATGGAAAAATTAGAGAGAATCTAAAGGTTTACTCGTAGTTTGGATATTTCATTCTTTTATTTATTTGGTAAGAAACGAAATCGTCAATTAAATAAATGAATAATGATTTCAATCTGATTTTAATGTATTAATTACAATGAAACAAAGAAATAATTTTTACATCTGGTTTCAATAAAAATATAATATAATTATGTTCTAAATTAATTCATTACTTATTATTTTATCTTATTGTATAATAATAATAAACTCCAAACAGCATAAAAAATATTTTCTATAACTATTAAAGATAACATTATATATGTTTATTTAACATGAAAAAATTTTAAACTAAAATGAATATTAACTGGTTAGTTCTATTTATGCTTTTAGAAACATTAAATGCAGATTTGTATTTGACAGATGTGGTAAAACGTGTTAAGTTTCTTCTGGTAGTATGGCGTCTAGTTGTTTTGACATAGTTTTGTACCTCATTCCTCTTCAATATCAAATAGAATTTTTTTATTTATTTCCACAGCCAGTTCTTCATGCCACTTTGTTTCACGATCAATAACTGAAGTAAAAAATATGCCCATGTATGGTCACATTAAAGGATACTTGGTTGAATCACTTGACCACCCGTGAACAGGAAGAAAACATAAAGAAACAGATGTAACGTTAAAATTATTCATAAACTGAAAAGAGAATCATTATAAAATACCATTTGAACAAAATACCTTTAAAACAAAACTGGTCCCACAAGTGACATTTGTGCAGCGTTTAACAGCTTAAAATTATCTCAAAATGGAGTTCATCTTGCTCTGAAATGGCACTTCAGTCGAGCAAATAAAATTCACATTATACGTTATTTATTCCATAAGCATATTAAAGTAAAATGAAATTTTAAAATTATTTCTAACTTATGAACTGAATATTAAAGTAAGAACTCAAATTTATCTTTCTTAATGAACAAAGGCATCCCCTTATATAAATCACTTAATAAACACTGCATTTTACTAGCATTCAAAGAGGCATTAGTCTTCTGAAATTAAGAATAGCAGTTAGTAAGATTCCAAAACCATATTTTTTTTAAATACACCTCTCTAATCAAAAGTTGTCACGTATTTTACATATTACATCCTGTGAATTAAAAAAAAAGATAAATAATAAATCATTAAAAACTGTAAAGAGTTTTAATTATTGGAAAGATTTGTTTTTCTGTAGTATGAAGTTGCAATAAGTGACACGAAAGATGCATGGGCCCTTTTTCTAAGCACTAAGTCAATGCTCTATCACTGCTGCAAAAATACAAATTTTTCAATCAACTATTACCAAACAAATTTCATTCAGGGTTATATTTGTTTGAGAAATCTATTATATAAAAAATAAATGATGTGAAAAGATTCAATTGCAAATATAATGAATCTTACATAGAGCGAAGTTCAGATGAACATTCATATTGATGTCATGTAAAGTAATTGAATGAACATTCATATTAATGTCATGTAAGGCAATTATTTCTATATGCTTTTATTTAACTTGACTTGTTTCAAGTTTATGAAGATGAAATTTTGTAATTGATTCATCTCATCTTCTTAATGTGCTAGAGTTTTGAAAATTTCCTCACATGCTTTTTAATGACAATACAATGCTTAAAAATTTATTTAAGTTAATCGATTAATTTAATGAATTTTTCAATACATACAGGTGGCGTCACTAGGCAGTAAATTTGAAGAAAAAGGAATGATTTTAATATTCCGTAATATAAAAATGAATTATATATAAAAGTTTGCATATTGAAAACAATTAAAATGAAAAAAATCCTTTTCCATGGTCTATTTTTTAAATTATTATTTTACTTTATTTTCAGGAAGAATCTGTTTCAATTTTTATTTGATGTAAGCAATTTTGGGAACTTTTCATAATATTATTGCACATTAAAAATGTATACTTTTAAAAAAAATCGAAAAATGATTTTTTAATATCCAACAAAAAAAAAAGATTGTAAAATGTTAGAAACTATTATTTAAAAAAGAGTGCTCTCGTCCAGTTAACCTCCGATCAAGTATAATTAAATATGAGTTTTTAATACATGTGGATAGAAATGATTTAATGTAGTTTTTGAGAATTCGATGTTTATTAATATTGCACTTCTTTTTCTCTGAAATGAAGTGCAAAGAAGCAATTTGCGGCTTTAAAAAATATAATTATTTGTTCGCGTTTCATTTTTTGCGAAGTATACATTTTAGTAAATAATATTAGGTTTATAAATATAATAATGGGTAACAGCCTTTTAGTCAGTAAGTTAGTTTTCTTATTTTAATAAACTGTTTTCATCATTTCCGCATCCTTTCATTCAACAGCAATTTCTTTTTATTTCAGTTTAGGAAGAGAGAAACTTTGTTCAAATTCTACTCTTATCTTTTCTATCGATAAAATACTTAGGGTATATATAAAAGATGAAGTAATAAGAATAGAGATGAATCGTTCACAATACTAAAAGGCGTTGCACCAAACTAATTTTGGAATCACAAAGTAGTGAATTCCACACCGTCCGACCTAAGGAAGAGAGAAACTTTGTACGTCTCATCAAATTCTACTCTTTCTTTTCTATCGATACAATACTTAGGGTATATATAAAAGATGAGGTAATAAGAATAGAGAGGAATCGTTCACAATACTGAAAGGCGTTGCACCAAACTAATTTTGGAATCACAAAGTGGTGAATTCCACACCGTCCAGCCTAAGGAAGTGAGAAACTTCGTACGTCTCATCAAATTCTACTCTATCTTTTCTATCGATAAAATACTTAGGGTATATATAAAAGATGAGGTAATAAGAATAGAGAGGAATCGTTCACAATACTGAAAGGCGTTGCACCAAACTAATTTTGGAATCACAAAGTGGTGAATTCCACACCGTCCGGCCTAAGGAAGAGAGAAACTTCGTACGTCTCATCAAATTCTACTCTTTCTTTTCTATCGATACAATACTT
>JAPMOR010081114.1:410075-433000 GCA_026543865.1 Argiope aurantia | reverse complement strand
TCTACTCTTTCTTTTCTATCGATACAATACTTAGGGTATATATAAAAAATGAAGTAATAAGAATAGAGATGATTCGTTCAAAATACTGAAAGGCGTTGCACCAAACTAATTTTCGTATCACAAAGTAGTGAATTCCACACCATCCGGCCTAAGGAAGAGAGAAACTTTGTACGTCTCATCAAATTCTACACTTTCTTTTCTATCGATACAATACTTAGGGTATATATAAAAGATGAAGTAATAAGAATAGAGATGAATCGTTCACAATACTGAAAGGCGTTGCACCAAACTAATTTTGGAATCACAAAGTAGTGAATTCCACAACGTCCGACCTAAGGAAGAGAGAAACTTTGTACGTCTCATCAAATTCTACTCTTTCTTTTCTATCGATACAGTACTTAGGGTATATATAAAAGAGGAGGTAATAAGAATCGAGATGATTCGTTCACAATACTGAAAGGCGTTGCACCAAACTAATTTTCTAATCACAAAGTAGTGAATTCCACACCGTCCAGTCTAAGGAAGAGAGAAATTTTGTACGTCTCATCAAATTCTACTCTTTCTTTTCTATCGATACAATACTTAGGGTATATATAAAAAATGAAGTAATAAGAATAGAGATGATTCGTTCACAATACTGAAAGGCGTTGCACCAAACTAATTTTCGAATCACAAAGTAGTGAATTCCACACCGTCCGACCTAAGGAAGGGAGAAACTTTGTACGTCTCATCAAATTCTACTCTTTCTTTTCTATCGATATAGTACTTAGGGTATATATAAAAGATGAGGTAATAAGAATAGAGAGGAATCGTTCACAATACTAAAAGGCGTTGCACCAAACTAATTTTGGAATCACAAAGTAGTGAATTCCACACCGTCCGGCCTAAGGAAGAGAGAAACTTTATACGTCTCATCAAATTCTACTCTTTCTTTTCTATCGATACAATACTTAGGGTATATATAAAAGATGAAGTAATAAGAATAGAGATGAATCGTTTACAATACTGAAAGGCGTTGCACCAAACTAATTTTGGAATCACTAAGTAGTGAATTCCACACCGTCCGGCCTAAGAACCCGGTATAATGAAAATGTTACGAGAACAGGAGGCGAAAAGCCGAAGCCATTACCCTACACCGTAATACGTCTCGTAAAAAATATGTACCATGATTGGAGCGGAGGAAATTCGACCCGATGATATTAATTACTTCTCATAAAAACGAAAATCTGCTTACTTATACGGCCATGTACTCGAGATGATAAGGGTGTGTGTGTCAGATTTTGGAATGAAATTATGCAGTGGCGGAATAAATGTGATGTCGTAGTGCAATCTAAGACAATGCGCAAGTTATGGTAGATAGCAGTTAGAAGTGCGATGTCAAGTTCTTCTGTTTTCTTAAGATAATGTCTGAGCCGTAAGAAGAAAAAAAGATCATTCAAAATGTGCCTTTTTAGAGACTCAATAAGCCTAAATATTCTTAAAACGAACAATTATTTATTTTATCTGAATTATATGTAGTAATTATGCGGAGTTGATTTGAACGCATTGTTTAATTCCTTTTGTATCCTTACAGACTTATTTTTGTCATTATAATAAATTAATAATGAGATTTAGAATCTTTCAAATAAGTAACGCAATCGATGGAAATGAAACCATTTCTCGTTTTGTTTATTAATTAAATGATCCCAAAATAACTGGAAAATAATATTTCATTTCATAACTCGTTCAATCCCTTTTGACATTGAAGCTGATTTGACTAAATTAGTAACGACATGTATATTTCTTCCGGTGTTTATGACTAACCAAATAATTAATAAGTATGCAAGTTGGAATATGAGAAATTAAAGAAAGAAAACGACCTTCTCAAGTAAAATTCTTCTGACGTATCTATTTCATTGAATCTTTACCAAATTCAAAATAATTTTTACCTCTAAGGGAAAAGATATATAATTAATTCTTATGAGTGAAACATTTTACGTCATTTTTATATTTAAAACTGATAAGCAATTTTTGCTGAGCATCTGATGAATACCATTTAAACGAGATTTCTTTTATGTAAGAAATCCATTGCTCCATTTCTTTGCAAGTGAAAATTATCATTAGCCTTTCACTTAGTATTGATTTAATGAAATCAGTGCATGCTCACACAATACAAGAATTGAACACAACATGACAGATCAATTTAGGAAACTTTCTCATTTTGGAGGTTGAAAAAATCGAAATTCTTTTCCACTTCATTTTCATATAACTTCTGAAACATAACACATTTTGTGTTTAACTTTGCTTTATGGTCATAAGAACAAAGTATCTCTTTTTCTGACTCATTTCGCTCCAAATTTTACGCAGATCTGTTATTTCTTCTGTACCAAATTTCACTCATATTTCTCATTGCACTTTTGAGTTAACGTGCACACGCAGAAACAGACTTCCATTCAATGGATTTTTGATAGGAATTTTATCTCAATGAGTTTAGTTCATTCCTTTATTGAGTTATGCACATATGAAATTCCATATCATTTGGAAAAGAACATGAAGGTGTCTTGGAGTCAATGAATGCCTCGGAGACAATATTATCGATTAGATTCTTATAGTTTTTCATCGGAGTTCAAATATACAGGGTGCAAAGTCCTTCACTATTTCAGCGACTGCATCTATAGACATGAAAGTGATGCCTAAGTATAATAAAATGATTATGCACTGCGCGATGGATATTTTTAAAAAGTCAGTTGCGGAATTAGAGTTTGTGTTTCACAGACCATTAGTTGATACCCTGATTATTACATAGGATGAAATGAAAAAGAACATGGCAGAACTGCACAACTTAAGACAGGGTGCAGATAGATTTTTAATGATATGCTGGGTTATGTTTGACATTATGTAAATTAACTTTCTTACAAAAGTTTTTTTTTCACCTTTTTTGCTTTATTTACCTTTGTAAAAATTTAAGAAAAAACTGTATTTTGTGGTTTTATAACGAAAGTTTTTTCTCTTTTTTAAGCTAAAATTTAAAATAACTGAACACATTATTCATAAATATATATTCTATATTAATATTTTTTTATATTTCCCTTATTGCGGTTTTTAATTAAATTTATGTTGACACAACAAAAAAAATAAAAATTCCATTGAAATTTGCTCTTTATATAAAATTGAATATTAAATTAAAATTGCATGCTTTTACCTTTTAATTTTTAATGAATGACTCATTTTATGATTTCGAAAGTCATAAATAGAATAAAATATTGAGATGAAAAATCAAAATTGCCGAATATGTTTCCTTAAATTTCGACTCATTATTAATACGCTTGAAATGAATTTTTTTTGAAAATTATACTTTTCAGCTCCATATAAAAGAGCAATGAAGCATGCGATAGAAATAAATGGAGCTTAATAGATATTTGATATTACAGGTATACCCATTAGTTACTGAATATTTTTAAACCCCGAATAAAACATAAAAATTATAATAAAAAAAAGAGCATTTTATATGATTCTTGCATGTAGTGAAAAAATATGTGAAATAAATTTAGTTTCTGACTTTATATAATAAAAATTGTAATGAATTATTTGAAAAATTTATATGTAATACGTATACATAAATAATTTTTGAAACAATTATCGAATATATATCTGTTTACCAGCAGGTTTTAAGAAATGAAGGCGAAAACATTAATCAGAAGAAGAAACATTATTCACCAACAATCGAATTCTCACCAGAGGAAAAGATCTTTCAGATATCACCACAATAATTATCCATCCTGTATCAACCAGACATTATGTTTCACCTTTAAATTTTCATATTAAAAATACTCCATTATTTTGAAAGGATTTTAATACATTTGATTGATTGATTTCAAATTTGATACCAGAGGTGGTTGATCAAGTTCTATTTTGATTCTGATAAAAATAATATTGAATTGCTTTTTCATGGATAACGAATAGCAAGTATTAGAGGAATTGTGAGTCCTAACAACTAAATACAAAAAAGTGTCATATAGTTCTGTATATAATTGACCGAATTATTGATTTCAAAATTTGTAGAATTATTAATAAGAGTTTGAGGCGAAAACTCGCAATTTATTGGTATTGCAATTCCAATTGCAGCTACTCTTAATAATTGCACAAGGAAACATCATTGTTTACCTTTTCGCCTATTCAAAGATTCCTAGTTAATATTGTGGCAATCCATCCTGTATCAATCGTTAACAAAGCCTAGAGATATTGATGATATGTTGAAATAGTCCCGAATTGTAGGATAAGGAATAAGTCATGGATGTTTTGAGAATATACCAATTCTAAAAGAAATCAAATTGATGCATTTATTGGCGATATACCTTTCGTGATTATGAGAAAAAAAAAACAATAAGAAATTTGAAAGCAGCTACTCAAGAAAAACAAGAGATTAAATATAGAGTATCCTCCTTATTGCCAGCTCATAAGTAAGAATCTTGAACATTGCACTTTGCAATCTGAAATGGACGGAAAAATCATCTTATTTGTCGACATTGTTTTTTTTCCGGGGCAACTGCTTTCCTATCTACACTTTGGAATAGCAGACTGTGAAACAAAATGGATCCTTTTATAATTCCAAGACGGAATGACGAGAGAAATAGCCAAAAAACTGATAGTTGAATATTTTCCCCGAAACTCGCTGGAAACTGACTAAGCTCTGACAAAGGAAGTGCTAGCAATTTTACTTTGAAATTAGCTGATAAAAAGGATTTATTACAAGCTTATACCAGAAGTAACAAAAGATATTTTCTATATAATGTTTTTGCTTATCCTTTCTATATCATATAATATTTCATTGAAACTGGCAATTCTTTTTCCTATAAAAATAGCATAATAAAACTTGAGTAAAATCATCAAGTCTTTTCTGTCAATTGCGAAGTCAAACATATCTATCTATCGATGCTTTTCTTGGATGAGATAAAATGATGAGAAACTTTTTCATCTAAAGCAAAAATAAATCAATTCATTCCATCGTGAAATTGAAATTTAACATCAACTTCTTCCTCCATGTCTGTGAGTTCGAAAGTAGCTTTAACCCCGCATATGTGAAGTGGAAAAGTGTTTTGTCATTGTCTCGTCTTTTCGCGATATGCTGACGATCATTTCTTTTCTACCACCTCTTTCACGCATGTTTACTTTTCGGTATTGTTTGATTTTTTTTCTGTTTATAACTTCATGTACATAAATAAATGTATGCTTTAACTCAGGCAATAACAATGTCATAAAAATGCTGTCACAATAAATTGCTAATGAAAAGTAAACTGTACCAAACAAATATACCTTAATTAGATTGAGCGAAAAAACTATTTCTATTGCATTCCTCAACGAATGGACTTTCAAATATTTAATATTTGGCTTATGAAGAGCGAAACGGCATGTTTCAGAACCATTTGCTTTAGAAATGGCGCTTTAACATCTCTCGCTACCTCTTTTATGCATGTTTATAAATGGATAATACTGATTATTATAAATTATTAAAGCTGCCATATAACTCTTTTATTTGTATAAAAATGCAAAGAGAAACATTGCAGTTGTCAAAAAATGTGACGTCAAGTTTTTGATTACTCACTTCTGGGGGATAAATATTTTTGGAATTCTGTCTGTCTCTCAGCGAACACAATAACCAAAAATGCAACACATAAACATATGAAATACGATACGAGGAAATTAAAGTTTCCTATTTTATTTTGGTCCGAATAAAAGCAAGACTCTGTTGGAATTTGCACACGATAACTCAAAACTGAAACAAGCTATATCAAACTATAGCATAATTCTATATCATCAAAGTGTGACAACTTTGGGCGAACCAAAGCTTGATGATTCGTCTTTCTGTCTATTCGTGTGCATATGAAATACAGCAAGCTATATGAATTCATTTCGATATATGGTGTTTATTGATCTAATCCATGAAATCTGAACAAAATTTAATTTTCTTCAAAATATTACACAATTTTACTTAAAGTTACCTATATTGTGTAAAAGTTATGTGTTTATAAAGTCGAAGGGAAAACACTCTAAACATTTTTTTTGAGAATCTCAAGCAATTCATAAATTTTTAGAAATTGGAATTAAAACTAGTATTCAAGATACTGAAAATTAGCTCAAAATGTTAACAATTCCTTTCGAATTTGTGTTCAGATGAAGATTCCATTCTTTTGAATATTTGTTAAAATTCATTAATATAGAAGAAGCAAGCGAGAATTGTCTGCCCAAAACACTCCCTCCGTATAAAAATTGAATGCTATGGACGATCAGATTTTTACTGTCAGAACTCTGCACATTAGCATTTTGTGGTTCGCAATGTAGTGAAGAAAATCAAACATGCATGGACTATGGGGCAGATTGATTAAAAGATCAGCCCAGGTGTCAAATAAACAAATCTGCAAGAATGAAATTTTTTTTTGAATTATAAAATATTACAATGATAGAAAATTAAATTGTTCAAACTATTAATTAAAGTATAAGTAATTCCTTATAATAATACATTGAAATATTAATTATTCATTAATTAATTATATTATATTACACTTGCCATTCCTGCAAAGCAATAATTTCCTTTAAAATTTATTAGTTCCTTGTAATGAAATGCTCACATCTATAATGATGGTTATTTTTCTAATAATTTCTGTACTTCAATTATGTTTTCCATAATATACAAATTTAAAAAAATAAAAACATACATGTCTTTACAAAGTTCAAATAAAAAAAATATGTACAAAATTATTGTCATGTTGATTAAAAAATGAAAATCAATTGACCCGCTGTTAAAACAGTGTGCACTACCTAGGGACACAACAAGTCTAATTCCTGCGAAACAATTTCATTCAAAATTTGGTAGAAATCTACCAATTTGGTATCAAAACATATACCACTTTTATCTCAAAGCATCTTGGGGTTCACAGAAAACGACAGACCGAATTCAAAAAGTTGTTTATCGGAGTCTAAAACTAAGAGATTTGTCAAAAACTCGAGGTATAATTTTTTGACAATTACAATACTTTAGTTTTATACCTTTGGTTAGGAGAAAGTATAAATTGTGATCAAAATATTACTCCCATGGAATGGAATTAACTATGTAAATACAAATATTAAAATAAATTGCTTCTCATGAGATCACTCTACTTGCTTTTATTTATTGAAATAAATGAAAATATTCTGCTAACTTTTTATCTTTGATTACTTTTATTCAATGAAATGAATGAACAAAAGTAAGGGAGGTGTTCAAGAAATAAAATTAATTATGTGCCATGTTTATCTGAACAATTAAAAAATGTCATAACAAAGATCAAATCCCCTTTCGTTTGTTTACAGAAAGAGGGCGAATAGCTGCTCTGACTTTGCTTCGCAATAAGCTAGATTAAAATTTAAAAATGCTCTTAATTTTTCTTAAAGGAATGCAAACACTTTTATGAAATTCAATATGATAGTGAGTTTCAGCTTTTGCATTAGAACTGAAATAGAATTTAAAATACTAGAAAAATGCATTTTCATTCCAAAGTATCTTTTTATGACAAATTCTTTTCTTTCATTTTTATTAAGTATTAAATTATTTAAAACTTTCTTCTTGTATTTTATACAAAGTCGGAATTCTTTTTCAAATTCGTGTTATTAAGATGTTATTTATTTATTTATCGTTTTTATTGTTTCGAAGTCACGATTTCAAAATGTATACAAAAGTAACAATAATAAACTAAAGTATAGTATTAAATTGACACATTTTTCAAATTATGCTATCGACGTTTTAATTATTTATTTATATTGCCCATTTTTTATAATTTGTATTTGTTTAACTGTGACAATTTCACAATCTGGACCTTCATGCTCATAATTTATATGGCATTTATCTGTATAATTTTGAATTTGAAAACAGAACAGAAAAAATGATTATTTTTTATTGCCTAAAGTTTTATAACTGGTTTTGTCTACGCTTAATATGATTACCTGTTAACAATATTTTTTTCAATGAATCTTATAACTAAAATTCTTTAGTATATTTAAATCATTTTTCTCACAAAAAAAGGAAAATAATGGCAGTATATATACAGGGTGTTGCCGAATTCGACCGACAAATTCAGAGGGGTGATAGTAGGCATCAAGAGGACAAAGAATCACCATACAACATGGGGTCCCAAACGACGTTTAGGGCGTGAAAATCGCAAAAATATAAGGAGTCGGCGAACTTTTGGAAACTGTAAAAAATTAATAAAAAAAATAACAAAAGGTGTTTCAATTATGAATTTTTTTTAAGTGAAAGCACATTCTTAAAGGCAATTTTTCATGTGAGTAACATGCCGATTTAATGAACCAGGGGGTCGTAAATTATTGAAAACGAATAAGTAGTTTAGAACCCTTATCTGCAAAAATATTAAAACTTTAAGAAAAATAAGAGCTGGAAAATATAAGGAATTTTATACTCTTAAATTTGATATAAGTCTGTAGTGGGAAAACTGAAGAGGTTTTAAAATACTCAAGAAAAACTAAAATGTTTGCTAGGAAACATCGCTGCAACATCGGCACCAATGTTTACAGAATGTTCTGCAAAATTTTATTGAAAAATTCTGAGGAGTAATAGTAGGCATCAAGGCGATAAGAATTTTCAAAGAAATATAAACTCGCAAACGACGGTGAAAATTTATTTGCTGGAATACAGATACAGCATACATTTGCAGCACAGACATTTTAATGTAAGAAAGGAGACGCTGAGAAACTTTTATAAAAATTGCTCAATGTTGCGGCCTCGAAGATCATTACACAATCGACACCGAAGTTTTAAGGACCACCGGACGCGCTCAAACATACCAGGTGTGCTTGCGATTTCTCCACCAACAACGACGAACATAACACATGACATGACATGACAACGACGACATGATAAATAAGATATTTTATACTTCCCCAGAAGAAGAAACCCAAGGGATTAAGATCCGGGGAACTTGAAGGGCAATCAACAGGTCCGCCACTTCCAATCCACGTCCTAGGATATGTATCATCTAGTTAGTTACTCACAGAATTCAAAAAAATGCGCTGGTGCACTACCATGCATTAACCACATGTTCTGGTGTGCAATGGCCAGTATTTCCTGCAGTAAATCCGGAAGGACGTGCTGCAAGAAAACAAGGTACTTTGCGCCACTGAGGCGTTCGATCCCTGCATTTGGCCTCGTTATTTTGAAGGATCCTGTCTCCCGCAACCGTCTATTAATATTTGCAAAGGTGCTGTGGTGTGGACAACGCCTACTTAGATATTGCTATTGGTATATTCTTTGTGCTAGCCGTCCATTACCATTCGCTCGGTCGTAAATTAAATGCATATCCGCATATTTGTCATTCGTGAAATCCAACATGCTGTTTGCGAATGAAACTTATCGACTATCAATTCTGCAGTGATAGCATCTTTTATATTCCTCGAGAGCATGGAAAATTTAGATACGAGAAAACTTCTGCTTCTCGACTACCTTGTTCCAAATCCTTGCATTCTTAGGGACATTCTCTTCGCCAGGCTAATTGTCTCTTCGATATCTGTTTTTGCGATTTTCACAGAAAAATCGTCTCCTGCGACCCTATGTTTTTTGATAATTTTTAATATCTTTAATGCCTACTATCACTTCTCTAAATTTACCTTTCGAATTTGGCAACACCTTCTGTAAACATCGGTACCGATGTTGCAAAGATGTTTCATGGCAAACATTCTAGTCTTTCTTGAAAATCTTAAAACCTCCTCAATCTTCACACTACAGACTTATATCAAATTAAGGAGTATAAAATTCCTTATATTTTCAAGCTTTTATTTTTCTTAAAATTTTAATATTTTTGCAGATAAGCGTTCTAAATACTTTTTCGTTTTCAATAATTTACAACCTACTGGTTCATCAAATCGGCATGTTACTTACATGAAAAATAGCCTTCAAGAATGTGCTTTCACTTAAAAAAAATCATAGTTGAAGCACCTTTTGGTATTTTTTTATTAATTTTTTACAGTTTCCAAAAATTCGCCGACTCCTTATATTTTTGCGATTTTCACCCCCTAAACGCCGTTTGGGACCCCATGTTGTACGGTGATTCTTATTCTGGTGATTCTTTATCCTCTTGATGCCTCCTATCACCCTTCTGAATTTGTTGGTCGAATTCGGCAACACCTTGTATATGTATTGCCTTTTTAAAATAATTTTTATCTAATTGTAAACCTGCAAATCAGTAAATAAATGCTGAAATTGTTTGTTAGAAAAAGATTAAAAACCTTAAGAAATAAAAAAATCACATTTGTTCTATCCAATAATATGACGAGTTTGTGATGACTAATTAATGTGACTCAACAAATAATATATTTAAGAATTAAAAAAAAAAACCTTCAAGCACGTTTGAAGAATCTCTGTTCAGCCTATATTATGCCAGAGCATAATTTAAATTTAATATATTTTATAATTGCCAATGTTGAGATTTAATTTACGAAAAACCAGTGGACAGAAGATATTCGAAGCATTTATAATATAAACCACATGCAATTTGCTCGAATTAATCAGAATGAAATTTTGATGATAAATTTTCCTTTGGTGGAAGTGCAGTTAGCAGATTTAAGCCTCCATTCAGAATATCGTAATTCCCTGTGCATGCCTTTTACATTGTTCCAAAATTTGTTGCTTTATTGCTTCACTTCTATCTGTTGGCTATTCGATTTGATTACGTGAAAGATAACTGGTAAACAGTGAATGATAAAATTACATATTTTACGAAATAAATATTTCAAGATCATTGCCTTAAATTAACACAATTGACAAATAAATACTATAAAATGTAATAATGACTATCGAATAAATAATTGTTCATCATTTGTTATTTTTTATATAAATTTCACAGTAAGAAAATATTTATTGCTTTTTATTGCTTATTTATATCTTTATTGCTTATAATATTTATTGCTTTAAAATTTCGCTTATTCTGATAAACATTGGCATGTTGCTTTGCAAAGTGAAGCAATGGAATTTTTAATGAGAAAATGGAAACTCTATGATAATTTTTCCTCCCTCCATTTTTTCGATTCCATATCTGAAGCCTTCATTCGCTTTTCTGAAATTTCATATTAAATTTTTAATTAGAAGGAGCTGTCTGCTAACGTGGAGCGAAAACGAATCATTTGAAATATTAAGCATTATTTGAACTGTAATAATGCTAATTGTAATTTCATATCTCTAATCGCTGTTGACATGCCGTTCACTTCCTTTGATAATTTAGATTTATCAAACCTGTAGTGTTTCATTTAAAAAGTCAAAGAAGCTTTCCCTGGATTTCAATACTTCCAGGTTTCAGTATTCTTAAATATTTACATCACAAGAAATTGCATGAAATAAAATGTAAAGATATTTTATATTTAAAACATTTACTAAAAAATAATAAATTTTTATTTCAAGGAATACACAAAGGGCTAGTCCTGTATGGATGGTAATTTTGACACCTTTCTCTAATGGAGGGAGTTTAATGCATGACGTCTTATTTAGGCAAGTAAGATCTTTAGTAAAATAGGAGTTCGAATTAGGAGTCCGAGACCTTCTCACTAGGCATCCTTGGCCCAAAATAAAGTGAAAAAAATGCGATGAATATTCTTCATCAATGAAGATGGTGCAAATCATCTCATCCACAACATGATTGTATTGCCAACCTCTTTGATATTTGGATTTCTTTTATAATTCGTACAGGATTCTAAATTTTTAAAAAACCATTTCTCTTTCATATTATTAAGAAAGAGAGACAGAATTAAAAGAACAAATTACAGAATAAGTTTATTAATTGCCGGCCATTTTTAATTTCTATCTTAATGAAATACATATTTATTTAAAATGATGGTTTGTTGAAGAAGTAGAGAAAAACATGTTTTATTCCTTCGAAATACGTGATTTGTTTACAGAAAAAAATTGACATAATCGCTTGATTTATATTAAATTGGTATATAAAAAAATCAATGACTCTACAGAAGTCGCTTGCTTATTTGAAAAGAAATTGGAATGAAGAGAATTCAGACAATAGAATTCGTGACCTCAAAGAGCACAATTTCAATGAAAAATGAATGAAATCATATATTCTTCTGCTTTATTTGTGAGATGGAAATTCTAATAAATCTTTTAATATTACAGATCCGAAAAAGCTATGAACATCCATGGCTAGTATGTGTGTTGATCTCCTTAGCCTGTAGAACTTGGTATCTTAGCAACCCTCTCCTTATTGCGACTGATTTGACTCACAATGAGAAGGCGAAACCGGTAAGTGTACTATCGCATATTATGTAATAATTATTTGCTGAGAAAGTATTTCGTAGGAATCTCGATTTTAATAGAAAATTCAACAATCCATAATCTACAAGGATAGTTCTCCTTTCTTTTCTATTTCCATAATATCATATATTTTGCTTTCAATTTCATCATGAAGAGAAAAAAGAATGATGAGCTTATTCCCGTTTGACGTAACCATGATTTTGTTTATCTACTATGCGCTTGCTTCAGTACAGTCAAAGTTGGCTCTTCGGCCAATATAACCCAACCAATCAACCATCCAGTTTGGCGAAAATTCATACAATGTCTAGAATGGTGGCGCCAAGATCAACCACTTAGCTGACTTTGCATTGTAAAACTATAAATATGGTTATAAAATTGGATGCCAAGTTTTATTGTTTTAGAAAACAATAAAGCATGCAATATTTCCGACTTATTGTATTGAAATGCACATGGACATGCATAGCGTCATAATTCTTGCCTGATGATGACTTCCCGCTGATGGATTTCATCCAAAAGTTGATACAAATCTACACTAGTGTGCAAAACTTAAGCAACAATGCAAATTTTAAGCAGATAGCCATGAAATTGCATAAAAGGAGTTCTTGCGATCAGTACAATGAACACGTAATTCAAGGGAAAGGTCATGCGTATGCAAATATCAGGAACAAAACGTCACAGGCGATGTGAGCGTACGCAAAACACGTGCGGAAGGCGTGCGCAGCTCAACACTACAATAAAAGGAAGGACGGAGACGCAATTAAAGACATTCGCTGCAAGTGCACGTGAGTTAATTCGTGAAATATGGCTAGCAGAAATCACCTGGACGATTTCACACGTGGAAGAATGATCGGAAAGCTGGAGGTGGGGCGTAGTGTGACCAGTGTAGCTGAAGAGTTCGGAATCAACAAAAGTGTCGTTTCGCGGGCTTGGAAAGCCTTCCAAACCACAGGTACAGCTGTGAGAACGGTTGGTGGTGGCCGCCCCAGGAAAACAACTGCAGTGGATGACCGACATATCGTCCTGCAGGCGAAAAGAACCCGAAACCAGTCAGCAAGCGCCATTGCTCAGCAACTGTATGCAGCAACGGGGCGACAAGTGTCGCGTTTTACTGTGTCCAGACGCCTTCACAAAGGTGACCTATTCTCCCGCCGTCTTGAACGCTGCATCCCTTTGACAGTTTCCCACCGGCGGCACCGTTTAGAGTGGTGCAGGGAGCACAAAAACTGGACATCTCATCAATGGAGTCGTGTCCTCTTTACAGATGAGAGTCGTTTTAGTGCCACAAGCGATTCCAAACGCCAGTTGATTTGGAGAGAGGTCGGGACACGGTTTCATCCCGGTAACATCACGAAAAGAGACCGTTTCGGTGATCCTGGAGTTGTCGTCTGGGGAGGCATTATGATGAACGGGCGGACTGAGCTCCACGTTTTCGACAGAGGTTCTGTAACTGGAGATCGCTATTGTCAGGAGGTGATCCTTCCCCATGTGCGTCTGTTCCGAGGTGCCATTGGATCAGACTTCGTTTTTATGGATGACAATGCACGGCCACACAGGACTCATGCTGTTGAGGAGCTCCTGGAAAGTGAAGATATCACTCGAATGGATTGACCGGCGTGCTCCCCTGATTTAAATCCAATAGAACATGTGTAAGATGCTTTGGGGAGACGCCTTGTGGCACGATTACATCCTCCTGGGAACACTCGACAACTTAAATAGATGCTGATTGAGGAATGGACACTCTTACCTCAAGAACTGTTGGACAATCTGGTGCTGAGTATGGGGAGACGGTGCGAAGCAACCATTGCAGTAAGGGGAGGGCATATCCCATACTAAGGAACATCTGCTTGCTGTTCTTCCTCTTGGACAGACAATCATGTGTAACGATACTATGAGTTCAATAAAGCCTTTTTTTGTTTGATTCCATACTGTATGCATTGTATTCATTTCTGCGCAACTATGCTTTCTTCATTCTTTCAGAACAAAATGCTGTATCTCATTTCTGAATTTCATGCCTCTCAGATGATTTCTCCTGAAGTTATGGCAAAAAACCTACCTGTTGCTTAAGTTTTGCACACCAGTGTTTAAAATGAATAGTAAAACTACACGTTTAAAATCGTTCATCTACCGTTTTTTTTTCACAGACATTTCATAAAAGTATAAGATCATCGGAATATTGAAGTGAAATATTTTAACACTTATAATAGCATTTCTTTGAAAAGAAAAGAAATATTTGAGATGAAAAGAAAATTTCTTATTTGCCAGGATAATATTATTACGCATATCATTTAGCTGGTAATATTCAGTAAATGTTGACCCAAAAGATGAATAATGGAAATCCACAGTTTCCAACCAACTTGAAACACGAACAGTAAAAGCATGACAGGATAGCACTTGTAGAAAATTACATACAAGTCGACAGCGAATCGCTAATTAAATCACCCTACAAATAGCACACAGTATCTAGCAGTTCACCTGCTCTAGCTACGAGCAAATTCCTGAGCACCTCGGGTATATATAACTTTTCGGCTATGCTTGACGTCACGCGGAATTTTTCAAAAGAATCTTTAGATCTCTGTTACTAAGCGAGTCATAATTCTTGCATTTGAAAGCCCCTTCATTTTTGTCTGAAGTCGCCAAATGGTACCCAAATTTGGGACCATTGGCATCCATTAAGAATTTCTATAAATCTCTTTTTCCTACAATAAGACTAACATGTCAAGGAAAATGGTGTTACAGATTCGTAACAATATACCGGATTTAATTTATTTAATTCAACCACATCACTTGTATATTTCATGAATTTCTCGTTAAATGTATTTCTAAGAAGCGTTAAACATAATCGAAAATAATAAACAAAATATCAAAAGGTATTGTAAATTCTCCTTAGTTGAAAGAAAAATATTGACACCTTTCCAAATATTTTCTAATACCCCTGAAAACTAAACTAAATTTATTTCGAGCAACTCCTTCATACATCCTCAACTTAAATTTTTCTCAGTTTTATTCCATTCTTTGTATCCGTGAAATAAAACTGAATAAAAATCATCGATTTTACATAAACTTTCCAAACAGGTCAATGTACATTTCATGAAAGGAATTCTATTTACTGGAACGGAAAATCAAAATTTAGAAAACGATAAGAATATTGATGCTCTTTTAGCAGTCGGTATGAATGTCAAGAATTTCAAGCTCTCTTTTGCACAAAATACATGTATTTTAATAATCTTAGTGTGTCTATTTATTTCTGTACAAAGCTGGAAAAGAAAACCTTGATTCAATCACAATTTAATGAAAGGATATAACGAGATTGAATAGAAAAAGGGTCAAAACTAAGTAAAAATTTCTCTGACTTATACTTTTTTGTTTTCTGTTCCGAAAGAAGTATTAAAATCTCCACTAAAGGAAACCCCAAATATTTTGCAAGCATTTGGGATTTATATAATAGATCGTTCTCTTTCATCTATCTGCATGGAGATGTAAAAATGGACATATTTTGAAATGCTTTTATTTAACTCCTAATGTTTCATGCTTCCTCCAGTTTCGATGGCAAGCTATTAATTAATATTGATTTTTACATTCCATAATAATATTTTGACATGAAGGAGGAAATATGTCAAGGATGAGGAAATTGAAAATAAAAATAATCACGTTTTAATTACCATTTCATTAATGTAGTAAAAAATAGAAAATAATGCATTTTGTAAAACGAAAGCAATTTTTTTAAATAAATAAAGAAACAGACAAATTTTTCAGGATCCTGAAATATTCCTGAAAGTTGAATTACATTATAAATATGATTAAAATTCCAATCTATTTAGAATATTTCTAATAAATATTTAGCACCATTTTGGTTTTGTTTTGATATCTATATTTTGATTTTAAAAGCATGTATCAATAAAAAAATTTAATTAAAGTAAAAAAATATATATAGGAAAAAGAAAAGAACTGAAAAATTTATTCGTAAAATTGGAATGTTACAAACGCGAAATAGAATATCTTTTGTTCTATAGAATATTAAATATATAGAATATTGTACAAATTAGAATATCTATTCTTGTAAATATAGAATATTAATAGAAGGTAATTTTTTTCAAAATGGCATTTTATATAAAATCTGGATATAAACTTGATCTGGTAAATTTGGTGTAGTGGTTTGCATGCGGATTTGCAGCCCCGTATTTCTTTCACGAATAAGTTTTATGTGTTTATTCATTATTGTCATACTGAAACGAATATCGTAAAAAAATAATAATTAGAAAATAATATATATATATATATATATATATATATATATATATATATATATATATATATATTCTTCTTTTTTCTAATTTTTCATTCCCTACTTTCGTGCATGTTTTTATAATAGTAGGTTTCCCAAAGTCATAAACTTCACTTTAAATTATGATGATTCGAATAATCACAACTAGACAGAAGCAACTGGGTCCCAATAAATAAAGGAAAACAAATTAAAGTGGTGTCTATTTTGTGAAAACTGGAGGTTGATATCAACTCGTGCTCAGCACTCTTGAAAACCATGTTAGGACTCCAATAATTGATAACAAAAAAAAATATCAATATTTAGTTTAAACGTAAAATGTAAAAACAACAGCATCTAAGTATTCGAGACTTGATGAGAAATTCAGCCTTATTTCTAAACTCCAAAATGATCCGAGTCTTTCGGAAGTAGCAAACACAACCTTTCCTGCAACTCAGATACCTCGTTTTGGGGGAGATCCAGAAACAAACTTTGTTTATTTTTTTCTTTGGCGGTTGTTTTATAGGAGATTAAATCGTTTTGTTTTCCCAATTTATGGATTATATATAACCTCATTTTCTTTTTCTTATTTTGTGTCGTTTAAGAGAATTTGTTTTGCTCTGAATGTTCCCTCTCCATGTGGGTACTTAAGCTGGGGGATTCATTTTCAAAAATGGACAGTGTATGCTTCTAACTTGTAATGTTTACAGAAGAGTCACTTTTTTGCCCGATGAATATTTTTTTTTTTTTTTTTTTTTTTGCTGTTGCATGGAATGAGGAGATTCACCTCTATTAGATACATGAGGAGGTTATTTCATTTTTTATTCTCATTCCATTCTCCTATAGATGCTCTGAATCCAAATAGTTTTTCTATGTTTTGTCTATTTATACTACGGGAAGATCTCAATTTTCATTTCTGCTTAAAAAGTAACGAAATGTAGGAATCAAACTTTTCGGAACTAAGACTTCATATTTGCTATTTTCACAAAATATTAATGAATATGTATTTCATTACCTATTTTAGATCTATTCCTCATTTGCGTCATTCACTTTATTTTATTTATTGTTGGGAAAAATCTACCAGATCTATTTGAAATCAGAAGCACTCTATTATTCGTCTCTTCCCAAATCATTCAATTCACTGAAGAAGATTTAAAACGATGCTTTTTATTGGCCCCATTCCACACATTTGAAAGCATACATACAGAGATCATTTAAACACGGAACAACTTTCGTTTTTGCATTGCTGATAATACTTTGGATTCTTTTCACAATATTGAACACTAACTGACTTGTCGTGGTGAATGGTTGCTAAGAATTTCAATGAAATATTTTGCGTATCTTGATCCTCATGTTTCTCTCAGCAAAATAATTTGAAGTTTAAACAAAAAATAATAAAAATATTTCTGTGTTTATAAACAAAAAAAAAACTTATATTATTCTAGAATTCTTACAGTGCTATTACATTATTTACAATACTTAAAAGTTTTAAGTTTTTTTTTTGTTCTGACTTGGTTGCTTCGGTCACTAATGCAGTGACTCCTAGTTGCAAGTACAAAAAGAATTCAAAATTTTATAAAAACCATACTTGAGATGATGCTGGTAAAAATCCGAAAACTTATTCGATATGGAAACATAAGCCGAATCTTCAGATCTTGATCATCAAGAAGGGGGATGCAACAATGAAAAAGATTTGAGTTTCACTTCAAAAAGGAAAAATAGTGTTGTAAAATGCGTTAATGTAATATAAAAATGGATTCAAAACGAAAAATAAAATGATACTACGAAAACAGATAATTTGGTGAATTTTAAGATGATCTTTTTCTTCTGTCATATTTTCGTAAGTTATCATGGATAAACTCCAAAATTTCTCTTCATTTCTAATGAATTAAAATTTCAAAAAAATCGCTCCGGTTTCACATTACCATCTTCCAAGTTTATATGTGCAAGTTCCGTAGGCCTAGGTCAAATGGTTTGCCTTTTGAAAGACAGCATACACACAGAAACACAAACACACGCATGCTCATTTTTATAATTAGCTGAAATTTTCAAATATTAAGAACCAATATTTCTATTCGTGATAATGGTAATCATTTCATTTTTTCAAATATTAAGAACATGTACTTCTATTCGTGATAATGGTAATCATTTCACTTTTTCACATATTAAGAACCAATACTTCTATTCGGGATAATGGAAATAATTTGCTTTTTTCTCTAAGCCATCTAAATATCAGGTGTCTTCTAAATAGTATTAAAAAAATTATGCAAATACATCCATTTAAAGACAAGCTCTGGATATTACCATTTGAAACTTTGATACTTTGATACCACTATATGCTTCACTACTAATACTATTTGAAATACTGTAGGGATAACATTTTTCCTATTCGAGAAACTCTGGATAGGTTGATTCAGAGATGCTTCGTCATTTGACGACGCTTCAAAATTACAAGTTTCCCCATAAAAACGTTTTATTTGAAATGAAAAGTTAATTTAACACTTGAAATGAAGTTATGTTCAAATCTAATTCTTAAAAGTTTGTCGGCGTATTCATAGTTTCTTCTTATAACATAAAAAATATTACATAATATTTTAAAATATTGTGTGAAATACAAATTTTGAGCTTTAAAACTTTAAATATATATATATATCGTTGCGAGTGAAAGTGCAGGAGCAACTGAAATTTAATCATAAAGAATTAAGTCGACTCGAGCTCAAATTTTAAAAGAATTCTTTTCGAAGTGAAGAGACAATCTTCGTTTTGGTCAGTCTGTCAAATACGCTATAGTAGGTAAATTACTATTCATTTTATTTTTTCTCTGCTATGTTGTGCGAGGCAAAAATTCATTTCTTCCCAGTCAAAAAACTCTGCAATTTCTTGTTTTAAAATGTGTCCTGTGTTGTTTCTTTTCTTTATTTGAATCTGCTTGAAGCAAGGCAGTTTTTAATATATTTTCGACGTTGGGAAAAAACAAGAGAAAAATCAATACCTTTGTTAAAAGATACTTTCAAAAGCAGGAGAGGAAATCGATTGCCTAACATTCAACTGAAGACTCATATGCCGTTGTTATTTGTTTCTTGATCTGTAATATTCCATTCAATTTCTTGACAAAATTACCTTTTCCTAGCGACACATATTTCCTTTTCGGCGATTCCAAGCTGAACGTTTAAAAAAGACAGAGAATTTTGGACATGACTGTAGTCCATTATTTTGATATCGTTTTAAAGACAAAATCGAATCATTCATCAGTATTTGAGACGAATTCTTTTTGATCTAAAAATTGACAGAAAGTTTATTTTCAGAAGCCAAACTTTTCCATCTTTTTCGTTATTTTAATGGAATATAAAATCTAGACTTTGA
The DNA here is from genome assembly GCA_026543865.1 of Argiope aurantia. Taxonomy (NCBI): domain Eukaryota; kingdom Metazoa; phylum Arthropoda; class Arachnida; order Araneae; family Araneidae; genus Argiope; species Argiope aurantia. Next base: position 413,105 of record JAPMOR010081114.1, on the reverse strand, counting down.
AGTAGGATTAATGAATTCAAAAATCCTGTGTTCGGTTCGAAGCCAAATAGTTTAACTGTACCGACATAGATTTTAAATTGTTTAATTGACAATTGAAAAAAGTATAAATAATGATTTCTGCTTCATAAAATCAATATTCAAAACATAGAAAAAATCGTGAAAAAGTTTCATTCGAGATGTTATCAACCTCCCTAAGCACATTTTTGGTATTATGCGCGTGAACTCGTAATAATAAAATTTGGAACGACATCTATTCTGTCGAGTACGATACTAAGAAACGTAAATAGCTATTATATAAAATTTGGTCAGCCAAAGTTCGCATGTGTTCAAAATGTGTGCGTCTATTGATTAGCAAATTGTTTTATTAATGCCATACAAGATTCGTAATTATAATTATCAAGTTTCGTAACTGTTCAGAAATTTCTATTGAATCATTTTATAATGCTACCAAACTATTATCACAAAAATATTTCTAAAACCTTTTTTGTTCGAATGTAAAGCATTATAAAGATATGAATACTGAATTTCCAATGGCTTCTTGGGATCGCAATCTATGCATATTAGCTCACATTATCGGCTTTTAGCGAGACACAAAATCAGACGATAAAATGCAAAGGAGCTAGCTTCCGAGAATAGAGATTATTTCATTAAAAATTTCTAATTTTGATATGATTCTCAAAATCTCTTACGCCATTTCGTATAGGTGTCTCTACGTTAAAGGAAATTCAAATAAAAAAATCTAAATCCCTCATACTTTGATGTTGAGATATGAACATCAAATCAATACATACTGCTGCTGATAATAAATACATAATGCTACTGACAGAAATAGAGTTCATGGGACTTTAATAATCAATACATACTGCTACTGACAGAAATAGAGTTCATGGGACTTTTACTTTGAATTTTGAAAGGCAACACTCATTTTACAATTAAGATTTCCATATCTTACAATATGTCTTCCAAATGATCTCCAAATCTCAAATAGTCTAAATTTCTGCAAATATTCATACTTTTTTCTAACATTAGTTTATTATTTTATCAGATGAATTTTGTTGATTTTTTGAACTTCTTTCTCAGTTGGTTCAAACAATTTTTATTTTATTAAACACAGGCGAAATTTTAAAAAGTTATTTAATCTGATCCTTTTTGGGTACTTTTCATTTTAAGCATAAAAAATAAAATGAAGGGATTTCCTTGATATTAGAAATAAACGGAATGTGTGACGAATAGTGCATTGGTATTTCAATTTGGTGTTAACTTCGCAAATTTAGAAATCAATTTTATTAACGTACAGCAAAAATCCCCTTTGAATTGCTGCCAAATCAATCTGTCGATGCATTATGAAATTCCTGATCCAAGTAGATTCTTTGATATTGTTACGAAAAATTTGTTCCCACGAATACTTCAAAATATATTGAAGAACACTTTTTCATTTTGATCATTTCTCGTATGAGAGATAGATTAATTGAAAATATTATTTTATTCCAATATTAAACATCAAAAGTTTGATGTATGTGTCCAAAAAAAGGTTGGAATTACAATTTGGCGATAGATCATTCTACGAATAAAATAACTCAAATATGCAACGAGATCGAAGAATGAAATGAGGTATGTGGCTTTTATATTACATTTATAGCTTCCCGTCAAATTTTGTATGAATTCCAACAACAAGGACTCTGTATGTCTTACCATTCACGTTGAGGTAATCATAATAATTCAGATGGGAAAAATTTAATATATAGTTCTAAATTTTTGAGGTATTTTAAATTTCGGAGTCCATTTATAAAAGCACTGACTGTTTGTCTGCTTATTCATAAGTATTTGAATTACAAAATGAATTGCATTCGTTTCTTAATGAATTTTGAAATGTGTTAACAATTCTTCAGAAGAAAACAATAAAATTAAAATTTTTAAAGATACATTTTTATTAATTTATTAGGAGGCAGAAGATATTTTTTCGAATCAAAAATATCGCTTCGAAACAAAGTCATGAAACATGTAATACTCAAAGTAAGAAATTTCAGCCGATATACGTATGAAATCTCACTCAAAATGAAATGTGAAAAACACTTCAGAAGACTCACAATATTGTGCCGACTGTCCGCCATCTTGGAAGAGACTTGGAGGGCTGCAATAAAAAAATTATATTTGGTGAGAACTTTGGTGCCCCGACATTCATTTGAAGTCTAGCCAAATATTTTAGTTTACCTAGAACATTTACAACAGATCTTAAGATTTTACTGATTTTATTTTCATCTTCATATTTTTTACAAAAATATTTCCTACATTTATATATGCTGATAAAATTTTGTATTTGAAATGCTTTTTATACTTATTATTATTATTTGTTTTATTTGCTTATATTATAACAGTGTATTTTATTCAAAATCAGAAAATATTTTGGGCATATTTCTAACTGGAACATCAAATCAGATTTTATAGCATCTGATCGTTATGCAAAACAAGTGATTATATATTTCTTTCGTTTATAAAGTCATTTCAATGAAAGTAAAATTAATATTCTTTTACTGGAATTTACGTTTAAGATAACAAAGAAAATGTTTATATAAGAAAATTACTACAGAATTTCAATATAGATTTTTCTTTCTATGAAACTTCCTAACTGTTGAATAAGAAAAGAAAAAAAAATTCTACAATGTGTCACCAAATCTTTTTTTTTTTAACTCACTGTGACCATGTTGAGGCTAGCAATGTAAAATAATTAATTATCGTTGCGTTTCTTGATTGCACAATAATTCATTTTGATAGTGAAGATTGTGGTGTGGGTGAAATGACTTGAAGACACATGTTGTCTTTTCTGGGGTTTATTGGTAACATCAACAACAAAAGGCACATGAAAACGCCATAGTGTAGAAGGCCTAGAGAACTACACATAAAACTCTCTCGGGAGAGCCGAGATAACACTCCCCCTAGTACAGGAGTCCAGTTCGCTTCTGCTAGAAATATATATATATATATATATATATATATATATATATATATATATATATATATATACTAAACACT
>JAPMOR010081114.1:319156-409975 GCA_026543865.1 Argiope aurantia | reverse complement strand
GTTACAAGATATGTTCTTGCTTTGTAAAAATTCAGATGGATCATACAATTTTGAAAAGTTCGCCAGCCGGCATTCCTTTCACAGTTCAAAATATATTGATCGTTTGAATACGCGCTATCGATATCCACTAGACTCTCAATCGCAACGTCTATCCCTATGGGATGGGCGAATCCATCCCAAACCATACTTTCGACAGGTAGCAACGTTTGACTGAGATGGGCAGCAGGGATAAACGTTGTCTTTTAAATGTTGAGTTGTAGCTCAAACAATATCCCGGTTTAGTTGAATCGTTTTTCGCTGGAGTAGAAGGATGCGTTTTCCAAGCAAGGTGTTGACATATTTGCTTAAAACATATTTTTCAGTGACCTTTCATCTTATTTAATGGATATTTAATACAAATACCATTTAATCAAATTTATAGCAAAAAAAAAAAAACAATAAACGTACAAAAGCAATATTTCAGACAATTCATTTTCAGGTGGATTTTTACTTGTTTTCTACTGTTTTTATTATTATTATCGCTAATTCTGTTGCTGTTTTTATAGAGTTCTGAATTTCCTGATATTAATGAATCTTGAAATTATTTAAAAGTATTTTTGACCCGACGAATGTTTCCATTAATACCTCTTCAAAACTGGTGATTTACTGATTTTGAAAAAATTTAATTGTAATATGATAACATTCCTTTACAGAAAAATTTCTGAATAATATGAAACATATTTTTCATTTACATCTAATGTGCACTATTTCTGCAATAAATAAAAAAGATGCGCCTATTAGAACTTTATATGATTGTATGGATATAATATCTTTATAGTCTGAGAAAAAAATATTCTGCCAATGGTTATATTTGCCTTTACATTCCCAGAACAGCATAGTATGTTTACTTTTTTATAATTCCTAAACTTCACATTTCTATTTGTCTTAATATGTTAGCATATAATATGTTAGCATAAACTGAAAAAAAAATATATTCTGCTATTTTTAAATTTCAAATATGACATTTCAATTTTGTAATATAAACTCAAAGTTCGATTTTGAAACCATAGATAGTCACAAAAGGCATTGACAAATTGAAGTATCTGAGATATATATACTTTAAATAGAATAAGCTTCCTGATATAATCTTTCTGTAGAAGTATTTTCTATAATATGATTAGAATGTTGTTAATTCAGAATATAAACTCAAACAGAATAAATTTGGAGTGAATTTATAATGTTTTCTGATATTTTGCATTTTCTGCAATACCCATTTAAAGATATAAAGCCAATTTTTTTCTGAAATAAAAATCTCATTCCCAAAACTGTATCATGTTCTCATATCATAAAACACAATTTCAGACATTATTTGGGAACTTCATATGTTTTACATTTATTTTCCATTAGCTAGTTGCAATTATATAGTTTCTAAAAATAATTATGCTATGGTAAATTCTTTTTAAAAAGAAAAAATCCAAGTAAAATATTGCACACATAGATTCATAGTGTACATTCTTTTAGACTTTATCAAGTATTCAAAAATTGATTATTCAAAATCAATTGCAGTATTGGCAATTTGAATCTTGGAAAATTTTTTAACGATAAAATGCGACACATCACATGATTTGTGAGAAGATATACTAGTGTTTAAAATACTTAGGTAAATTTTTCCTTCTTGTCGCTTTCTTTATCTTATTGATTCTGAAATTGTAATTATGGTAGCCATGTTTTTAATCTGTAATATTTTTTTTTTATATTATGCATTGCTCTCATTCTTAATAAAGTTTAGACATTTTGTTTGTGCATTTAATATGTGTCTATTCATTGCAAAACCCTCTTGATAATGTTAATTCCTTTCATTAAAATTTTACACTGTAAATTAGAGCCAAATAAATCAATTCAATAGACATATTTCATATTAGTATTTCAATTTAGTTACATGCTAAATAATTTGCTGTTTTTATTATTTGATTTTTGAAAGTTATATAGTAAAATATTCTACATTCAAAGCATCTCCTATTATACAATATCGATGTTTGTTGGACTAACTCAGTCAAATATTCATGTATAAATGTCTTTTATAAATTATGAGAATTACCTATATAATTTATTAATAACAGATTGTAGTCATTTTTTTTAATCACTAACCACTTACTAAAGAAATTTTTAGCAGGCATTTAGCTAAGTGTAGGCTTATGGGTACCAATCTGTAAATATTCTTTAACACTGTAACATTTCTATATTTTATGTGAATAAATATTTTTTCTATACCTATAAATTATGAGAATTACATATATAATGCACAATATGCATGCATAATGGTTCCTATTCTAATTGAGAGTATATTATCTATGCTTATTAGCCATTCATATTTTGGTTTCCTTAATGATTTCGAAGCAAACCTAATGAAAACAAATATATCATTTTCTTAACTGCCTCACAAAAATGAGCTGTTATGTAAATATTTAAAACAAGTTTTAATCAAATTACTTTCATTCTGTTTGTTTCCTTGACTTTGCAGACTTGTTATAACTTTGTTTCTAGAGTGTCCATCCAACTTTATATTGTGTATTATTTTTTTATTGTAAAACAATAAAATAAATTTTATTGTTTTACATATACATATAGTTGTGGAAACAACTATTTTCATTATATTCTTTTAATTTGTGTTAAGTTTTGTTAAGACAAATTAAGTTTTTCAAATGATTAAATATATTGTATGCTTTTGAAAAACTCTTTGTTTCTAATAAAACTACAATGCTATATTTTTTAATAATTAGATACAATATACCAATTGAGAAACTAAATTGCATTTGAAATTTAAAAAAATCTGCCTTGAAAAATTTAGATTCGTTTGTATATTAAGTAAAAAACGTATTTCATTTCTTATTCTGTATTCAATAAATAAAAAAAGTTGTTTGCAATAGAAATTTTATAAAATGTTATTTAAATTTATTAAATGAAAAATTTCTATAAAATATCTCTTAACTAACATTGAGCTACATTATCATAAATTAAACATTTTACCATTTGTGAGCAATGTCTGTTAAATAGACTACATCTCAAAAAACAGTTTGTTTCTGTAGGCTCTTCTAAATTTAGCTTTTAGTTTTCCTTGTTGTGATTCAAGTGAACTTGCTAATCATTATTTCTTTTTATCATGATTTCATATTTGGTAAGGATATCTTTGTATTTTATTTGATAAATAGTAAGATGAGAATCTCATTTTGTCATTATTTTGTTGTTAAAATAGTAGAAACTTTAGTGATGCATTATCATTTTAATAAGATAAGCATTAAGATTTAGATGAGAAAAATGTTGACAAATCAAATCAAACCTTTCTCATGATATATATTATAATTATTTCTTTTATGACTCTTATAATGAAACCAACCCAGATTTTCCAAATCAATTAATAAGTATTGCAATTATTCACAAAAGGAAGATAACACGATTACTTCATTCCCAAACACTGTAAATATGATTTTATGTCACGGAACAACAATCTGAAAGAAATTACCATGAACACATTTATTTACATTTTATAGCTGTATAAAGCTAACAATCGATAAGTTTTATTTTTCATCACTTTATAAACTACCTAGTTATGACATTAACTTATTAAAGTTTAGTCATAAAATTGTGTAATACAGTGCTATATATTATTTATTTTCTTTAGTTTTTATTTTATATGTTGATTCATTTGTTTATTTTATACTGTTAAAGCAATAAGAATTTGATATTTGACTATATTTCTATTTTTCCAAGTGTTATTGCTTAATTCAAAATTCAATATTAGCTTGTTATTTAATTGTAGAATTTTCAGGATATTATATTCATACTTCTAAACATGAAAAAAATAACTGCTGCATGATTTAGCAGGTAAAATTAATTCTTTCCTATCTATAATTTTTTTGCTCCAATTTTTACTTTTCTTAAAACTTCATTTCGCCATATTTCAAAAATTTTGTGTAATTAAACTACAGGGTGACCATAAAATAACTTTCCCCATTTGGAGGCATGTACAACTAAATAGAATGAAGCCAAATTCCACTAACCCTCTTCTTAAAAAAGTTTTGACATGGAAACGTATTGGTGCTACTATAAATAGAACATGTGACATGCTGAACATTCAAGCTTTTTATATTTGTATAATATATTAGTTCAATATCACTTCTGTTTCAGTTATTAACTGGGAAATTTAGTGGTTTCATTTTTTAAAAATAGATTTATTCCTTTCCTATATTCAGAATGTCAGTAACAGGCAGCAATATTTTGAATATTCTGAACATCTTTTTTATCAAAAAGGCCATTATATTAATCTTTCAAGAATATTTATATTTTGAAATATACTGAGGAAGCTGCAAGTATGAACATGACTCTATATAACATTTCTTAATAATTAGAAAAACCCTCGTTCTAGCATTTGCCGATGAAATGCTTCTCGGAGATGTGAAGACCTGTCGCCTGTTACCATGCCAGATATTCAAGGCACCGAGGCAAGACAGAAACAACCTGAGATAATTAATGGACTGAGACAAGTCGTGCAATTCAAAAAAATAAAATAAACATTGCAGTGGTATTATTATTATTTTGAATTTATAGTGAGAAAAATTCTGTCTCAGTATCTCATTTTCTGTGAAAAAAGATTTTTTTTTCCTTGTAGAATGAATTTCCATAATTTCTCAAAGGTTTCAACTTCTTGAAAACTTGTCATACTCCAATATCCGTGCACAAACAACTGAAATATTAGAGCTTTTTTTCCTAGCAAATTTCGTTTTAATATTCATTCAGTATTTAATAGGTATTTCCTCAGTCTGTTTAGTCTTTAATTTAATATCCATTATTATAAACATGGATATTAAATTAAAAATGGACTATTAAAAGAACTTTTTTTTTTTCAAAAATCCAATACAGATGTTGTCATCATATGAAATCAATATTTAATTCTTTTTATTGTCTAATCAATAATTAAATCTTAAGATGTTAAACGAACATATTGTAGTCGAATACACTAACTTGCAAAATCTGAAAATTCTAATAAATTAAAAATGAATATATAAATGTCATCTTTACAACAGGAAATTAAGCAAAGAAATGTTTAAAAATATATTCTATTTTAGAACAATCTATTTATTTGATCACCTTCAAATCACAGAAGCATATATTTACTAAGATGATGTGGATAATAAATAAAATCAATGTCTGTATCTATATGTTATTGACCACATTCCATTTGAGACCCATAATTGCCTATCATAGTACGATCATGGGTGATTGATCGCTGGGATGTGGTTAAAGCAAAATGTGACATAAAACTAGATTCTAATCACAAAATCTCATACCAAATTTAAGTCATTGGGTTTTTGAATGATTGTTTTTACAAGCATTAAAATGCACAAATGAACAAACGGTCAGGCTGCTGAAGGATTGGAAAAAAATTTAATACGAAACTATTCAAATTCTAAAACTTTGTACCACATTTCATCAACATAGATCTTTAGTTTTTGAAATTATCATGCTCACTTGCTCTCAAATACACTCACTTCCTGTGAATGGATTTCCTTCAAAATTCAACAGACGTCTACAAATTTGTCATCAAATCTATATGCCAATTTTCTTCAACCTAACTGGAAGCACTTTTGAATTATATTCACATAAAGACATCATTCCAAAAATGCGTTTTGCGGAGTGGTCTGAAATGTGGCAGCAATTGGTCAAAATATTGAATTCGATTACAGTACTTTCTCTTTGTATGTCAGAAAGTAAAAATGGTATGTTTGTAAAACATTGATAAGTGAAAAAGATTAAATATTCCTGTTTTTTTACTTCGCAGGTTATACATATTATGCATTCGCATTGAGGTTAAATAACTCATTTTCAGAATTAGGTATGTACATTCCTTTAGAAAAAGACTAAAATGTTTTACAACCGTGAAACTGCTTAAAAAAGGATGAAACGTCAATTTCTGTTCATTAAACCTTTTGGCCCAATCAGTTTTATTTAATAAAAGGTTTTTGACACACCAGCATTTAAGTAAACCAAGTTCTAGTCTTTAACTACTCATTTTATTTATTATTATACACACATCTCACCTACATATATTCCAAAACATTTTTTTTTAAATTTTTAATCAATTCCAATATGGAAGAAAGATTTCCAACCTGACCTTGCTTCGGAAACTATTATGAATTTCCTTCGACTGAATCAGTATCAAATAATAGCAAAGAAACTTTTTCGGAATCACTTTATGAAGAAAAAAAGAGGCGCTTTATATTTATAAATATTTACAAAACATTTCTTGATGCCGAAATCATTTTTTCAATACTGCTTGAAATCTGTTGAAATGAACTTTTGTAAATAAAGTTATTCTATACAAATGAATTGATTACAAATTTTATTCCTTATAAACGCTGACATTTTTAAAGATTCCCAAAAATATCAACTAGCTCCCAGAACTTTTTTCTCAATTCAACAAGAGACCAAAATTCGGGGAGTCTACATATAGAGAGAGAAATTTCCATTTTTACTCGATCGAAAAAACCTTTTCTGAATTAGAATCACAATTATTCGTAAATAAGAAACTAAATAGTAATTTATAGAAGAAAAACAAATTTTCTAAAGGATACTCAGCTTAGCAGAGTTTGTGTTGGAATGCATTTTGAAATTTCTCTTTAGACCAAAGAATGTTTCGTAATAATCCTAAGCTCTTTACAACGTATTTTAAGCATTTCATAACTAAATCTTCCTTTGTAAGTAACGGATTTCAGATTTCTTATGTCACAGTTCATTTCTTACTGGATACTAGTCAGTTTATTTAACAATAGAAATGAAAGTACAGCGACGTTTTCTTCTGTACTCATAGTTGAAAGAAAACAGGGAAAAAAGGGACAAAAATTTTCTGTTGTGTAATGGATATTATAACTACCTCTGAACTGTACGAATTATCGAATGAAAAATGGTCAACTGTCATTATTAATCAAGTTCATCTGGAAATGTTAACCGGGAACTATAAATTTATTATCAACTATGTTATACAGCAATGAATGCAAAATTTACATTTTGCACGACCATTCTACAATGAAATTTATTCAATAATGTCCATTGCTCTATACTAATCCTTTTACTTATTTTATAAGATTACAACTTCTATTTAGGAAATGTTTCGTCATTGATTAAAATAATGATTCTATGCGTCCAATCATATCGTATATAATTTTGTCCTATAAGTTTCCAAACAGGATTGTATGATATATGGGCTTACGGGCAGCGGTCTTAAGTGGTTAAAATAAAGATGTTGTCTGGCGGATAATCGGTGTTGGATGATAATAGGTTCAAGAATATATACTATATAAGTTATGACTTGTACACATTAAATCTATTGTCTTGATTCAAGTTCTTCGAGGGCGAACATGATTCAAGATTTCGAAAGTGCAGATCCGGTTCAGGTCTCCTTGTTGTCGGGAAATTCGGAGACCAATCCTAATATATATCGGATGTAAAAATGGTACTGGATTTTCTCTTTGATTTGGTACAGTTGACATAAGAATATCAAAAAACGTTCATTATTAAAGAAACGAACTTTTTTTATTAATCATATTAACTTCAACGAATGCGTTTTGTAAAATTGTTTTACTTTCTTTGTTTATTCATATTTGATAAATCTTAGTAAAAAGATGGGAAACAAGGAAAAGAGATCAATGTAATTCTAGTAATGAATAGTCTCCGGAATTTTTGGCCATCTTCCAGCGGTGTGAAGTATTGAGAACCGAAGGATACAGCCTTGGGAACGAGCCAAAATGTTTACTTTGTTTGCATTATCAATTTCAAAGCATCTAATACATGAACATTCATAAGCATAATACATGAACATTCTTAGCAAAAGTGACAGCTATCTTTTCAGAATTACGTAAACAAGTAAAAATTAAATTTCTATTTTCTTAACGAAAAACACCGGCATAATATCTCTCGCAAGTTCTTTAGTTTTTTAATGTAACTTTAATGCAAATGCTTTGATTTGATAAATCCATAATGACTTGATTTAAAATATTCCATAATTTATCAGAATTACTCAACATCATGCATTAGAAATATGATTTTTTCCATAGATGGATAGAAGATATTTGCGTCAATGTTAAGCAAATATTTATGCAAGCTTTACTTTAATTATATACTATTTTATAAAACCTGAGTAATTATGGTTCTCATTTTAAGGTCAATTAACTCTGAGTTATAATAAATTAAATTTCTTATGCCAGAGGAATGTATAGTTTGAGTGATTGGGATGCTTCTAAATTAGAACAAAATATACATGCACTAATTAAAGTAGAAAAGAAGAGACTGCATGGAATGATTGAGAGTTATATGAAATTAATCATTCCCAGAGAGAACGAAGAAAACATTTTCATTCTTTTAAAGATTTTTATCTCGATTTTTTTTATTATTATTAGACATTTTTTTTACTTTGAAAAAATATTTGTCACACTTTTTTAATTCCTTTTTGTGTCGGTAAGACAAGAAAAATGATCAGTGTCTTATTTTGAATCTGTTTCTTGACTGGATACTACTTTCTTATTTTGAATTCTAACAATCATTTTACCATCTGTTGATGCGTTCTCATTAAAATTTTAATAATTGTTTCTAATTTTTTGCTCTAACATAGAAATTGTATTGCCCCTTTGCAGAAAAACGATCCCACCCAGTTCCTGATCAAGTTGAATTGATTCCGTCATCTCGAATAATTGCATAAGCGAGAGATATCTTTTCAAGAGCTAAATATATTATTATTAGAAGAAAGGAAAACTTCCGATTGGAAAACAAGAACTTTTGGAGGGGCAGTCCGTATTTTGTGATCCGAGTTTCTGAAGTTAAGAGTGTTGAAAAATACTATGGTATTAGTAAACGAATCGTGGAGAAAATATTTCATTAGAAGTGTCAATCCCGTCATTCTGCCTCCCATTATGTTTCTAAAATGTATCGTCTGCAATCACTGTGTGGTTTCTTAATGGTAACTGATACCCGGGGTAAAACATGATTTTTTTATACACACAGTCGTCATTATTGGCTTAGCAATTGCAAACAGTGCTCGGGGTGTAATATTATTTTTTCGCCCTCTCATAAACATACTAAGATTGCATCTATATCTCATCTTGCTCTAGCTGTCTGTGATACTAATACGTGTATTATTAAATAAAGCAAAACAAGATTTTTATTGGATTGGCTTTCTTGCTAGAATTTCTACCAAATTTTTCTTTGTCTTTTTCCAAAATTTAATGGAAAATAGATGTGTTTTCTTCCAGTTTGGTACCTTTATTGAAAAAGAACCTATATCCAATCTCCCTGTATTTGAATAAAAACTGATTTGATGAGATGATTACCTTTCATTTTTATTTGATCTGAATTTATTATGACAGTCCACGAAATCAATCTCAAACACAGATTAAAAATCTCTCTTCTATGATGACACAGGCGCTTCTTACTATTATTGCTTGTTTTCAATATTTTGTAGTAATAAGTCACAAAATGTCAATTGATTTTGATACTGATACTTTTTTCAAGATGTACATTTCAGTTCCATGAGTTTTTACTTTTGTAAAATATATATCAAATATATATCATGTAAAATATATATCATATATTAAAAATATCCGTTTCTTTTTGTCAATAACATTGCTTAGGATTAAAATACTTCCATGCGTAATATTTTGAATATGTTTCTGGTCAATTATTCTAATGCACATCCTCTTCATCATTTAATTGGCTGTGAAGCTGAAGAGCATATCAGCAGTGTATTTCAGTTATTTCAATGTTAAATATCAAAAATTTCCTAAAAGAAATTTCAAAAAATAATCGGAATCTTATCATTCAAAATCGTCCGTATTACATTTTTTTGAACAATTGAAGAATAAATTGCAGATCAAAATATTTGGCATCACTGAAAAAATCATTGTGAATTTTAAGATGGTATTAAAATATTTCTTATAAAAGGATTTCTCTCAATTGAATATTTAATGAATTTTTCCACTTTGATAAGCTTTGACTCTCTTCTTAACGAACTTACTCTCGTCCTAAAGAATAATTGTGCCAAATTTGATACAAATCAAGGAGATATCAAGGAGATGTGGGCATACATAAATAGTCACAATGACTACTATTTATACTGAGATTATTCTTTCGTAAACGATAAGATATTATTGCTGAAATGGAAAAAAAGTGTACGAAAATGTCTGGGTGAAACCGGTACAGATTCAATAGTTAGTGGGTGGTGTTTTAGACTCATTGTGCATTTTTGTTAACTTAAATTCAACTAAAACTTTTCTTCTTGGAATGAAGAAAGTATTACCGGCCAAGAATTGACCACAAATGGGGGTCAAATAGAGTACAGAACAAGATTATCTAACCAATTACGAGCTACTACCAGTGTCTGCGGAATTTCCTACGCGATTAAGAAAAAATAAAAATAAAATCGGGAAAAGTCAATACATAGCCGCCATTCCGTGAAGGAAATTTTACAGACAGATTTCTTTTTGCATCATTTGTTGGTTCTGTGGTGTCTTGTTGATTTTTCCTTTTTATTCTCTTTTTCTGGAATCCGTTTGAAGAGTGAATTCCGATAATGTTGCAGGAGAATGCCTCTTCTACCTGGTAACGGGAATTCCTAAGTGTGAAAAGTCTATAAATTCGTCTCGCAAACTTTTCATTTGAGTTAACTATCAAAATTAGTAACTATGGTTGTTTCCATTTAAATTATAGTATAAAAGAAAAAAATGTTTGTTTCTTAAGTGTTATTTTTGAAAAGAACAAAGAAAATTGACAAATAACTTGGAGTCACAAATATGAGGCAAACTTTTATAGACTTAACAAACCACCCCAAAATTTTAAGACTTCTTAACTCTTTGATCTGCGAATTTCTTTAGACTCCTAAATAAAAATTACGTCTTTTTCGATTATTATTTTAATTTATATATGAATGTAAAACGCACTTGATTCTGAGAGGAAAAAAATTATTTTAGAATTTTATTCATAGGAAAATAAACCTTCAAAATGAATATAATATAACTTGGTGAAGAAATTTCAAATGACCTTAATTCAACTCTCGTGAAAAAGAACAGATAACCAGAATCCATCTCAATATAACTTCTTAAAAAACTACAAATATCATGAATTCAAGTCCTCCTCTATATAATGCCCTGTTGATAGAATACCGGCTTCGAATAAATGGTACGGGAACTTGTGCATATTATAACTAAGACCATCGCATATATAGGCGTGACTCACATTAAATCTGCTATTGGCACCAAGCATCCTAACTTTGGGATGGCATAGAGAGTTGGACAACAATGTGCCAACCTAGGCGTTTAATAACGATTCACAAATTTTGAGATCCATCCAAAAATATATGTCGTATAGTTTCAAAACTAAACGTTAAACTAACTAATCAATTCTATGGCATCTGGTTTATGTCAAATTTCAAACAGCTCTAGCTTTGCCTCCAATCGGGATGTTAATATAAATAAACTAAACCAATGCCAAATTGTGTGTTAAAGCTGCAAATCTGCAAATCATGATCAATAAAGTGTTTCTAATCCAAGAAATTTGGAAAGTTCTTAAGTGTGGTCAAATTTTTTGATATCAATTTTGTATTCCTCTTAGTGCCATATACACGAGATAGTTTCGAAATTACTGAAAATTGCAGTCATAAATCAGAATCTGGCTGAAATTGATCCTTGTAATCAAATGATAAAAATGTAATTTACTAAAATTTGAATAATCTGTCTTCGCTTCCATGAAACCAAATTTGGCTAAGATTTCATTGCTACTGATTGTTAGGATCATAGTTTAAGTGAATAAAACAATTCATTTTATCATAATTACGCCTTATTAGAATAAATTTGAATCGTATTTTACGGAATGAAATCTTGACAAATATTTCATCACTTGATTCATTTCATTATTTTTATCAAGTATTATTCGGTGAAATGCTCTAAAAAATTAGTTTATAAGAGTAAATTATGTAATAAATATCTTTATTACTTAAATTTTTGCGAAAGGATCGAGTATGGAGAAGAGTGGGTCGATTATAATCATACATAGGAAACTCTCAAGTAACAAACTCTAAATATCTTTGAGATATTTTATTTGTATAAAAAATACAATCAAGTTATATTTTTGTGGGAATCTGGAAAATAAAATAACAGTAATCTATAGTGGTCAGTTCGATGATAAAAATACTTTTGATGCTAAATCCATTTGTCCATATTTCCCAATTTGAATTGGGGGGGGGTTACAAAATATGCATACCATACGGTTATGCATCATGGTGAAGATGCATTGAATAACAATTTTAGATAAAATTAAAGAACTCAATACAAACATTTGGCCAATATCTGCTAAATCGTGTCAAACGGTATAAAACTCGCCAAATATTAACTAGAAAATGCAATTAGTTACCATATTTGACAACTTATCGCTTTAAAAAATTACAGTTTGACGATTGTACGGTATTCTGTAATTTTGACTGTTGTATTCTGAACGAATTCAAAGCATGTTTTATTTTCACCGCTGTGATAAGAAAACCGTACCACAAAAATTAAGCATGAATAGCCAATTGCAAGGGAACAAAACAACGAATGGTTGGAAAAGGTCTTACATAAAAAAAGGCAAAGCCTTTTTCTACATAAGTAATGTAAATTAATGTTGAAATGTTATTTTTCCATTTTGTTAAATTTACTAGAAATTTGTATTTGCTATTTTAATTTGTATTTGTTTAAGTAAGTATTTGTTGCATTTTTTTCATGTAAAATACATACACGTAATTCGTTGTTAATCTCCTCCATTTACAATTTTTCCGCACAGTAAAAGTAATTGGAGCAGTCTAATCATGCATTGGACGTATTTTTTCCTGGGATTTATTAAATTAAATTGATAAAAGTTGATTGTTGAGGATGTCAATAATGAATGCAATTCAGATAACTGTAATTTATTTATTAATGAAATCATGGCTTCTAGAATGAAAAAAATTTATTAGTATTACATTTTTTAACAATACAATTTATGCGTCTTATGTATTTTTTAACAATACGATATGCGTCTTATGTACATGCCTGAAAATCAAACCATTCTAGAAACAATAATTACTTTCCATATAATTTTGTGTTTTATGTATAATATTTAAACAGCTTAATTGCCGTTGCTAATAACTTTCACAGCAATGTTCGAGCAACTGAAATTTCAATGAATGACGCGTTTCTATGCATTTTAAGTGCATAGAAATATCTGCACGAAAAAAAAAATCACTTTAAATATCGAGTTTAATTATACAGAATATTAATCACGAATATTTGAAAGTACATTATGTTTAGATGCATTTAAATGAATGTATCGATTCACTGCATAGTGTGCATCTGACGTTCTTCTCTTGATGTGTTTCAGTGTAATTTGATACATTGTATTAAATTGAAAAGAGAACAATTATAGTACAATGACGATTTTCTGCTTTGAATATAATTACCGAATACTGAAATCTATTCGAATATAAAATATAAAAAGTATTCATTATTTTTCATAAAATACTTGGAATTAACAAGCTGAAAATAATTAATAAAAAACTGTCCTTTAGTTTTCTTATACGAAATTTTATACGTTTCGCGTTTAGTAGACAAATAATAATAATAATATTTTCTTTCTGTATTTTTATTGTCCTTAATAGCAGAGGATTAGTATAAGTACGATTGATTGTAGTGATTATTATCTAGTTAGGGTAAGGTCATTCTTTCTGTATTGTGACCATTTTTATTGCCTAATTAATATTTTTGTACTGGGATAAAATGGATCCATTTTTTTCAAGAAAATAAGTGCGTTAAAACAATTTAATTAACACGAACATTTAAATTATAAATTAACTCTCATTAGCATTCGGCATTTAACTAATGTAAAATTGGAATAACTTTGCACGCATTGAATAGTAAAACTTTAAAGTTTATGTTACGTCCGATTACCTTGCGGTAGGTTGAAACTCTTTAAGAGCAATTAAAAATAGCTATTACCTATCACTAGTAATACAAAAATATTTTATACTGTTTTTTTCAATACTATTCAAAATTTGTAATATTGTGCAGTATCATAAAAACACACTCGAGATTTTATTGAAGCCCTCGAGTCTCACTTGTAGTAGTATATTTTCTGATATATTTCGCTACGCCAAAAGTTTCAAACTATAAATTACTTTTCACTTACATTTCTGTTTCATGTTAGGCTTTTTTTAATCATTTATCTGTTAACGCATTTCTCTAAATAAAATATGCCGATAACTTCTGTCACGGTATTTGTACTTTAGTTATGGGATTTGGCGCATATTTCAATCAAAACTTCCAATGCAAGTTATATCTTATAGTCCAAACAAACAAGGTCTATTTAGCAGCTGATAGAGTCCTAAAAAACAACTAATAAACTATCCATAAATCTACAATTATGATCTCGAACTTCCACAGGCAGAGAAATCCGCCGTCCATTATTACGCAACAGGCTATTTATTAATTTCCCTAAGTACCAAAGTTCAGCTGTAACTCCTGGCCCCATTACCCAGTAAAGAAGTGAAAGGAGGAGGCCTGGCCCCTCCCTGTCATCACTAGTAAAAGCCGAGCCGCATTGTTAATGTCCGTGTCTTTCTGTTTCCAGATCAGGGATTGGACGAGGAAACTCGAATCGCAAGGGGAAGCAGCAGCAGAACAACGTGCCCTCGAGGAAAGCCAAGCACGACGATAAGAGAGAGTCCGAGTCCTCTTCATTCCTCGACCGATTTGGCAAAGGTTCGGCCAGGATGGAAAACGGCGCTACGGCGCTCATGTGCGTAGTAACGTGGCTGCTCTATTGGATCACGCTCTTGGCGGATTTTGCCTACGATGACAGGTAAGTCCTCCCTACACTTGCGCGAATAATAAACGTCATAAAAGCAGTGTTTTCGTTTTAGTAAAAGTTGCTCATCGGCAATTGCCACAGTTTGTGGAGGAACACTATAAGCGGGCAAAAAAAAAAGTTTTTGTTTACTTATGTGATTTTATAAAATATTCTATCAACAGCTTTGACTTCGGCACAAAATGATGTACCAGTAATTTGACGATGTTCGTTTGAGGCAGAATATTAAGAGGACAGGATTTTGTTTATTTTGATAGTTGTGAACAAAACTCCTTTTACTCTGGTTAAAGTTTACTCCCGTTCCCTGGTAACTGGGAATTTTATGAAGTCATCTTTAGTGAATACAAAAAAAAAAATTATTTATCTCTTATTGTAAACATGAGGATCAAGGAGGCTCAGTTAGTTCTGAAAAAAAATCCATTATCAGAAATTTAACGGTATCCGTCAATTTTTGGAAGTTGTCTTCTGTCACTGTGCTGAAAAACTTTTATATTTAACAAAATTATGCTTTCTTGCATAATGGAGAAAAGGATCGCATATCTAAGAAGAGATAGAATTTATTTTGGTTCTGTCACGAATAAAGGATTCCCCATAAAATGCTTTCATATATTTTTATTTTAGATAATAAAATAAACGACATCATAGCGGATTCACGGGAGATTACAATTTCTTACGAATTCTCATAGTTTCAAATTCTTTTATTATACTGTAAGATTAAGAAGAATATTAAGAGGTGTCTTAAATCAAAATTCCATTTATATATTACAATATAACTAAAAAGTATATTATTGGAAAAAAATTTAACAAATGAAGGAATTATGTTTGAAAATGAAATTATCATTTTTTAGATTATCATTTTCATTGAAATTTAGTTATATAGTTCTTGAACTTGAAATTTCGCTTGTTTTTATGTTGCCATATGGAAAAATAAGTATTTTGGTATGTCTATTAAGTTTTATGAAAGAAATTCGAAGTTACTTCTAAATAAATAAGGGCATTTTTTTCATGTTTCAAGTAATGTGCATTTTTCGCTTTATAATCGCATGACATGGAACTTCATAACGAATAATTTAATTCAATCATATTACTTGAAAGAATGCGAAATTAAATAAGAATAACTTCAAAGGTTAACTCCCATTTATACCTTTTATTAGAATAAAATGCTAAAAAGGATTTAAATTTACTTAGAAACTAATAATAGTTTAATTAGATTAAAAAGTATTTTTTATTTAGCATTTCTTTTACAATGTTTCCAATAAGATAAAATCAAATTTTATTTATTTGTGTCATTTAAAAGAAAAAATACAGTTAATCACTAATTTAATAATAAATGTAGAAATTTGATATGTTAATATACATTGTTAAATATACAACCTGTTACCCAGGTACGATGAAGTATTTCAATGCGAAACAAGAGGGAAATAAGCTTATTATTCGATTAAGAGATTAAAGTTCTCAAATTATATTTTATTAACTTACCACATACAAAAACTAAATTTATCAAGACAAAAAAATATTATTATCAATGCACAATTATTTGTAAAAGTTCACTTGGGATTTTGTTATAATTTAAAATTTCATTCAACTATAAGCAGTGAATTAATTTTATTAAATTGGATTTTGAAATTTAAAAAGAAACCGCATTGCTTTTGATATTACAACTGGATTTTTTTTTTGATTATTCCAAATCTCCTAACATTTTTCTTCAAAAACATAATTATATCTAATAATGTGGTTGTTTCAAATACAAATTTTATTAAAGAAAATCAATTTTTAGTCGTCGTTTGTAATGTGTCAAATTTGTGGTTAATAGCAATCATTAAAATAATAAAAGTGGATATATGTGTGCTTAATATACATAAAGACCTTAAGAAAATCATTAGTCCTTACGCAAAAATGGTTTATGCCATTTAATATCTGAATCATATCTATAATGTATACAATTCTCTCTTTAAAATCTGTGACTGAGTCATTGTAACCACGTTAACTAGCTTATATTATATTATAAAATCGTCATCTGTGTTGCGAACCATTGCTAATCCACAAAAAGAAACAAATCGATCAAATTGTAAATGATTATTTACATTTTCAATATTTATTTAAGTATATCTTTAAATTAATCATATTTGACTTTTCACCTCATTTTGAAAATTATTCCCAATGAAATTTTTTGCCATAGATGAAGATATAAAAAATGCTCTGTGATATAATCCATTGAAACGGATCATATCATCGAAAAATTAATATTAAAATAACATTTAAAGCATAAGATTTCTGCAAGACATCAAGTAGTTAATTTATCAGTTTTTGTGTCTATTTGAAGTAAAAGTCGTTGCTGTAAACACCAAGTACCCAGAAATGAAAATATCAAGCTACTCAATGTTTCCAAAAAAAAAAAAAAAGCTGTTCTTTCTGATTATTGGTTAACATTCTTTCTGATTGCATTGAAACTAAAGCAGGAATAAATATCCTACATTCATATTTCTATCCGGCGCCATGAGTAGTGGTATGTATTAGCGAAGTTGTGTTTGACCAGATTGTAAATGGTACGATACTGATTTACAGACCGCTCGGTGGCCTCGATTGATGTCTAGGTGATGAGTTCGCTTCTGTCAATGAATTTGTTTGTCTGCTATGAAAATGATTCCACAGTTTTAGACTATTTTTGCCATTATTTTAATTGTATTTTGTGCAATTCAAGATTAAAAATAACTCATGTCATTTTGTTCGAAAAAGAAGGAAATTTGATAGATTATCTAACAAGAAGAATATTATATCCTATGACTTTGCTAAAAAAATTAATTTTAAAAAATACTTTGTTGTTATTATTATTATATTAATATTTAAGATTGAAAATTCTAGAACGTGACTGTACCCATATAGTAGGGAAAACGACATGGATTGGAACAACATGTATTCTTTGTTAAAAATAAATTTATAAATTGGGGTGAACTGAATTTATTTTTAAGCCATTTGTATATTTTGTAAAATCTTTATTCAAAGCAAATTAGAATTATTTTTGTTTTCGTCATTGATTTCTTAAAAGAAAGTGACAAACATATTTATAATATGCATATATTTTAATATTCTCTTGCATATTTTTAAATGATGTATATTCTTTAAATATATTTTAAAATTCGATTCATTCAAGAAATAACGATGATTTTATTGAAAATTTATGTAACTCCATTTTAATATAAATAGAAATAGAATCAAAAAAATATCTTATCTTTATTTAAAGTATCCTTAAAATATTTTTAGGTCTTTTGAACGTGAGGAACACGTTGACGTCAAATTGACCACAGATAAGAAATTTATATTCTCACGAGTTGTAAGCAGTTTTCTGAATAAGTAAATCAATGATTCAAGTTCTTTTCATTTCTTTGCTGTAGTATTTCAAATATACACAATTCATTGCCACTGTAACATCTTAAAAGTGACTAGCGAGTTATTTTGCTGAGAAAATTTTTATCTTGTATCTTAAATGAGATGCGTATATATAGTTTGTTTTGATGAGGAAATGCACGCGTTCAATACTTTAGCTGTTAGATCAGTTGAGGATTTTCAATTACACGTGCCGTCATATAACGTAAAGAAAGTTTTGTTTCATTTCTGAAATGCTATCAATATTTTCTGATGCGACTCATTCAAAATGTTTCTTGCCATTTTTTCAGATGCAAATGCTGTTTTAAATTGTATAGATTAAATGATTTCATGGAAAAGATCCGATTCTCTAAATCAATCCGTTTTCTAGTTTACCTATGAATTCTGATCATCAACATTGCTTAAAATGTTTATCTGTATCAATATAAATGCAGTTCATTAAGCTAAATATTTTTTTATAGATTGTATTGATTTTTTATAGATTGTATAGATTGATTTTATGGATTTTTTTATGCATTGTATTGAGGGAATAGATAATATTTATTTTAGTCAGTCAACGTTGATATGGTTAACAGATATAAACAATTTTTTTATTATTAATAAGATTATAATATAAGATAATAGATATTTTACTTTAAAGATGCTAATTAGTTCATACATATTTCTAAAAGATAATAACAACGTAAAACAGAGAAAGATATGTATTACGATTTTTAAATTTACTTTTGTCGTATGCTTAGAAATGTTCCATAAAAGTTTGCTTGAATCATCTTTTTATTTTATAATGGAATTGATGCTTTTTTAAAAAAATCTTTTGTATTTCTCCCTTTTGATTAAGTTCTAATTATAGACTTATGGTAGTAATTTCGTAACTATTCATCTGAAGTCAAAACCAATAAGAAATCCTTCTTTCGAAAGACAATTTGTTAATACTTTTTCATAAAGAAAATACTTTGATTGAAATCTGATACAGCGATATTGTTTTTTGCATTTCAGATATATCTCAGAGTTTAGCCCCCATTTTAGCTAAATATGCTAAGCAATAATCGCATGTAAATTAAAAAAAGGTTTTCATATTGCGGAACTATTTTTGTATTCGCTTCGAGATTTCAAAAATTTTAAAAGCTTTACTATTCATTTTTAGAAACTATTTTTTTAACAATATATTGATAATTTTTTTGGAGGGGGGGAGTAGATTTTAGAATTTTCAGATATTAAAATTGATAATATAAGCAATAGCTGGAGTAAAACTTGCGAAAGCATGAATATTAAATTGTTTACTCTTTTCGAATTCTTTTATATGTTTTCTACAAAGTCATTAAAATAAATTGATTTTTTTACTCCAGATTTTTTATGGGTAGCTTACCTGAATATCAAAGGTCCCATATATTCGCATAAAATTTCTTTTATTAATTTTTTGGTCTTACAAATTAAAAATTTGCTGTATCAAATAATGTTTTATTTATAGTCGTTAAATTTGCTGTACGGCAGAAGTTAAAACTTTTAAAATAATTAAATTTATATGATTAAGAATAGGCCTTCACATAAAATAAAAGTAAGCTAGTGATCTCTTACTTATTAAAAGTACTAAAAATCAATTATAATCATTTGTGTTTTCAAAAACCTTATAAAGAATTTTGATATTTTTAGAAAAAAAGCATTCAGTTTATAAGCTACTTGAAACGACCAATACTTTCTATAAATTATTGTGTCAATGTGTATTTATTAAAGGTACATCTTTAAATAATACTGCATACAATGTTACACTGTGTAATCATTTTTTAGTTAGTAAAGCAATTAGATTTCTAATGCAATACGTTATAACTTATTATTCCCTTGACGGTTCTCTAATTTAGAATAGCAAATAAAATATAGTTGTTTTCTTTAAATCAATATATGAAAATTTGAAGAAGTATATATTAAAATGGACACTTGATAACAATTTTATAGTGTAAATTCAATATTAGCGACATGTTTTAAATCATTACAATGGAATTTTCCTTCATAGAGAACAAATTACTTTTTTAATTAATAGTTCTCTATTAAAAAAAACTTTGTTTATAACCTATTTTTCTATAAAGAATTTCAAAATTTCCCTATTCCAAGACGATTTATTTCTTAACAACTTATTTTATATTTAATTAAAAATGATAAATTATTACATTACATTTCGTTCCATTTGTGACATTCCAACTAGTAAATAAAAACGATTTTATCTAGATATCATTTGAAAACAATTCCATAACCTTTGCATAAATACAACTGCTTAGACGAGCATATATTATTTAGATTGCCGTTTAATGCCGTAGTTTCTATATATTAATATTCTTGAATAAATAAATTTATATTATAATT
The DNA here is from genome assembly GCA_026543865.1 of Argiope aurantia. Classification (NCBI taxonomy): domain Eukaryota; kingdom Metazoa; phylum Arthropoda; class Arachnida; order Araneae; family Araneidae; genus Argiope; species Argiope aurantia. Next base: position 389,344 of record JAPMOR010081114.1, on the reverse strand, counting down.
TGAATTCACAAACTTACAACTCTTTATAATGAAGTCATTATTCTGTTCGGAAGAATCAAGTTTAAAAAATCTGAAAATAAATTCTTGCTTCTTAAATCTATTATAAATTTAAAATATTCCATTTTTACTATTTCAAAGTTTAAGATATCTTACACATAGACATCAATAGTGAATTTTGAATTATTAAAGAAATTCAACAAATATGATGTCAAATAATAACTGTCAATTGTACAGCAGATCGACTTTTTTGATTTCAATGACATTCTATTTTCTCTCTTCTGACTAAGGTTTTATAAAAAAAATTTCATCCATAGAAATGTTTAGCCTTTCAATTAAATTTTGTAAAATTTGAATATTTTCGAATCAAATCAAATGTTCAGCTTTTATTTGAAACAAAATAAGAGCGATTTCCTTCATTATCTATGAAACTGAAAACAAAGTTTGAAATCCAAAATGTTTCAGTTTTCCTATATTTGTTGCGCAAAACTACAATTCATTTATTTTTGTATATTTTCAGACTCAGTTGAAATGTATTATTAAATATAAATTACCTTTCAACCCGTTTATGCAAATAAGTTCATTTTCTATGAGACTGTCATCCATTTTGAAACATAAATAAAATGCTTTTCAGGTTATTTTGTCTGTCTAATTTATCTATATATCATTTTGTACTATTCATATAGTATGCTCTTTTACTATACAACTCAGGTGAAACTAATAATATTTAACGAGAGATAACTGTAATAGATTTGCATTAAAACATTAAGTTCTCTGGTGCGTTTAAATATATATCGATTGGATAAAAACAGGTAAAAGTATTTTTACTTCATCTTACATTATTAAATTAATATTCCTCATGGTTTTTGTATCTTTTCTAATTTTTCTTTTGCAAATAAATTTCTGTTTAATACATTTTGAAGAATTGCTTCATACAGATTTTGCCATGAAGGATTTCTTTTAATAAAAGACAGTCTAGTGGGACTGCATGAAAACAATTGCAACCTTATATAAATGTTTATGTCAACCATTTGATTACTGCTGGTTAAAAGTTTTTGTTTAAAATTCTACCAAAAATCGTAAATGGTAAAGAAAATCTCCCCAAAGGCCTTCATATTTGTTATTATGAAAATATCAACTCAATGTGATGGTCAAAAAGCGAAGATCAAACATTACATAGTTAAAACATTTTTTTGTGTAGTTCAGTCAAGAGTACTTATTGATAAAACTTTATGATGCTTCCTTCCATTTGGAGTTGAGGATTCTTCTGATCGGCTAATATTTAAAATTGAAAAATATTGTGCATATGTATATATAATACGCCAGCTATAGTTTCTAAATATTATCTATGAGATTATTTGTGCCCTCAATTTCTAAGAAATATCGCAGTTGCTTGAGAATTTATGTCCACACGTTTTCATCCAATAAATGATGATAAGTGAAAAAAGAAATATCGATAATAAGCTCACTTTTTCTTTGAATATTGCAGTGGCAATCATTTGGAATGGAAAAAAAAAACAATATTTCAATTCAAGGCTGATTATAGTAATCGCGGATGTTAAAATATTAGTATTCAATTCTTTCTTTGAATGGGCCATGCAATTTTTTGATGCATTTGAAAATGGTGTGCATTTTGAATTCTGATAGAGGGAAGGAATTTCTTCTCTGAGGAAAGTTCACACAGGAATCGAAAAAAATAATCAAAAATTCCGAAACAAAGACAAATTCTGCGGTCTATATGAGCAACGAAAGCAAAAAATAAAATAAGTTTCCTTTTGTATTTTGTTAATGAAGTTACATTATATCAATCCATATTTGTAGAAACTCTACTAGATATTATTGATTTCCTCTGATAACGCGGTCTTTCTATGAGGAAATAGCGACAGAGTTGCGATCACATGGTATTTTACATCCCTTTCACATTTAGCTTTCGGCACAATGCGGAGCAATTCTACTGTGTGACTGGATATTTAAAAAAGAAGGAAGCACACTTAAAAATGTTTTTGACTTCGAATAAAAAGTATTTTAATTTTTTTGAGTCGTTCTTAACGGTCTTAAAATCTTACGATGTTTATGCTTCATTTCATCAATAATTTCTAATTATTTGATGCTGACAAAATAGCATATAATTCAAAAAAATGTTTATGACGCAAATGGCTTTCGGAAACAGATATTTCCAAGCTGAGAACAGAACTTATAATGAAGTGTAGAAAAAGTTCCACTACTGTACCACAATTTACATTCTTTGTCGATAACGCGATTTCGATACAACATGGGCAGGGTTAGATCATTGAATAGGTAGAGCAGATAACTAGGCCTATAAATGCCTCCCGATGCCTCCAAAACCTTTTCATGTATTTTCAGAATAATTTGTATTTTGATTGAATTTGCAAAATGTCTATATCCACAAACTTCTTCAAATTACAAATAAATATTATGTAAATATCTGTATATTATTAAAAAATATTCCTGATGAATCGTCTTTTAATATTACTTTGCTTTCTAATTCTAAAAAAAATATACTGCTTTATGATTTTTTTAAAAAACTGTCAAATCCTATAACTCAACAATAGTTCGATTCCGCTAAATATGCCGTCAAAGTGATCTGTCACTTAATTTTTTATTATTTCAGTTGACCTAATCGAAATGAAATGAAACTCAATAAAAAATGAAGGGGAAGGAAAAAGAGATCTTGAATGCGGGAACGTATTCATTTGAAAGAAAAGGCTTCTGATGATTCGTTCTCAAAGGTCGTACAATTAGGATGCTAACTTCCTTTAATAATTTCATGCAAATAAAGTAATAAAAAAAAATATTTTTTACCCAAATCACCTTCGTAACGGGACATTTCCAAGCTGATAGAAATTATTATGAACAATAGCAAAATAGATTACTTGATTATATGTCTCTTACAGTTCATTTTCTATGCAACGCAGGGATTATTCAACCAGGCAATTAATTAAAAGATTAATTTCTATATGTAAAGAAAAAAATACATATGTAAGATTATTCATGCTTCGAAAAGAAACTAAATTTATTTTTGAGTCGTTCTCCACGGTCATAAAATCGTTCTGCAAATTTCTTTTAAGCATTCCCTATAGATAAAATTGTAAAGTTAAAAGATATGTTTATTACTCAAATGCCAAACCGAGGAGAGAACTCAAATTAAAAAAAATATGGCCATACATTTGTTTATAATTTGTCGATAATTAACAGGCGTAGGCATAAGAAATACATAGAATAAAGATTTCAAGAGTTGTTGCATAGAAATGAATTTGTCAATTTTCGAACGTATAATAAGTTAAACAATTGCAAAAAGAAATCGACTTCTTATTTGTGTGTAAAAGAGATGTGTGAAAAAAATCGCTTGAAATGTCAATGATACTTTCATATTAAAGGTAGGCACAATTGTGTTTTGAAATTTGAAATAAAAAACACTGAAAAGATTTTTATAATCGAAGATTATTTATTGGGTTGTTCGGAAAGTAATTTCGTTTTTTCCCAACAGAGGATTTAATTGTATTTATTTGCACCCAACTTCACATTTAAGCCGTATAATTTTTATATGCTTTGAGAGCTCATATAGCAAGGCTTGTGTGTGAAAAATTCCAATTAATTCTACGCAGTAGTTTTTGGTTGGTGCCTTTTAAATATGGAGAGCGATAAGCAGCATTTTCGACATATCTTACTGTTTTACTACAGAAAGGGTAAAAATGCTGTTCAAGCCAGAAAGAAATTGACCGATGTGTATGGAGAAGGTGTGTTGACAGTACGCCAGTGCCAGAACTGGTTCGCTAAATTTTTTAGACGGTAAAACCTCCATCTCAAATGAGGAGGTCAAAAAACCCCTCGATCAGTTTTTTGGCAGCAAAGACCAAAAATTTTATGACTGTGGAATTATGCTACTACCAGAAAGATGGCAAAAAGTGTTGGACCAGAACGGCCAATATATAATTTAATAAAGTACTTGTTTATTATACGAAAACTGTCTCTCATTTCCACACACACACACACACGCACAAAAAAAAAAAAAAAAAAAAAAAAAACGAAATTACTTTCCGAACAACCCAATACTTTCTCAAAGTACGATTTATAAAATATTTTCCCCTGTTTTATTTTTCATTTCAAACCAACTATTTCCTTCTATTCTATTCAGATAATGATAACTAAAATCATGTATTAGTACTTAATTAGAATATAAATAATAAGATTTCGTAAATTTGTCATTCCTGCATTTAACTAAGAATTAGGGTTTTGAAATGAATCTATCGTTTCATTTGTAAACTAACTAATTACTCCGTCTGAAAATAATTTATTTAAATATAAGTGATCAGAAAGATTAGCTAAAATTGTTTCCTTAATTGTAAATAAATATATTTTCTAAGTCTATATTTCATAATTTAATCTGATAATGAAGTGCAGTAGTATTCGTTTTCATTCAACAAACATTAAGTTTACAGTCACTTCGTAGTTTATTTTTCAGTTGAGATTCAATATTTTGATTGAATGAAGGGTGTTTAATTTCGCACTGTGCAATAATGTCAAAATAAGAGATGAGCCCCATTATTCAGCAACATTATTTAGATTTCTCATCTAAAACGAATAAATATGTAAGGGGAAATTAGTTAAAACCCGCTTCTCTCTTTCTATTTATTATAACGGTATAAATAAATGAAAATCTTAAATATTGTACAATAATTCTACGATCTTTGTATGTTCTTTCGCAATTTTATAAGAGAAAAATTTCTTTTCTTTGTGCTTAACCATCACATTAACAACAGGAGCTATAACATTTACAGAAAAATAAATCAACATTATTTTCCAACACTTTATAATCACAAAGAAAAAGTTTTCTAAAAAAAAAATCCGAAATAGAAATTTTTACATCTATATGGTTTTTCTTTCTTTCTTATAATTAATTTATTAATGCAAATTACAATCACAATATATATCTGTATTGAATGAAATGTCTTTAGAAATTGATAAATATTTAATGTAATTAATAATTCTTCATATATTTTGTTTAAGTCGTATGCTCATACTACTTTCAAGCGACTTCGTATTTATATTGACATTAATTCAAATAGCTTATCTGACTATAATAAAGAGTTATGGAAAAAATTTCGATCTCAGAGATTATAATTCTTTTCAAAGAAGATATTTGAATATGTGATACCCTCATTTTTACAATTTGATATTAAATTATTTAAATTAATTTTGATTGGATTCGTAATATGGAAGTCCTTTTTTCTTCTCAAAATATTATATTATAGTTTTTGCTTTTGAATGTCAGTGTAGAGGGACAAAATATTTTTAATTCTTACTATACAATAATTTTAATTTTTATTATAAAATGTTGAGATATAAGTTATATATCTGAAAAGTTGATACATTTACAGTTTCATTACATCAAGCAATAAAATATACTTTTGTTACAGAAAATTATAAATAAAAGGAATTGGAAAATATTTTTACACTGCATAAAGAATTAGCTATATAAAATTGATTTGAAAAGTGTAAATTCATACCTTTCGAAAATAATTAAAAATCCTCAATTTGGAATTTAGAAAAAAATCTTGAAAATTAAAATCGTGATATTCAATTAAAATGTACAATTTTCTATTGAAAGCTCTGCTATCAAAAACATATTACTTAAAAATATTAATTCTTAAAATTAGGTACAAAATTATTACAATAAATTAGTTCAAGCTGAAAATTTATAAAAAAAAGTCAAATTTTCGCATGAAACATTAAACAGAGAAAATACATTAAAAAATATATATATTAACAAAATTTAGGGGAATTTGTCTAATAGAATTTGTTTCGCTATTTTGAAGAAATACTGACATGCGAACAACAATAACAGCGAAAACAAACGTTTTGAAATGGCGCCTCTTTATTATGCTCTAAGTATTCAGGTCTTGTCCACAGCAATAAAGTTTCAGAACCAACATCTTGGAAATTCTAAACTATCCGATTTTATCTTTCGTGAAAGGGACTTGATAATTTTCAACCTGGTTAGGTGCCGAGAACGAAAATAAAGCCACGCCACACCAACGTGAAAAATTTGAACCATGGTGCGGGCATGAAACGCACATAGACCTAAAATCTTCGACAAGGTTCTTAGTGAAAAAAAGAAATGGAAATATCTGAACTAGGAATTTAAATGACGTGTGTAGATTGAATTGATTACATTACTTGGTTCTCGTTATTTTTGAATAAACTAAAGCCTTTTTGAACATTGAAGCGAGCTATTCTATTTGCTTATAATTTTCGATACTCATTTATAAGGTAACTGTATTGAGTAAAATCGTATCATAAACGATATCACATAATTCACACAAAAGTCTGTAATCACGCATTTCATCAGAATAAATTTGATATGTGTACTACAACATACCAAAATACACTAAATTTTAACCCTTAAGAATTATTTTCACGGAGATACATGTTCAAGGACAAGATTCGAATAGGGATTAGCAAGTGGAACTGGTTTTATAACTTTTTTCAGGATGTTTTTATCTAAGAAACTTTGTAATCTCACGTCATTTTTTTTGTTTTGTTTTGATTTGATTCCGTGTTAAGAATTTATATCCATATCAGAATTGTGGTTTTCCTAGCCACTCAGTGTTGCAGCTTATATTTGATACGCATTCTAAGAAGGGTGATAAGATTTTTTGATGTAAGATTCAGCTAAAGAATATTTATTGCCGTTACTTGAGAAATGACTTACTTTATCGCGGTTGTCAGAATGAAGTACGGTTGATTAGGTGGCTTTATTATGAATAGACGCCACTTCATCATTGACAAAGTAAAGACACACTGCCGAGAAAAGCGTTCACATTTTTTCGGGTATATTAGTAGGAATTCCATGAGGATTTATGTATAGACATTCGATAATTCGTCAGAACTGATACTTGAAAACATTATTATGGGACAGTTCGATGAGATGCTATTAAATAATGTGTGTGTGAGTCAACAAATGAGATTTCAAAAGTATAAACATAATTAATTTGTGATTTGATTCCTAGGAATCTCAAAAGATGGGTAAATGCATCTTAAAAGGTACATGATATAAAATCAAGAAAAAGATGCTATTTGCTTATAATGCTATTATTGTTTGTAGTTTTGAATAATGAAAGCTTTTACCAAATAAAGATAAATCTAATTCGGCACGAATCATTTTTTTTAAATTTTATTTAATTAAACAAAGTTATTTTTACAATTTCGAGAAAAAATTATGTTCAATTCTGAGATACATAAATTTTATATATTCCAAAGTCATAACAAAAATAGGAATGAATTTGATATTCCAGATAATTTTATTATCGATAAAATTCTACTAATATATATAAAAAGTAGGTAAACAAAGAATGGCTGGCTTGCAATATTTATTTGATTATTAGCCACTGCACCTGATCCATCTATTTGTTCTATATGAATGTAAAAAAACAAACAAACACCAATATATTCAAATTTTCTCTAATATTTAATCGATTATTCAAAATGTAATAATTGAATTTTGAACTTTTTAATAAATATATGAAGTGAAATAAAATTCTATTGGACACAATCAAGCTAAAAAAACTCATAATATGCTGATTGGGCCCATTAAAATTATAAAAGTGTTAAAATATGAGACAAAATAAATGAAACAGTTAAAGAAATAGCAATAGATTTAAAAGAACAGTTTAGAACATGTATCCAAATTCAACCCAGCTCTGAAATGTTAAAATAAAATTAGAAATGTCCGCAGAAAGTAACTTGAACATTAGCAAAAGTGTGCCAGTGATGAAACTGTGAAATAGGTTTGATATAACTGTGAAATAGGACAGATTGGTTGTGATAAAAATGATGTGTCACTTCACTTTGTAAAAATTAGAAAAAGTAGCACAAGAATGTAATTTTATAAAGTTAATATTGTTCTTACACTATAAAGTACATTTTTTGAATTTCTAAAGTGATTTATCCAGAAATTTTGAGGGGAAAATTTAAAAACATTTCATCATCATTTTGGCCCTTTTAGAAAAACACAAGTAACTTTTTAAGAGTGCAGTTAATCCTACTAAGTGTTAAAAACATATGTGTCTAATTTCGTTTCAATTCCTCACTTGTTATGAAGACTCAAACAGACTCATTCAATTCGACATATAGAAGTCATTTCACTTGCATCTTATATTCAGTTTCATTAAAATACAAGCAGAAGGAAAGAAATATGTTTGCTTCCAATGAAATTATTTTTATTCTACCTTATTTTATAAAGTATTCTAATCGCTTGAGGTTATCGAATCTTTAAGATTTAGCTCAAAAATATCAGATGATTTTTCTCATTCAGTATCTTCATTTCAATTGGTTTCAACTCGAGAATTAATGGTTTCATTAAATTCGATTTAAAAAAATCGTTGAAATTTAAAACACAATTTTTTTTTCTGTTTATGAGAAATTGCTTCAATTTTTCTTTTAAACTTTCACTTCCTTATTATATAAATTGTTTCATGTTTTATTTTAATCCCATTTTCTTTCAATAGGAGAACATCTTATCTTACTTCAAAGGCAATGATTTACAAATCACTGCTGGCGGAAGCATAAAAATGAAAATTAACTTTTCAATTTCAACATGAGTGTTCAAAGTAACTTATATCTTTGAAGTACACTTTTACTTAAATAGTGTGTAACTTACTTTAATTGCATATACTTTGTGAAAAACGCATAAAAGATAAAGTGGCGTTAATGGATACGAAGTGACAAATTTAAGTGCCCATTAGTACTAAGTAGATTACTAGATATTGATTATTAGATATTCACCTGAGATGTTTTTTCGCAGAATTGTCACATAATGTTCAGAATCCTATTATACCTATTGTTCTTGTTTAGAAATAAATCCTGTTAGCGGATATTTTGTTACTAAAAACTGCGACTTTTAAAAAAAGGAATACTTTTAACTTATTAAATGAAATAATTATCCGTACTAACTTATTTTGAGAAATCAATTTAGAAATTTATTTATCGAAATAATTTTGAATTTCAGAAGTCATATTTTATTGTTAATTAAAGCTTTAAATCATGGGTTTCGTTCAAATAGAAATCCCTAGAAAAAACGGAATTAAAAATTTAGTATTTAACATCATTTTTTTTTAAAATTTACATTTACAACTGCATAAGTTCACTGGGAACGAAATACGTGAAAAACAAAAGATCCCTGATCTATTAAAAAACCTATTGATTAACCTATAAAAATGTCAGACTTTACGTTCTTACTAACGTCTTTTTGCAAACTATCCTCTTTTGAACTTGTATAATATTCTCAGTGCATGTATTTTTCGGTCTTTTAAATAATACCATTCATCTGTATGGAACTATTTATCATTAATTTTAAAAATATCGACAAGTTCATGGTGCCAAAGGTCGCTTTTATACTTATAGAAATTCAGTTTTATAAAAAATTTGCTACCAACAAAATTTGAATATCATTTATTAATTTTAAAGAATAGCATTGCATTTCAAAGATAAAAATTTTACAATAGTCATCTCCATTACATAACAAAGGCAAGCATTTACCTTCGGCACTTGTCAACATTTCAACTAACGTAATTAATGCACTATGAAATTGAAAATAGAATTTTAATTTATACTTCATTTCTGACATAATATTTTCAACCTGTTGGCCATTCTATAAAACATATTCTACATTAAAATTCTGTATTTTAATAAAAGTAATATTCAGCAAAAAAAAAAGAAAAAAAAAGACCAGAGTAAAAAATCAGAAGAAAAAAATATCAGATTCATAGCAGTACTTGAAATAATTAGAAACACTGCATTTCTTCTGTAACGAACTCGACCTCGACTGAAAACCCTCTTTAGATTGGGCAACGAACTTGCGTGATGAGACACAAGCCCACCGCACTGAAAAAATTTGGTCCAAACTAGAGCTGCAAAACGCGACATTATTGCTCAGGTCTGGTGAAAGAATTGATGTAAGTTGAAAATGCTGTCTACTGTCTGGTAACTTTAGCTGAAGGGGGCGAAGTGCTGTCCCCCTCATCCTCCGACGTCAAGACCCAGCTTTGAGTCAAGTAAGTGTTAACACTGACCCCCTTAACCTAAAAGATCGTTCAGGGAAAGGCGCTAAGCCGTGTAAACGGCATCTACACAAGGGGTGGTGAAAAATTTTCCTTTTCTTTTTGATAGGTCATCAAGTTTCACACATCACCAATGGTTATTTTTTTAAGTTAGAAATCATTTAATAAAGTCATATGAAATATGCCAGCAGTATATAAGGCTTATTTCTAGTATGACTTTATTCATGCATTGAAAGACCCATTATACTCTTCGCGAATGCTAGCTTTGTTGACTTTTATAAAATAGTTTTAGGGAGAGACGTTATTCTTTCATTTCCCCGGATAAAATTTTATTGAATCTCATGCGAAGGACTTTTCTTTTCTCTGTAGAGTGAATAAATTTGGAGATATTTAATTTTTTTTGATGATGACATATAAATTGTGCGCAAAATGACTCATTTTCAAAGGTTTGTCTTGCTTACAACATACTTTGAACTTTTAAATTTAAAATGAATTTTTTGTATATCGACGAAAATAAACATTGCATGCTTTATATATACAATATTCATGTTATGAATGATAAAGTAAATTAGTACAAAACATAGTTCGAAACATATAAAACGAACGTACCGAAAAACTTTTAAAAAACCGAAATTGTTTTTTGCTAGCGTATTTTTATTTTTATGGTTACTGCGTTTTTGAAAACTATTCCATGTTTACACACAAAGTATATCAATACTCATTTATATATAAAACAGTATAATAACTTTTAATTGCCATGCCTAGATACATAATTTCAAAAGAAAAATTGAATTTCTGCTCTGCTTCTGATGTTTTTCAAATTCCACAAGACTAATATCTTATATTTTGATTTTTTTTTCCATAAAAGATTGAATTTACTATTCTTCGTCACTTTTCATATAGCTTTGATTTACTTAAAAATTAATAACTGAAATCTCTTTTCTTTCATGTATTTAACATGATTTTTTGGCATTATATTTTAACTATGTAAGAGCGAGTCTATTTTTTCACTATTATGAATGGATGGTCGCAGAACACACGTATTTGACCTGGCCATCTACCAACTAAATGCATGAACAATTTGATGTGACTTGATCACTTTGATCGCTCAAATCATACGTAAAACATAACGTATACCCAGGAGCGCGTTCCGTCAATCCAATACATCTTTTGATTTATGACAAGCAATCAAATCAACCAAATAGCAAGCCAGCAGCAAACAAAGCTAAATGGAATGACGCTGCAAATAACAAATTATTTGTTTACAAAATACTAACTACAGCGCCAAACGAAGGAAACGAATAAGTTAGTTTGAGACGAACAAGAATGCGGAACTCAAGAAGACTACTCAAAATTATTAAATGTTTCCATTTTTATCATAAGTTTCATTTTAATGGAAAGTCAGGGAGAAAAGACTTTTTAATAATATCCGTAAAGGATTCATTTTTCGTTATTGTTATTCCTATTTGGAATGTCACAGATGGAATGAAAAAAAAAAGTAAAACTGATAATCGATGATCAATCATTATTCATTAATATAGTTTAGAATTTGCCTTTTTAAAATGAACTTACGAAGCTGAGAGTGATTCTTTCATCAGTTTCTGGAATGGTTTTTGTTTTTTATAACCAACTTGGTGCACGTTATTCCTGCTAGTTCCAGGCTCGAAATGACGACATCTATTCCTCCACTAGAGAAGAGAATCAATATCAATGAAATTATAACTGACATTTCATTATTCAATTCGGAGTTTGAACTAAATAAATACAAAGAATGAGAAATACAATCGAAAATACAAATGGAGGAGAAAAGTCAGCTCCACTCCAAGTTTTCTTTTCGAATGTTAATCATTGTGGATTGGCTACAAAATGCCATCGTGGCTCATTCTACTTTCTATTTCTCTCATGAAGAGAGTATGTATCCATCCAGGCATCCAAAAGTTTCATAACTATGAATGGCACAGAAATTTTATGAAACGAAATGTTTGCATTTATTATTTTAAATATGAAAGCGTTCCTCTAATAATTGAAAAGAATTTTTACAATAATTCATTTAAACAATGAAGCATGTGTTTTTCAATGAATCATTTCTTCGTTTCTAGTTCTCTTTCAAAATGCGTTTTCAAAATCTATCTGAATTCATTTCTTTATTTTTTGACACCTTCGTGAATATCAAGAAACATCGCATTTGCTTTGAAAATTCAGATGGTACGGAAATCTTTCCCTTTCATTTCATTGAGTCGAACCACAAAAGAGGAATCCTTTTCTTTCACTTTAGAAAAAGGAAATACAATTGGCTCATCCATGCTTTTTTTAATACGCCTAAAATATAAAAGAAACGATATCTAATGCTTAATCACGATATTTATTGCACTAAAATACATTAAATCCCAGCAATTTTTGGTAAAGTCAAATATTTCGTTTTTTTTTTTTTTTTTTTTTTTTTACGCTATTTTTTTTTTTAAAAAATAAATTAAATCCCAACTTTTTTTTGTAAAGTAAAATTTTTTTTTTTTTTTTTTTTTTTTTTTTTTTAAGCTACGTATTTTTTTTAAAGATGAAAGTTTTTTACACGTTTCGTTTAATAATATAGGTTATATTTTTTTTTTCTAAATCATTTATCAATGCAGTTGAGATTCTTCTTGTAAAATGAGCGAATGGTTGGTCATCTGAATGGCTGTTGCAGTGAACAATCCACTGTGTGATTGTTTTAATATCGATATCAAAACAATTATAAAGATCAGTTTATATTGATTGAACACAATGCCAAATATAAATCGACATAAATGAATGCTAGAAATAATACAAATAATTCATCTTAAAATTTAATTTTGAGCTTAAAATTTTAATTAATTCATTCATTTTGGAAATATTTATTCAATTATTAATTGACTTCAAAACTATTTTAAAACGGAAACAATGTCAATGAAGACACATCGAATTATTATTCAATGTGAGTGAATAAAAACATAGTATTTTCTCGAAAACAGGCATTTGGCAATCAGACTTCATACATTAGAAAAGTGTAAAATAATGACATTTTTCAAAATGCCAGTCAATCATTTCATGAATTTATGAAATTATAATCAAAGATATTCCTTGCAAAAGATGATTAAATCCTTGCATTTTTTGTTGTCCAATTCAGCAATCATTTTAAATATTCGAATATCGAAATGCTCACTGAAAATTATTTCAATTTTTCTATAAAATGTTCAATGGAAGTCATTTTTGCTACATTTTATATTCAACACAGATGCATCTTGCTTATTTCACATTTGAAGAATAAAATATGGAGAAAGATTGAGCAATTATTTAATGATAAATGCTTCTATTGTCATAACTTGTATTTGGAAAGAGAATTGGTTTATCAGTCTTCGAAAGAAAGCAAAAAAAAAAAAAAAAGGCTTTTCAATGGCTTTTTAATTAAGCAAAATGCAAGATTCCTTCTATTAGGAATTCTAAACAGCACTTTCCCCTTTGCTTTCTGTATTGCAAGGAATTCGCAAAATGTTAATGAACATTTAAAAATTGGGTGAACGAGAAAAGGTAAGGAAAAGACTTTAAAAAGGATAGAAAAAAAGGAAGGGAAAAAGTACGAATTGAGAAGAACTGTGAATACTCATGAAATTAAAATTTGAAGGGTGAATTATTTTTATATCCATTTTCCTGAATTGTTTGGAACTTAGAGCAAAAAATGTTTACAAAAGTAAAAAGTTCATTATGCAAATGGCGTTCATTTAGGAGTTTTTGAAGCAACATTGTTTCTTTGGCTTTTATTAAAGTTTTCATAATAAGACTGAGTTTTTTTTTAAAAAGCCATAATTTTTAACGAGGATATATCCAAAACAAAATTTCCGCCTTAGAATTTTATTACAGAGGACATAATAGCTTATCCTGAAAAATGAAATCTTTGTCTACTTAAAAAATATTCTTAGATAGTGAAATAACTGAAATAAAAGCTAGCACCTTTCGAAATCATTTTAATCAAGCACTATTTAAAAATGAATCTAAATTTGAAGCTTAAAATCCGTAATTATTATATACCTTTCTATCCATTGAGAAGAAATTTTTCGTGAGTCCTATTTGTTCATTTGATTTTATTCTTTTTTCTTAGTAAAGTGAATAACTTTTTGATTTCAAAATTTCAATTATTCACTAAGTTTAATTGTTGAATTAAAAAAGTAAAGAAACTTCAAACGCTTTCTTAGAAGAGATACCATAATATCTTAAAATGTGTATTTTTCTTAAAAAATTAAGCGAATATTCTAAAAAGTACAGCTCAAATATTTAAAAAAAAAACACCTTTATTTTAATAATTCCTGAAATGGTGTCTGAAGGAAAATGTGGTCCAATAGATTAAGATATCTGTAATATTTAAAGCTATCTCGCGCAGGAACTCTTCTGATAACAATAATCGCCTTTTGAAAAGGAAAAATATTTAAATTATTTTTAAAAAGGAATAATCATAATTCTTATTCTCCGTAATTTTTTTCAAAAACTATTGTTTTATCAAAGCAATTAATTTAATTTTTTATACCTAGAAGAATTAAGAAAACAGATATTTGCTTGACACAGGTGGTTTTTCTGGTATAAACATGCGATTTGGAACTAAAAGTGAAAATAAGGCTGTACTAGCCTTATATACGGAATTTTGAAAGGATATTATTAACGTAATGATGATTCAAGCATTTGGTCATGGATTTCGATAAATTTCCAGGCATTCATTTCGCGCCTGTTTCGCATCTTGTGTTCGAAATAGTTAATGGTACATCTTCCTACAAAAAAACATGTGTTCTGCTCATCTTCTCAGAAGTTTCAGGTCTGTGTGGAAATTGTTTTTTATTTCTTTGTCGACATGGATTTTATTAAATGAAGATTTTTGGATCCTAATTATTGATACCAGTTTAAAATTGGAAATAGTTTATTGCAATTGCATATTATGAGATTTTAGGTAGTGCATGATAATTTTTTCCTATTTCTTAATTCCAGCTGCATGAACCTAGTGATTTAGAGTTGGTGGAAGATTTTATACGCGATTTTCGAAAGCTTGTGTGTTACCCTCTTAATATTAAAATTCTGAATTACATCATATTGGATATAAGTAACAATTAGACTTATCTCCAAAGTCTTTGATTAACAGCTGCCTTTGTAATCCGACACTTCTATTATCCGTTCTTCTAGAGCTTTTAGCAGGGTTATTTGGTAGCACAACAGCATATCGATAGAAGGGAAATTGGCCCAACTTGATGAATTGGCTATTGCTTAAATTTGGTAGCATTATGATATATGTATTATATACATTAGGATTTTCTTTATAGTTTTGCAATAAATATATGGATTTTTCTATTAAAATGTATATGCTTAATGAACTTGAACGAATTTTGTAGTCTTCTAATCCAATTTCTACCTTGTTACTAAGAGACTACTTTATTTGTATACGTTGCATCTAAATAACGATTTATGACAATCCGCCATTGGAAGCTTCAAACAAACACAGAGATTTCTTCTGCGATTTTTCTTGATTTAATATAAGTGTCATTCATATTAATATATCCAAATTTATAAAAATATATGAATCAGGAAGATTTCATTTTGAAATTAAAATAAGCATAGACTGATTCTTTCCATTTGAAAGATGAACCAATTCCTTTCAAAATCTATTTGTTTTTTCTGAATGAACCAATCCTTTTTTTTTAATTTACAAAAATAATAAATAACTAATAAATAATAAAACCAATAATAAATGATAACAAATGAAACAATCTCTTTTTTTTTAAATTAAAAAAAATTATTATTATTCTGCTTCCACTAAGGGAAAAAAAAGCTCCAATTCAATTTTTTAAAGATAATTTTATGGGCCCATTCTTAAAGAAAACGCGGCATTTTGACAGCTGGCATATTTCCAAACCTCCTAAAGATATAATACTATTGAACAATGAAGGAGAGAAAACCCGTCTAATCCTCATTATATGAACATTTCCTAATGAAAAAAAAAATGCTCCACTTCCTTCAACATTCTCTGCATTCATCAGAAGTTCTAAAAGCAAATAGAAGCCCTTTTTTTCATACAAGAATTCGCTAAACCTTTCAAGTCGGAACTATAAATGGAGCCAGTTGACATATCTAGCCCCAGGACTATGAAAATGAGACAGCTTCCCTCTCCCGTGTAGCATGGAAAGATTTGTTCATTTATTCTGCACTTTTCAGTTCTCTGTTTGAAGTAATGGTTTTGCATGGCACTTGCAATATTAATAACAAAAGCAATATTTTTTCGGAATCTTTTTTATTTTACTTCCAAAAAAATTGTTGCGTATGTAAAATCTGAACTTTTGAAAAGATTTTCAGTTAATATTCGACTTGAGAAAGTCATTAGGAGCTTTTTCGACTTTGATCGTAAATTCCAATGAAAGTGACGTGTCATTTCTGTATTTATTTAGCTTATGAAATAACTTTAAAAATTCTAAGCTTAAAAATTGGCATATGACATCAAATAAACTATTAATAATACAGATGAATTGATTTAAAGATTTCAATGTATTACAACTGCTGCATTTATAGGTTTCCACATTTGCATCAAGGCCTTTTCTTAATAAACAATCTATGGAAAAGTGCTTTAAATTATTTATTTCCAAAGTAGATAGTTGAGGTGAAATGAGACAAGAAATATAAATCTTGCACTTTTGTCTTAACTACCAGATCAAAGATTGAAAATACAATAATTTCTATCGAATTTTCTGAAAGAAGATTTTTTATGGGAAAGAAATACGAGCATTTTATTTATCACCCACAGAAAAAGAATGTGGAGCCGAAAGTATTTTGAGGTACAATACTTTCGGCTAACATTTCGTACATTTGCATTTCTTTGAAATAGAGATAAAATATTATAAAAATTTTGTTACAATTAAAGTATAGTAAGCGAATAAAATTAAATAATTAACAGCAATATACATACTAGATTTTCCCCCTAAAGAAGAATACTTCTTTTTTCTATTTAGGATATTAATCTGAATTATTAATATATTGTAAGCACTGCAATATTAATCTGAAAAACCAGTCAATGATATTCATAGTAGAACCAATAGATTTCAAAATAGAAAAAACAAATCTATCTATATAGAGAGAGCTATTCGAAAATAGGAAATAGCATTATTACGATTATTAGATTTTGAAGTTTTCGATTTGGAATATTTTCAAAAAATTGTAATAATTAATCTTAAAGTACATGAGAGAGAAACAATCCCAAAAATATTTCATTTTTAAAGCCATTTTTAAGGAACAAAAAATTTGATTTTAGAACGTACTTATTTACCAGCAAACAAATCGATTTGGTCAAAAAGAGCAGGTTGAATTATAAAAATTAAAAAAACTGGAAAGTTGAATATTAATATTATATTTGTATCGCGAGCAATAAATTAAAAAATTTAAAAATAGAGGGATTATTAAAAATAAATCACAGTAACTAATCTTCAACTTCAGGAGAAAAAAATAATTTAAAAAAAATCACTTTCATTTATAATAATTTCCTTTAACAGTTATATTAACAATCAAATCCTGACTTCGAATAGTAGTTTCAATATTTCATTTATCAGCAAAAATCATCGTTGGTGGTTTAAGCAAACAGATTGTATGCCAAAATAAGTTCGTATTGAAATAAAGAAATTTTGTTGATCACACAAAAAGAATATTAATTGTTAGAATTACGTTCATATATATTACCACCTATAGATATGAAAGTTTAATTAGAGAGTTAGTTTGTAAAATATAACTGTTTGAATGTTGGAGCTAGCATTTATATTATAATCAATAGAGTTTAATAAGATCGAATATATTACAAAAAAATTGCTGTAATTAATCTTAAAGTATAGAAAAGAAAAATATTTCCAAAACTCAAAGCCCCTTCAATTACATTGACTTCCTTTAAAGGAAAAAAATAAGAAAAAGAAATTGATATCTCGCTTTAGGAAAGCAATCTGAATATTTCATTTGCCAGCAACATTCCTGGTCCCAAAAGTGGATGCTACACCGAGGGGAGCACTGCGGGAAAGTTAAAAAGTAAATGAAGCCATCAATAAAATATGTTGTGACGGAGAGCGATTGGGTAGAAATCATTTTACAAAATGAGCAACGGTTAAAAATCGATTAAGAAAAGGAGGGAGGGGTTTTAAAGTGGAAGAAAAGCAAAATTTAAAAATAAATTACCAGGAGAATTCTTGACGCGGTTTTTACCTCCGAAAAAGAGATTGTTTAGGATGTTTAATTTAAGATAACAAACGTGAATATACGTAAGAAAAACGAAAAAATAAACAAATAAAATGCCGGAAAAAATAGAAAATAAAAAAAATATCGAAAGAAATTTCAGAAATATTGCAGTTGTGGAAGAAAACTCATTTATGTTCGGTAAGGAATTCAATGGCAGTTTTTCACATATCAATTTTTTTTTACAAAGTTGTTAGCTAAAAATTTCGTAATCTACATGAAATGATATATATTTAAAAAAAAGAAATACGCCAGAAATGGAAAACTTAGAGCAAGTTCTTTACATATTCCTTCGCTTATAAAGCCTTTACAGTAAGCGTTTGAATGCATTCACTCCTGAAGGAATAAATTCCCTGTTAACTTTGTTATTAAAGTATATTATTTTTTATTTATTTTATACGTTTGGCACATATCTTCCGCGATCGAAGAAGCTTTGTTTTCAGAACGATTTCTTCCATTTTCTCAAGACTTAAGATGGGAAAGATGCACCGCAAAGTACCAATTTGTTCGAATTCATTAAAATTTCTTTAAAATTCATTTATAAACTGAGAATATAATTACACTTAATCATTGTAAACGTCTATGTGAAAGTGTTATTGATTGTGATTTTAGGATTATATGTAAAATGCAAAACGGAATGAATGACATGATTTGGTCTAAGTTGCTATCTCAGCTTATTTTTAATTTCAAATTATGTATCATAAAATATTTTCGGCATGGTTACAAATTGGCGCTACATCAATATGTTGGGTTAATAGTTACAATGAAAGCATGTAAAATGGATCCTACAAAAATGGATTGATGTAAGTCTGATGAAAACGCACACACGAAATGAACGATAGACAGCTTTTATTAAACATCATTATGATCCCTGGCTCACATGCAACAATTTCATTTTCTGGCTTTACTTTTATAAAGACAGTACTTGGACAATATTTTGGATACCTTTTGCGAATTTTCCTCCTAATCCTTCCACAGTTTGCATGTAAAATTTGTTTTCATTCCGTTCATTCCTTCTAAACAGAGAAAATTATTTTATGCTCATCCTGTATCACAGAAATTTTCGAAATGGTGAATCAAAAATATTTATTTAAGGGAAGATTTCCGTCTGGTGGAAATTGCTAAGAATTACAAACACTGAAAGATCAGTAAAAAAAACCACATGGGTAAAACTTATTATATTTATAATTTATAAGATATGAATTTTAAAATATTAAAAATCTCTAAGTAACAAAAATTTCAATAAACAGGCCTTTTTTCTTACTATTTGCAACAGAACGAAATAATCTCAAATTTTGATATTATGTCAGTGCTTATATTGCACCAGAAACATAATTAGCTGTTCTTTGCTGATATGAATTTTTAATTGAAGAAGTCAATTGAAATATTATCAAATAAGCTGTTTGGAGTGATCTGTGTTATTTATTTCTTTATTGGCCGATTACATTTTTTTTGAACGAAAGAATAAAATGCTATTGATTAAACCAAATTTATAATCAACAATGCTCAGATTGAAATTTCTGTTAAAATTTTCTTCATTAGAATTTTTTTTCCTTGAAGGTGAATTCATATTCGATATTTTTATTTAAAAAAACTTTTTTAGACGAAACTTTATTAATCTGTTGTACACAATATATCTATATATCAAGGACCGCTGTACCGATTGTAATGATTTTTTTTTTGGATTCGTCACAGCCCCGAATAGCAGAATAACCACTAAAATATCGTAAAAGTTCAAGGGAAAAAAATCAATCTTGATCTTAGGGGTATTTTTTTAGGAGGCCTCCAAAAATTAATTGGATGAAATTTAGCACAGAGATAGATCATAGTCTGCAATAGGACATAGACTACTATTTATTCGGGTTAATTGAGTGGTTAATTTTTTATTAATTAAAAACTGACTTTCCCGCTAAAAATCTTCATTTCTCCACCGCCATATAAGTAGGGCTTCAGTTTCTCTTCTTCTTTTTTTTTTTTTTTTTTTTTTTTTCCGCGCTAACGAATTTAGAATTAACCTATTTTCGACCGATTATTTCAAACGATTCTGTTTATTTTCTTAGTGTTTAATGCATTTAAAACTAAACATTGTTAATTAATCGATCTTTAGGATTCATTCTGAAGTACTTTTCAAGTAAAATAAAACAGAATAACGGAAATTAAAAATTTCTAATCTCTGTCCTGTTACCTCAACTGGCGTAGAATGGGGTAAGGGGAATGGCATTTTCCCGCTAATTTTCAACGCCAAATGGTGTTGAAAATTCAAGCATTCGCAGTGTGTTCTGATTCTTGACAACTTTTTCATTTTAATTAAAAGATTAAAAATTACGTGTATTATGTGTACTGTTTGTAGTTACCTCAATCTCGATCTAAAAATAAGATAAACTTGACTTGATTTTAAAGAAATACGGATTTGATTTTCTGTTTTGTTTTATTTCAGATACACAATGTAAAGAAATTCTTTTTAGGTTAGTTGTGTGCTTTTGTAATTAAATTGTATTTATGTTTAATATATATTTTTCGTATATGCTTATAGTTTTAAGTACATTGTTTTTTAGTTTAGTTTTAATTTTTTTGATTTGTTATTATTTGATAGTTTTTCGAAATGCCCTGAAAACGCAAATCTTTCGAAGAAGTGTAATAAAGCTCGGGCTATGAAAGTAGCTAGAAGACCTGTTTGCAATTTTAGTGAGCATTTGCGAAGTATCAAACCCCCTCCAGCTGTGGGATGAATACAAAGACGCTTTATCAGAAGATATTGTGCATAGGCTGGATGGCACTCGCAATGACCTAATCATTAAAGGAGCTTTGGTATTGATTGAGGATAAAATGATTTCCATATCTGGCAAATGTCTTGCTGATTTCGACCTACCCCCACTGCAGCGAAGAGGGGAATTATCAAGCGAAGTTGTAAAAGAGCTAAACTACGACACTGCGGTCTTAGAAGCGCAGGTCAATGAAATGACACTACGATTACTTCCCAAGCAACGTCAAGTCTACGAAACGATTCTGCACCGAGTAATAGTGGAGAGGAGGGATAATTTTTTTGATGCACCATGGGGTAAGACGTTTGTGCTGAATCTCTGCTAGCCCAACTCCGCAAGGACCGCAATATTACTCTGGCTGTAGCTTCCTCTGGCATTGCTGCAACTTTGCTTAACGGTAGCCGGACTACACCTTCCGTTTTCAAATTGCCGCTTCATCTTGCAAGCGAAGATACTCCAACATGCAATATCATCAAAAACAACACACGAGGAGTCTTTTTGCCGCAGTGCAAGTTAATGTATGGGAAAAGTGCACAATGTCGCACAAGCATGCATTAGAGGCGTTCAACCGCAGCCTGCAGGACATCCGCGTCAACCAGACGCTGATGGGCGGCGTTTTGCTCACAGGTGATTTTAGACAAACAGTGCAAGTTATTGAGAGGGTCACACCGGCGGGTTTCAATCCGTCACCTCTGTGTTTAGAATTGGAAATACGCGTCCAACAGTATAACGACCATGAATCAGGTGTATTTGCAAATAAGATTCTGCAAATTGGAGAGGGTCATCTAAAAACGGATGCAGAAGGGATAATTCTATTTTTAAAAGAATTTTCCTATCCAGTTGCTACAGAAGACGAACTTATCATGTCAGTTTTTCCAAATTTGGAGTTTAATATAAATAATGAAGAGTGGTTGCGTGAGAGGGCAGTGCTGTCGTCAAAGAAAGAGTGAGTCAATAAAATGAACAAAAATATTTTAGACATGATCGTCTGAAATTCAAAACTATATACATCCATAGAAACTGTGATGGCTAATGACGATAGTACTACCTACCCCGTTGAATTTCTCAACTCCAGAGAGTTAAAAAGTGTACCTTCGCATAAGCTGGAGCATTATTACAGGAGCTGCTAAAGGAGACAGCGTTTTAATTCCCCGCAAATCTGCTATTCCAAACATCTTGATATTTTGTTTCAAGACGTTGCAATTTCCCTTAAAATTGGCTTTACAATGACGATCAACAAATCCCAGAGCCAAACCAAGGCTTAATGTTATGGTATTAGAATAAAAATAAATGTTGAAATTTTCCAGTAGATATTTTTCTCAATCAGTTACAAGTTTCTTGATTATATCATATCAGACTCTGCTTTCAACAGCACCATAATGATACGATTCGATTTGATAACATTTTACATTTTGATCAGACCGTCAGTTCTCATACATAACAAATCAAAATTTCCACGCGAACGAAGTCGCGGATAATAGCTAGTATATATATATATATATATATATATATATATATATATATATATATATTAGTTTAAATCATACCTAAAAATAACCATTAAAATTACGTCTTTGCGTTTACAAGAAATAAAGACTTCCACTTTACCTCCGATATAGCTTCCGTTTTCTAACCATTTTTAATGCATTTAATATGAGATTAAATAAATTTACATAAGCATTTAAGAAAATAAGATTTTATACGACACCGCATATAAAAATTTAACGGCATGAAGTTAAAAAGTGCGTTTGTTTATCGTCTAGTCTTTTGCATCTAATTTTGTGATAGTGCAAAAAAAAAAAAAAAAAAAAAAAAGGGGGCGTTCGTGAGAAGGGAAGGTGGAAAAAATGTCGTTCCTCAACTTTTACGACTTACCGGCATCTTCACAAAAACTTTAAACCTGCATCTCTCCTGTGGAACGTAAAATATGCAAAACTTTGGTGTTCTTCGAAGGGTTTTGTTTGTACCCTTCCCCAATGAATTTTTTGAGAGAAATAAAACCATACAAATGGTAAAACACGGCCCGTAACACGAGTGAGGGGGAAAAAAAAACACACGTTCTGCATGAACGTAAAATAAACATAGTAACTGCGGGTGATGTTAAAGGTGTTCGTGATGTTATCTTCCCTTTACTAAACTGAAAACCGTAGATAACAATTTTACGATCTCATGGATATAGACATCTGAACCTTTGGGAAAAGTACTCGCGCACACCTCATTTCATTGGGAAACTAGAGAGAATTTATTTTCGAAGATCTTAGCTAGAAATTTTAGATAATTTGCTTAGCTAGTGCATGTAAACGTTACTTTTACGTTTACGAGTTAAAGCATAAAGTTTTCAAAATATTTTTACCATATATACAAGCGAAGTGAAAGATGAGTGTGGGAACATTTTTTATTCTGAACGAGCTCTCTTATTTCTTGGGTCAAAGAAGGATAAAGATTGTTTTGATACCCCTTGAATATATTATTATTCACTTTGAAATTTCAAAAGTTTGTTTGATGTTTTTGTTTACCTTACCTGTTTACGTTGTCAAAATAGAAAGTAGTATGCTGTTTTTTTTTAGCTGCGACATGTTTTGTTATTACTCCTACATGAAGAAAAAATGTTTTTTACTCTAATTTTAACTTTCATGAATAAATGTAAAATGATTCTTTATTTTCTGCATCTTTTGGTTTATTTATGAAAATATATCTTATTTGAAGAAATATTCGCTTACTGAAAGAAAGCCTGCCACCGATTTGAAATAAAAATTGCAGCTCATTAATTTTTATTTCAGATCGATGGTCGATGATACGGCAATCTATTTTCTTTCTTTTCTTATGTATTTAAGGGACAAAAGAACCACGTTTCTGTGGGAACAGACTACAGGAAGTTGCCCCAGTTCATTTGAGATACTTGGAACCCATTTCGCCTCCTCCAGAAAGCAAAAATAAACAAAAGATCTGAAGGTTGAATCCGTGTTGTGGGGAACACTGGGCAATCTATATGGCGAGACAGTGCTGACATTACTGGCTTGTAGTGATGTTTGATCAGGGTCGAAACAGGCTTAGCTTTGGGCTCAGTCTATTTATTTACAGAACGGTCTTCTTCAACCTGCGAGCTGTGTACATGACTTCCGGGACCATAAGATGGTCTGCCTAACGCACTCAACCATCGTGGTTTTTCACTCTGGGGAGATCTTTATTTCTCTAGAACTGTACGTATCTTATTTCTGATCGCCAGAGTGAATTCATGAACTCTTATCAATATTCCTCTTAGACAATGATTCTAGATATTGGCATTTTTCATTTTACTTATCATTCTAAGAATTTCCTCTGTTAATTGATTAAAATTCCATGGCTTTGCAACAATTCCTTTATTCTTTCCTTACTCGAGAAATCGATGAATGTGCTACGGAAACATACCAGTTTTCTTCTTCTTTTCTGTGATAAAACGTTTTGAAAAAGAATTGCTTTGAAGAGTCTAAATCATAATCAAAATGCGAATTCCAGAAATAAAAATATACCAATTATCTCTTCTTTCTTTCTCTATTAGTGCATTTCAAAACTGCATAGTAAAAGAGACATTCTTTGCAATATTATTTTTGTAAGTTTTTCGTTATATTTGAATTAATCAGCTAATTCTGCTATTTCGAGTCATATATTTTTTCATCTCATTTGTTTTGTTTATATTTACCATTAGAATTTGCAAAATTTCAATGCCTTTCTTAAAAGAAACATTTATTGCTTATTTAAATAATCATCAAATAAAACACGATTTTTCCTAAACAGTATAATGTCATCAGTTTGAAATATTCTCCACAAGTAGGCATTTCAATTCAAATGGCAATGCTTCTTCAGAAATTATATTGAGCAAGTAAAGGGAATGTGGTTAAAAAAAAAAGAGAGAGAGAGAGATTTTATCATATTCAGAGATATTTCCAACGAAAGGCGTGAAACAATCTTTTTCATATACAGTAAAGCAGAACCAAAGAGGGACACTTTTAATCATTCTAGTTTCTTTACAATCATAGAACTTCAGATAGTAATAAAATGAATTAATTTGAAGAGGATTATCTTACTGAAGAATAAATAAGAAAAACTATTCCTTCTTTATTTTTCTAAGGCGGGAGATCAGTAGAAGTTCCATGTTTCTATCCGACTAGAAAGTATCAATTCTATTAAAGATCTTATTTGGTTTACTAGCGTGGTGGTAAATATTTAAAAGTGCTTCCTAATTCGTACCCATCGTTAATTGAGCATTCCTTATAAATTAAATCAATTGATTATTTTATCCTCAATTAATATTTCTTGCTTTGGTTCATTGTTCGTCCGTAAATATAATATGAATGAATTTAAAATAGTCAATGACTCATTTCTCCGCAAGTTTTGCAGAATGTTGCGACTTTACGGCAATAAAAAAAGTATGGCAGAATTTTAAATTATTGTGCTCCGATTGTATATGCTTTTTAAATATCTTTCACCTTATTTTTCTTATTACCCTCAATTGTTAGAATTACCCCATGAGTTTTTAGCTGATCCACATTAAGCTCACAATAGGAAAGTAACAAAATCATAAAGCGAATTACGCCAGTAATTTTGGTTCAACATATGAAGTAAATCATCCCTTTTGAAAAGAAACACACATTTGCATTAAAGGAATAATACAAGAAAGATAATAGCAACAAAAGAACATCGATGCTTTTTGATGTTGGGAGTCTTTTTAACATTGGGAACCAAAGAAGAAAAATTCATTATCATGAAAGAATCATCTCCTCTTCCTTTGGAAAATGAATAAGACTAAAATAGTCATTCGAAATACTGTTTGGTAATATCCTCGCTAAAAAAAGAAGAAAAAAAAACTCATAAAAATAATGCGATACCCTAACACGGAAATTGAGCTTGAAAGAAGAAAAATTCCAATTCGTTTTGGTTCTCCCACAGCACACTTTATCGTTTTTTTCTTTCCCGTCGTTTTTAGATCATGAAAAAATATTCTTGGAAAATCTTTCGCGCAATCAAACGATAAAGAAATTCTTTTCTATGTTGGTTCAAATTATGATTATTATTTCTGACATTTAAAGCAGACTATTCCTGTTATCGACATTTTCTTTCAATAGGATTGAAAATATTTCAGCATTTTAATGGAGGCAGTTCACGTTACATCAATATCACATGACGAAAAAAACTTCACATCGTGCTATATTTCTTCTCTTAAATATATCCCACAATAAATAATTGTGCAATATATTCCATAACTAAATTTACGCAATGTCAAAATGAATGAATTTCAACTATGCCTTTTTTTCTAAGCATACAGTCGAGGAAGGAAGTAGCATTATCATAAAAGAAGTAACATCATCATAGTTTTCAATTTCAGGAAGAATCAAACTGATTTGAAAAAATGAATTTAAATACAGAAGAGCAACCGCTTCTTATTCACATGCCATTTCATCATAACTCTGATTCCTATTTAGCTATTTAAATGTTAAAATACTTCGTTTGTACGATGGTAAGCTTTGGTTCTACGTCATTTTCGACTGGAAAATCTCGAGAGCTCAGAAACTGGTATCACATAAACATACTATTTAAATCTTCGATTCATTTATAGCAATATTTCGATAATTTGTTTCCTTTTAATCGTATTCTAACATCTTCTTGACTTAAAAAAGTCAAATCAAGCTGTTTCTTTGAACTTTTTGGGTTTACATATGTTGAGGAACCTAACAGAAATTCATGTAACAATTTTTGCAACCCTCTTTTGGTTGCCAAGATTTCACAATTTCAAAAATCTTACCCTACATCAATAATATAAATTTTAACCTTTGCCCTGTTTGAGTGTTGAATTGATTTGAAATTCCATCTCATTTATTGATATACGTATTCTTCTTAAACGTTTCAATTTTTGATTCATTTTGCATAAGAATTAACTGTAGTAATGAAGTAATTAAACTGTAGTAATGCCCCCAACTGTGATTTGGGAAAATTGTTATAGCATCTTCTGACAAATTTTTGAAATCGTATAAATATAGATCGATAAGAAAACTCATTTTCACCTCTTTCTTTACAGGCTGCGAAGAGCCCTTTCATAAGCATAAAAAAGGTTTTCTTTTCTTTCATATAGAGGAGGGAGTCAGAATTATTTTTCTGATTAGGACTCGGAAGTAATTTTATCATCCGAAAAGGTGCCGCTTGGGATAAAAGATTTAAGTCCTCCTTAGGATTAACATGTCCATTTTATTCCATGTATTTTATTTATTGTTTAAATAAAATAGGAAAATTTATTGATTGCGTTATTTTCCCATCTTGAAAAACTTAAGAGCTGTTAGGGACAGACCTTGTGGACTTGAGCATAGTTGAAATCACGAGAGTTATATTTAACCGGCATCTAATTTTTCACGCTTCATCAACATAAGTATGCTTCGCGCATTTAAAATTCTAAATCTATGGTTCTAAGCGGAATCGGAAAAACATCTGGAATGATAATTTCACACATGGCTTCGATATTAGTTCTAAGAAAATCTCCATTGTTTGGATATTTCATTAAAATTAAACAAAAACTTATTAAATTTAGGTTTTCTATCGTCTGTCACGAATAAATTCTCCATTTGTATTCTTTTTCTTTCTTTTGTAGATGTATATTTGAGGGAAAATATATATATATATATTTTTTTTTTGTATATGTATCTGAAGAAATTTTGCTTATCTTGCTTTAATTTAGACTTGAGGAAATATTTCTGTGTAAAAATGATTATATGTATATATCTGAAGAAATTTTGCTTATCTTGCTTTAATTTAGACTTGAGGAAGTATTTATGTGTAAAAATGATTAACGAGTAGAAAAATCTTATAAGTCTTGACATTCACGAAAGATCTCAACTGGAATTGAGGTTCAAAACAAAATTGTTTTAAATACACTGACATTTCAGAACTGGAGAAACTGTGGAAGAAAAGCAGAAGAAAATTGAAAAGATTTTATTTTTTTTTTACTAAGATTTGAGGAGAGAAATACTGTAATTTTTTTTTCGAAAAATTGTGGTAATAATTTTTTTTATAAATTTCCGCACAGATGCTAAGTATCTTTATTAATACAAATAATCATACTGTATACTCATACAACTATAAATTTTTATAATATAATAATACATCAAATGTTTATAATGCTCACAAAATCGTCATACTGTCATATAAAATTGTCATATATCAATATAGATCCTAAGAATGTTTACAATAATCATCAAAATGATAAAATTTATGCATAAATCATAAACTTTAATTAGTATCCAGATTTTTCTTAAATTTGTAATATGAATAAAACGTTTGAATATTTCAAAAATTGTAGCTCTTCGACATTTGTTATTTTTAATGGTCAAAAATTATATCTGTACGGCAAGAAAAAGATTTATTTGAATTTCAAATAATTTGAATCATATTATCTTATAACAAGCGTATTCTGAATTTAAACATTTAAAACAGTTGTCATGCTCATTAAAAATTAAGTAAATAACAATTCTTCTTCTTCTTCTAAAACTTTGAAAAACGTTTTAAACTGATTTGAGACTTATAGACTAATA
The DNA here is from genome assembly GCA_026543865.1 of Argiope aurantia. NCBI lineage: Eukaryota > Metazoa > Arthropoda > Arachnida > Araneae > Araneidae > Argiope > Argiope aurantia. Next base: position 360,697 of record JAPMOR010081114.1, on the reverse strand, counting down.
ATCATTTTTATTTAATTATCAGTGTGAAGGAACCCTTTTTTTCTACTGCAACATGATACTATAAAGAACTTTAATTATCTGCTTGTATAAAAATGTGTAAGTCATTATGTCTTACTTAACACTAATGATAATAATATTGCTTATTTTTGAAACCTCATGTCTTGATTAGAATTACATCAATATATGCATCCAGACACTCACAATAATTGCTCCTAACCTAAAAGATTTATTTTTCTAACCTCAAATAAATTCATTTAAGTAGAAAATAATAAGCTGCTCTCTAATTTTCAAAGGGAATGTCAAGAAGTTATCGAATGTTCAAATGTACTTAATTATAAGCATTTTTACGGCAAAATAATACCTGAAACCTTTCTAATACATATTTATACAACAAAATATTAATGAATCAAGATTAATGCATAAATTAACAATTTTTTACTTAATTAATGTCTAGTAAAAAGTATTTTTTCTTTCAACGGCTGGGCACTTATTTTTCTCCTTGGAATTAAGAAAAGAAAACCGAATAATTGTGCATATACAAAACCTTCACACTATATAGCTATTAAATGGGATGGAAAAAAGAGCTTAAATTACTTCCAAATATAAAATGAAGGAATAAAATAACAAATTTAGATTGGAAATAATTTCGAAAAGTAAATGATTGATCTACTTTTATGTTCTTAGATTATGAAAAAAACATTAAAAAGTAATTATTAATCTAGGAATTTTTTTAGCCCTTTCTTTTCTAGGCGAAGCAAAAAAGGAACAAAAACAACAAGAACTATGCATTTTTTTTGTTTTGTAAATTAGACTTGCGATAATAATTTTTAAGAATTTATTTAATTAAAGATATTAATTAATAGCACAACATGATTCTTAATTCTCTAATAATTCATGACTACCAGCGTGGGAATCAGCAGGTGATGGCTTAGAGTTCTTTAAAATATCATTTTTTTAAAACAAGTTTCTTCCTTTGATGATGGATTAAATAAAAATGCTGATTACTCAAATTAGTCCTATAATTTCTGCAAAATTTTAAAAGAAGAATGATAATTGTTATTTTGTTACTTTTTAATGAGCGTAACAACTGTTTCTGGTATTTAAGTTCAAAATGCGGGTGTTATAAGATAATATGATTCAAATCATTTGAAATTCAAACAAACCTTTTTTTGCCATCATAGATATTAGCTTTGACCAATTAAGGCAACAAATAATGAAGAGTTACAATTTTTAAAATATTCAGACGCATTATTCATATTAAAAGTTTATGGAAAATTTGGAAATAAATTAATGATAGCACACATTTTATCATTTTGATGATTGTTGCATTAATAAACATTCTTAAGATCTGTGTCGAAATTTATGAATATTATTATAACAATTTTATAATCATTACAGGTATTTAATATATTATTACATTATAAATATTTACATTTGTAATATTACGGTATTATTAAAGAATGAAGTCTACACATTCCTCGTGTTACACGTCGAATACATTGTGGAATTTTTATTTTTGAATCCGTTGTGAACCTTCTAGCAGCAAAAATAATACGACGTCATGAAACTGAAATAGACATCTTGTAGTTAGACGACATTGTATGTATTTTGTCGGATTGTGATGTCACATGAAAAAACTCCAACAACTTATAAATTTTGTTGTTTGAAAGTCAATGATTTCAAAAGTAAAATCAGAGCATTTTTCAGATATGTTTTGAATTCAATTACGAAAGTATAACAATCATTCTTCGTTGTTATTGCACATTTTTTTAAAAAAAATTTATTTTCATTTCTCTCCATTTTTGACAATGTTTTTGCACTAAAAATTTCGATATTTTCTTGCAGTGCTGGTTTAGAGGTTAAACGTTTTTTTTTGTTTTTTTTTTTAATCTTACAATGTATGCTCTTACTTTTTTACAGCAACTTTTTACTTTCCCCATCAATAATTTTGTAATGCAAAAAAAAAAAATCATTGTTCTTGAGTGTGCTTCTGATAATGCTAATTAAATATTGAGTTTTCGGTGATCTACTTTGAGGATATACTCTCAACTATGCAATAACATCAAAAATTAGTTGAATTATCAAATAACAATTATTTCTCATTATACACATATTTCATTTAAATAATTAATTGTATATAATTATACAGTTTAATTGTATATACAATAAAAAAAGGACACTGGCTGATTTTTCTGTAATTATCCAAATCCAGACTATTTCAATACAATTTTCGTGAATATATCCAAATGCATTGGAACCAAAATTAATTACAATTTATATATAATGCTATAATAATATAGCGTGAGATATTTCAATCATTCCATACTAATGCTGTTCAAGATAAGATTTCTACATTGCTAAGCAAAAACGATATGCAGAAATCTACTAACATTTATTATTTTGCGTGTCAAATGGAAGCAAAACTGTATATTTTTTATAAAATATGATCTCTCTAATCTAATTTCAAAACTCTTTCCTTTTATAGCAAAGTGTAATTGTTGTTGTTTTTATAAACATCACAGCCAACAAAAATATACGACAGTATGCTCTTTATTTCGAGGAAAATGCCAGCACTCTTTCTTATCAGAAATCATCTGAGCTGCTTCTTGTAATGGTGAAACTCTTTCCGGACGATGCAGTCCCGAATCTGGTTGACGAACAATTTGGTTTGATAGAATACTCTAGTGCATTCAGTTAATAGAACGACTAAACTGAAGTTAATAGTATGTTTTCTTGGTGTCAGTAGAAAGGAAGGCACTTTGAGATGGCAGATGAGTCTTGTATGAAATGTTGTATCATATCAATTTGGTGCGCATTTACCTTCTGTAGGACATTTTTCACTAGCTGGATAAATTTATGTACTTTTAATGATTGAACAATATATGAAGTAATTTTAACCCTTTTTGACATAGGATTATCATTTGAAAGATTTTTTACTCTTTCTATTAAATACAAAGTTTATATAGTTATACGTTTTAAGACTGTTTATCTAGGGATTACATAGAAGAGTTATTAATAGAATCCCAATAGAATCCAATAGAATCCCAAACCCAATTCAATACAACTCTTCCAAGATTATGATGGAAAAAAATGACATTTTAATCTTAAAAAGGATATTTTTAGATAAAGTTTTAGTAAGTTCAATAACAGAATCTTTAAAAAGAAAATACAATATTTATTATATGTTTTGTGTGCCTCATTTTACACACCAAATTATAAAATTAGTTCTTAACTAAACTCAATCTGAAAATTACAAAGTTTTATAAATATATCAATGCTCATGCTATAAAAAATTTCCTTTAGGAAAAAGTTATAGTAATATGGCTGCTAAATCATTCCCGATAGGAATCGATTCATTATATACATATTATAATTTCAGGTACTGAATACGTTTAATACGTCAAAATCTGCTTGTTAAAAGCTACACACTCACACACAAATATATAATAATAATAATAAATTCGATGCTTTTTCAACTATGAAATTCAATATGAATTGCGTTTAAAACATGTAACTAGAGATTGATCATGAGAAATATTAGGTGTTGAATGATAGAGCGATTTGATTAATATAGCGATCTGATAATGTAGATTGAAATGTTCAGTCAAGAACCCAATGCACATAAACCTTCATCCTGTATTAACATCTGAATCCGATGATAACACTGGTACTATGATCTGTTCAAAATAGTTCCTATGAAAGTGCGGCACATACTCCTTTTTTATGGTCCATTATCGACATTCATCAGACAACATTACCATTTGGGTTTCCCAAAGAGAACCAACATACTGAGTCTCATTCATATTTCTGGGATTAACTCCCATTCTTCGGACAAAATAAAAGTCCTTTTTGTAGGATTTTTAATGCGAAAATCTAAATTGGTTTGTCAGTTTATTTAAGATAATTAAATTAAACTGCAATTAGAAAACAAAATATCAAAATTATAACTTAAGGTAATGAAATTTTTGAAAAAAATTCAAATAATAACTTTTCTTATCTCGGAATGCTTTTACAATACGTTGCATGTAAAGAGCCTATATATATAATCAGATTTTCGTATTTTAATCCGAACCTTGTTCGTAAAAGTCTAATTATTTCGCATATATATGACCTATGTAGATTGCTTAAGATCAATAATGATTAACTTAAAAGTAATCGACAGATTATCTGTGAACTCTTTAAATATTATTATGTCTGACGAAATGATTTACAAAATCAATTGATCTTTCATTCTTCGCATTATGTGATTGGTTTTCCAAATGAATATATCAATAACAGAAGAATATTATTTGAAAGACAATTGTTAGATGTTGCTGAGTATTCATTTGCATCTTTATATGGAGATTATAATCAAGCAAAACATTCTTCATTTCAGTCAATCATACTTAATGCTGAGATGACAGAAAAATTTATTTCGTATTGAATACAAAAAGGAAAAAATAATAATAAGGTCTCGTCAAATTAACAAGCGTTTTTATGGTATATTTTATTCAGATTCAGATTTAAATCAATCAAATGGAACCTTTTTAGAATTTTTTTTGGTTTCTTCATAAGAAGAAGATTTAAAATGTCAAAAAATGTTAGATTTTAAAGAGTACTATAAAAAATTATTACTTTTTAAATTACAAAAGATCCTTTGCTTCACTTCACTTATAGACAATTTGCTGTTTTAAAGTGAGCTCACAAATAAAAATAAAATCAAATTTCATTCTATGTTCATTCTATGTTTCATTTCTATGCTTGTCATCAAAAATGAGAACTGTTCGCGACTTACCATTGATGCATGCATAAATATTGTCTCTTCCTACAAAGAAAAATCAGCTTTCATTTTAATTAACCATTGGATCTTTATTATATAAGAACTAAGAGCAAATTTGCCAGTGCCAGTTTTCTGCAGCTTAAAGCATTTGAAAACAAGTCTAATTTTAAATTAAATGAAGTGAACGTAAGAATTACGAATAAAACAAACTGATAATTCCAGATAGAAATATCATCTATATCGAAAGAAAAACACTTCGTTATATTTTCTTCCTAACATAATAATTTAATTTCAAATTCCAATTGAAGGCACAATACAAGAGCAAATTTCAGTATAAAAACTGATATCGACTTACTCCTCATGTAATTGCCTCATTTCTTCTTCCCAATAAAAATTGATGCTATATCAGTTAATGAATTTCATTCTAATATGTAATCTTTGTTTTATCATATAGTACATGACATTAGATGCTTACTTCCTGTCCTGTTAATAAAAACGCCGGTAACCTAGAGTAATTTTTAAACAAATAAAGAAGGTAGAAAATTATCCATAAGAATAAATTTTCTGGTATAGAGCATTGCCAATTAAAACTATATGAAAAGTATGCTACATTCACAAAATGTTATATATATATTAAATTTATCGTTTTATTGTAATAGTTTCAATAGAAAATATAAACGCAATTGCGAATTCTCGTCGAAGTGTTAATGCAAGCAAGGATTTCATCAAAAATAAACATTGAAATCATGCATGTAAACACAAATTGTTTCTCTTTCCCATCAAAGACCAATGCTTTTACAGTTGCTAAATTTCATTTTAATCTACCAATGAAATCTACGTTCTTATCATGCAATGCCCAACAGCAAATTTGTTAGTTCCTGTTGTTTGCTATTTAAAAAGTCTGAATCCAGGCGTAATTTTAAATCTTGACCAGAAGATTATCCACTAAAAACCAGATCTACAAAGAAGATGATCTATCAAAACAAACTAATAATACTTTCATTCTATTTTAACTTCCTCCGTAGTCTGAAAATAAAACGACGATAAGGACGGTTGTTGCCCTTCTGTGTCACAGTAGTAAAAAGTTTTATTGCCATAAAATTACTTCGATAAAGAAATCGCTAAGCTCTTAAGTAGTATAATCACAACAGAAAACAGACGTGGCTATTTTAATCGCCGAAAAGCCTTTCCCACTTGGCAACAAACCCCAAGTGAGAGAAACGTGCGTACAGGAAACAGCAAAGTACAGCAGATCTTTTTTTTGTTTCTACTCTTTGCCAGAGCTTAATGACTTATTATTGATTTTACTTCTGACAGAATTATTACTAGAATGTTATGGCTAATAATTAGATTCTGTATTTTTATGGACCCAGGCAAATTTTTATCGATCCACTCAGGAGTTCGTGTAATGTGAGCCAATAGAGGAACTGGTCCTCATTAAAGGCGAAGGGAAAAAAAAAGTTATTTCCCAAGTTTTAGCCCTGTCTATCCCACAGTAATCGTTTTCAAACACTGAAAAATTGTCCTTTCACGTATAAAAAATATTGCCATAAGAACATGGATGGGTGAAGTTTTGGTAAGCAAAATAAATATCAAATGCGTCAAGAGAAGGGTACAATAAATGTACATCTATTGCAATCAATTTGATGTAGTCGTGAATAAAAATGAAAACAATTTCTTCTTCTTCTTTAATGGATATTTTCCAGGAAAATTCAAATAACACTCCTTGGTTCATTCCCTTTTCTCACTTTTTCAAGATGAAGTAAATTTGGCATTGAACTGTGAAGTAATTTAGATGAAATTTTTAGTAAATATTTTAGACACTCTGTAGTATGAATAGTGAAAACTAAAAGTTGGGTCTTTTTTATCATGAGATCTTCAATTATGTTATTTCAAATTCCAACCTAAATAGCTGATGCAACCCTATTTCAACGAAAGCAAACGATCAACCCTCCTTCCAAACACACACATAAAATTACAGAATAGTGTTTGCTTTTTTCAATAAGATGAGTTATCAAAAAAATATTCTAATACGTAAGCAAATGTTTTAAATATGTAGAATGAATTATTAAATAAAATTTTTCAAACATTAGGAAGATTTAAAAAAAAACTTTTTATTGCGGCATAAATTGAAACTTCATTAGAAGTAGAATGTATCATCTCATATAAGCTATAAATTGTAATAATAATATTTGAAATTTCAGTCATGCAGTTAAATGTTTTTATTCAGGCAAATATTTTTTGAAGTTTAAAAGCTGAATTTTAAATCAATTGAATTTTTACTTTTAAGTTTTAAAACTAAGGTTTACATCAATTCGTGCATTAAATAAAGCACATTGCTTAGTTGGTTTCACATAGTCTGTATATTATGTTAGACTTATGGCATGCATTTGAAATGTTGTCAGAAATAGAATTAAGATTATTAGAAGGTAGAAATATTCTATTTTTTTATCTTATCAAGTATATTAAAATATTTTTGTATTATTGGTCACGTTATATTATCTTCAGGTAATGAATAAGATTTCAAAACAAAAAGCAACGGCACATTTGAATAGAAAAAAAAATGGATGATCTACATTCTTCAAGAAAATTAAGCTTTATACATTCGAAATTCAAATTTTCTTTACAATTTGTGAAAGGTAAAGAAAATGTCAGAAAAGTCTTTAACTACGTTAATGCTGAAGAAATTGTAACAAGTCTTTAGTGTCAGTTTTACGCACTTGGCGCATAATTAAATCAGGATTTTCACATTCGTCTTTGTTTGAAAAAGAATATGCCATGCATTTTTCTCTTTTTAAAATTTATTAGTGAATATATTTTTAAAAATTAAAAATGTGATAGACTAGAATTATTTCAAAAAATTAACATAATTACTAAGAATATAATCGCCATGTTTTTATTAATACTGATAATCGATCACTTAACTGCTATTACGTTGGCCATGCAATCCTAACGACAGTGGCAGGATGTTCCGAATCAATCAGGAACAGATCCTTTATACTTTGTTAGCAGCAGGGAATCGAATTTCAGAAAATGGATACGAACTGAAAGATATTGAAATTGAACAGAGAAAGCGATTTCTCTAATCTAAGATTCCTTTTTTTTTTCTCTATATCGATTGACGAAAAGTTTTTCAACGATTGACCATCAGTGTATTTTCATTTTATGGAGAAGATGCTTTATGCAATCAAACGGTCATTCACCCAATTGACATATTTTCAATAAATATAATTTTCTTTAGACAACAACTTTTCTTTTTGCAAATTGCTTTTTTGCAGAAAAAAAAGCAATGAGTAAGAGGGTATTACCAAATATTTCTTTGGGATTAACGATTCATTTCTTATCTTTTACTCATGCGGGTAACTGTAAAAAAATAAAAAAGCGAATTCACTTTGAATCGCAAGGTAACTGAAGTATTTACTTCAACGAAAAGTATTGCGCTGCTTTTTTGCGTAGGCTTGTTAGCTTCTTAATTTTTGATGATCGAATACATGTTTCTTTAATTATTCAAACAGAAGTCAGTTATTCTGGAAGCATACATATTTATAGGCCCATCCTATCATGTTCATAAAGAAAGAAAGTCATTAGCTAACTACGAAAAAGCCTAAAAAAGGAGAAAAAGTAGAAAAAAAAAGTTTAAAAAAATTAATTCCAATCGAGTTCAAATGTCATAAACTTTTACACTCTTTCCTACTAAGCAGAAGGCAATAAAATCTGACAATGGAAAGGATATAATTTATTAATTAGCCTTCGTTTTGAATTCAATAAAATAAAGAAAAGAATGAATTCAGAACTATGAATATGCGATTAATTTCGTGAAAAGGAAGTGGTTGAAAAGATATATACAAGCGAGGGAGAGGGGAAACACTGGAATTTTGAAGAGGCTGAGTGTAAAGCATTATTAAATAAATACGATATAAACTCGCATATCCACTCCTGTGTTGTATGCATATTTAAAATAATATTTTGCTACATATGCTGTGAGAACTTGGAAAAACTGAAAATAACGCACGCTAGTATGATCTTTCTAAATGTTTCTTTTTATTTATCTCATAAATGCAGCATATTCTTTTCCTTTCAATTTCTTCCCTATTTTGTGTTTAATATATTTTAGAAACTTTTAGAATCTCTCAGATTAAAGAAATTTTGATTGATGCTCGGTATTGAGATAAGTCACTGTTTTTACTAATTTACAAAATATACTAATATACAAAAACTATTAAATATATAAAACTGAAACTTATCTGTACAAGAAAGCTTACTTATGTTGAATCATGCAATAAATGTCGCGCAAATATTATTGATTTGGGAAAAAAATGTTCAGCTCACAAATTCATTAAATTGCAGATCATTTTTTGCAACAAATAATCAAGTTTCATTTCTTTCCTGTTTAAATGTAGAAGAAATTTATACGCTGCTATTGAATTTATATTTATCAGTGTGTGTTCAATTTTATTTCAAGACTGAGAAACCAATTCTAAAAATAGAAACGCACAGAAGAGTTTATGCCATCTACAGAATTGAAAAACAGACTTAATACTTTACTTAAATAAGAGAATTAGGGATCAATAAAATTCTGTTCCGATTTCGAATGCATAGAAAGGAGAAAGAAGAGATTTAGAATTCATGATAATTTTGAAACTCTAAAAAGGCGTAATAAATGATCAATCACAAATGTTTGATATCTAAAAATTGCATATGATTCCAATGCTACTTAAATTTATCTGGTGAATTATTTTTTTTGCTAATCCATGGAAGAAACTTTATTTAGCTTTGCGATTGATTTCTTGTGAAATGATGAAAAATGTGAGTTCAGATTTTATCCATCTGACGACAAGCTTGTTATTCTTTGAGGCGCATTATCTCAGCAAAATCGTTTAGAAGCCTGATTGATAACAGAACTCCGCCTTTGCCTGCATTAATGCTTACGGGAACCTTTCATTAACAAACACATTGTGACATCTTAACTCATAGTCTTATAGTAGCAATCTAAATGGCAGGTGAAGCTAACATCTTCAAACTGTCCCAGTAGATAATGAGGATTACAACTGGGGCATTTCTGCCTATCGAAATGCTAGTGAATAAAGCATATTGACTCATAAGGAAGGAATCTCCATGAGACACTCCAAAGGAATCGCCGTTATGCGCTTAAAACACTTTGGCTGCCATTTTCCGCCACCTTTTTAAATAATAAGGAAGACTATGGAAACTGGATAGTTCATTCAATAAAAATAATTAAATCAATCCTTTTCATGCATTTACTTTATTATTTATTTATTTAGTAATTACTTAGCTTATATATAGTAATCAATATTTTAATTCGAATAATATATTAATATTACATATAGTGATTTTTCTTACTTTGAAATTGTGTTTAATTTTTTTTTAAAAAAATGACAGAAGTCATCTTACTTTTCGTATGACACATTATTAAAATTTGAGTTATTTGTCGACAGTTAAATATGCTAGTTAAATATTAATGTCATAAATGAAAGCAAAGATCACTTTTAAATCAGAAGGATAATAAAACATTTAATGAGTTGCTTGGTAAAAACATCTTTTAATATCAAAATAAGATTTTAAACTAAATTAAAAAGTAAAAAAACAAGCAAAAAAACCCGAAAATGTTTATGCTCAATATATATTAAAAATTAAATGGTGAGAATATTAGACAATAACGTCGATTTTCATTTCTCTAACATTTATTTTGAGTCAAAATATTAAATGATAAATAGAAAAACAGCTCTGAATTTCAGGAATAAAATCGTGCCTTTCAAGGATCTCAACTAAAGAAAGCTCTTCTGTCTTCGGTCGAGGTGTTTCGGCATACACCCATTGGGACTTCAAACAGGAACAAGCGAGTGTTGCATTTCTTTCGAAAGGCTTGGCAATGGTTCACTGACTTAAAATGCAATATTCTTATTTCAAAGCTGTGGAGTGTGTTATATCTGTTTATAATTCAATGAAATGAAAAGATTATAAAATTAGAAATGAAATTTTATAATAAGATTTCTAATTACTTTTGGAAAGATATCATAAAATACTCATATTTTTACATGGCATAAAATAGATTAAGAAAATGAACCTATTAAATAAAAATATATCAGTTTAAAGCTAAGAGAATTTCGAAAATGGAAACCAATCGGAATTGAATTTGGCGACCTAAAGGAAAAATCATCGCATTTCGAAGAAATGCTTTGTTCAAAATCTCTCTGATCTTTTAAGAAATAGATTGTCTACTTTCTGAATCACCTGTATTTCAACTGATAAATAACGTTAAATGTTTTTTCACAGTATACCTGAAAATAACTGAAAGTAACTGAAAATAACTGTAAAACTTTAAATCAACCGAATGTTTATTTTGCAGTTCCAGAATCGCATAACATAGTAAGAAAATATGAATCCAAATGTTAACAAAAAATATGCATTAGATTTTAATTTATGGTGTTTTTAAGATGATTTTAGAATTTGAGGAAAATAAAGCATTTAAAAATTTAAAATATCATTAAATCATAACATATGGAATTATAAAAATGAATATAACTTCTTACAAAATGAACGGAGAAACAAAGTTCAAATGACCTTATAAATAAAACTTCTAAATGTAAAAAAAATAAAAATAAAAAAAATGATAATTTTTTTTAAAAACCTGCTTTTCAAAGTAGTAGTTCATTTTCTATCTTAATAAAATACAAGGTTGTTTATAAATTCATATACCATTTAAAATAATTCCAACTGTGCAATCAGATATCTTGGTTATGGTTTAAAAAAAGAACTAGGAAGCTTAATACACAAGATTTTTTAATGGAAATTCAGCTTCGACTTCAATTATTTTTCTAATAACTGTTGGTTTAAGGGTTTTTTTAGATGACAGTATATTTTATTAAATTATTTCTGCCATTGGATTCGAAATGGCGTTTCCTTATTGGATTGGTTTTCAAACTGCTTTTGGTAATTAGCGGGAGATTTTACTTCACAGCAGGGAAGGAGCATTACATTCCCACGACGCCATGCAATCAAAGCTGAAAAAATGAAGAAGAAAAAAAAAAAAAATGGAACTCCCAAATGCTAAAAACTAGAAAACATTCAGAACTTTATCCTAGTTTTTAAAGTATTTCCTCTAACTTCATGTATATTTTGTATAAAACAGAAAATCCTTTGAACTTGTTATTAAAAGCAGCCCTTTACATTGCATTAGAGCAGCAAAATAAAAAATATAGATTCCTAATTGTTTTTTCGCTATATAATTAGTTAACTATATAACTTTCAATTCCAAGAACATGCTGTCTTATTGATTCATTTAAGAAATCATAGAATACTTGAGGTGTTTGTGGAATCTGTGTAATTTTAGTGTCGAATTTTAGCCTCTTTGAAGGATGAAATTTCAGTTTATAAGTTTGAGAAGCGATAATTCGATGCCTATATGACGTCCTGACACGATGATTAAAAGGTTTAAAATAGGCAATTTGCGTGTCGAGATTTTATTTGCCCTTTCTGGAAGGTCGTCGAAAGCAATTTGATTATTTCATTGTGAAAGGCAGATAATTAAGCTCAACTGATTTTCACCTGCTTTTGTATACTTTCATTACATTCTCGTAGTTTAAGAGGAATTATAAATGATCCAGCTTATAATGACTTTGTTTGCTGCCAACTTAGGAAAATGATTTTCTATCTCTGTTGCCTATTAGATATAAAGTGAATATATTTTGTAAGTTGTAATTGGATTACTATGTCAATTATTTGGAAATATTGGATTATTCTATCAATTTTATATCCAGATTGCTGATATAATTCTATAGAAATAAAACTTTCGTATGCGACAGCTTCTGATGGATTGATTCATACGATAATGTTGTATTTTATATATACAGGATAGAAACTGAAAAAAATGTATACAATTTCTCTATGTCTGTTCAAGTAAGTAATGAAACATAAATTAATACTTTAGCATACAATGATGAGTCTAACTCGCACACCAAATCAATTTTTAATTTTAATTCTGCAATAAAGTGGAAGCATTAAGTAATTCAAATCCAAAAATCAATTAAAAATGCTTCAGTAACTTAAATGCCCTTATATTAAAATAGAAATAGAATATTAAAATAATTAGCAATATCGGAAAAAGAATATGAAGTTAAGAAAATTGGTAGGTCAAAACTCTTTTATAATAAATTTCTTTAAAAATATAAAAATATTTTCTGTTATAAATATTTCTTTCTTACGAAAATTATTTTGAATCAATAATTATTTTGTAATCAATTTATAAATTTCTAAAAAAAAATTCTAATTCGTTAAATTTTATTTTTGATAGAGTGAAAAAAATGAATATATTGTAATGAAGTTTACTAAAATTAAGACAAGTTCGTTCAATAATTTGTTAGTAGGCGTATTAAACTAAAAGGTATATTTTCAGCAATATAAATTAATGGATAAATTTTGAAAATATTTCACTTACATATAAGGCTGCAGCTGCTGGGAGGGAGGAGTCCTGGAGATTCAAACTTCTCTCTTATTTAACTCATTTATGAAACAAACCTCGCCATAAGTTTTATGACCCATTTTGTACATATTAAACATTGTTTATTTATTAAATTTATACGATACATTTATTTAATGCATAAAGTTACAAATTATCTATTAAATCTTAGAAATCATGGACCAAACTAAAAGTCTTGAAAGATTTATACATTAATTATCATTTAGAATCAATTGAATAAGAATGCAAAGGCTACAATTAACCTTAAAAAAGAAGCAGCTTCCATCGGTTGAAGTTAGGATCAATTCTTCATTTTGAAACTGACGAGTAATTATCTTATCTCGAATTCGCTTTCATTACTGCTGAGACGCTACTTATTAGAGAGGCAGGTTTGACTATTCCATTAAGAAGGATTGATTTAGCAGGGCATGTACTGTAGTAATGAAATGATTCAAGTGAATGCTTAGCAGAATATTTGACCTTAGCTATTTTTATATACACTTGAGATGTCAAAATTGGTTTGGAACTAAATCGTAGTTCAATTATTTGAGCATTTATTTCGTTAATTTTTATAAAGAATTTAATTTACTTACTTAAATTAAAGAATTTAATTTACTTATTCTTTACTTGTGATGCAAAAGAAAATAAGATGAAAATGCTTCCTAAAAGCTATAGTAGGTTTAGTATTTGATAAGCAATTTCTAAATGATTTGATAATGCGCTTCATCAAAAAACCTGATACTTCAAAATTTTCAACTGATTAATTTAGTCAGAATTTGTTAGAAAATTATAAAATCTGTTCTAATATCATTTATTTTTTGATTATATATAGAGATATTTTACTGTGTATATATGATTCACCTTTTATTTGAAACAAAAGAAAAATATATAGAAATAAAAAAAAGAAGGAGCAAGAATAATATTTATCATGAATTTCATCATAGAAAACTAAGTACTCATTTTTAATATTCAATGATGAAGAAATCTGACCTATCCATAACCGATATCCATATTTCAAATACACAGAAGTAATCGACATTTATTCCTAAATAACGCAAACACTATAGAAGTGGTTGAAGGATTTGTGGTATTCATTCTCAATTCTAGCTAGATCGAAGTTCTTGAAATGAAACATTAAATAGTTTAATACGAAAATTATGATAATGCTTTACCTTAATAATTATATGAATAATAATTATTTTATAAGATATATTAGTGATTTAAGCTTATAAATAAGGCCAGGATAGCCTTGTTGGTGGATCGTTGGACTCGCGTCCCTTAGGTTGCGAGTTCGAACCTCGCCGGCCGAAGATTCCCCGCGTGCTTGGTGGCTGACGCGCGTTAAATCTGTCGTGGTCGACCATGTTGAGAATAATACCACTAGGGGTACTGTATCAGGGGTGATCGTTCCCTGATTCAGGTCTAAATTACGATCTGTGGTTGAGTGAATGAAATGCGTGAATGAAGTCTCCCCCGTAAAAAGGGTTGTGACGTGTGTGTAGCTAAGTCGTTCTCTTGTCCCTAGATGGCGCTACTCCTCAGGCTTAAATCGGCTGTCTTCGAACAGCGGGCTTGTCAATGGCAAGTGCCATAAGAAACAACAACGCTTATAAATAATACACTCGCCGTTATTATTCCAAAGCAGTTGACGGTTCTTCTATTTTTAATTCGCAATGAAAATTCACAGGAAGGATTTGAAATAAAAGAATGATCCGTAAATTTCGCAACATTCTGTGAACCCCCCCCCCCCTCCATCTTCCCTAATGGATTCTTTAACTGCCCACTGCGGCGATAAAATTTCCTTCTGCTATATTCTGAGTGGGAAAGTTCAATGTATTAAACGATAAGTGGGAAACTGCGACTTAAATATAATTACATGGCTGAGAGGACAGATTTAAGAAACAAGCCGAGAAAAACGTACTTTCCTGGAATTGTAAATAAACAAAGGCAATGAATGAAAGAAATAGTTATGGCAAAATACATAAAGTAAAAGTAGGTACTTGAGGTTCCGGTTAGTGTTCTTCCAAACCTATGTTCTCTTAACCTCCATTCGGGGTAATACTTCATAGAAACTGAACTCTTTGCAAATTGTGATTTCCTTTGTACTTTTAGTAGTCCTCAGTGAGCCATCCATTGAAAGCTCAAGTCAGATTTAACGGCGCATATTGTGTTTTTTGCCCACAGAAACTCGATTTTATTTTGGTTTCCTTGGTAGGAAGTGGAGCATTTATATATTTATTTTGTTCAGAATTGAAAGAAATGGAGAAATGCATAACGTCAATGGTTAGCAGAAAGTGTAATGTTTCTACTTCTTTCTTTCTTTTTTTTCCGTTCTTCTGAGTTTTATTTTTACTTTAAGTGCTGGCAGGTAATTTTGCCAAAGAAAAAAAAAATCATGCGTTTTACATTGCTTTTGGTTGATAGACGTAATAAATTAAAAGGTGCGAAGCTAAAAATCCCCTCCCCTCAAAATGTACAGTTGTTATTTAAGTTAGAAAGTGCAACTAACAGATGATTCTTTAATGCAAGTGATATTTGAATTCATCTGATAAAAATGACTCTCTTCTGAACATTTAATGCTACATGTACTAGAAACGCTATTTTTCATTCAATTTACTGTTCCAGATGAAAAGATTTCATTCTGGGAAAGTCTCTTTAAGATCGATGAAAATCAATGTTTTTTTATGCTCTCTGTACAATTCAGTAGTAAAAATCTATTTTTATTTCCTTGCTTGAACTTTACAACTCTCCGGACTGTTACTATTCTATACCTGATACTGAGTCGTTGTGACATTTAATAACCACCGAATAATACGTTATATATAATATTTTGTAGAATTGTTTATTTCTTTAAATGATGCATAAGAGTAGCTCATTTTATTGAACAATAGTTTTTTTAGCAAAGCTATTTAATAAACTATTACACTTTTACTGATAAAAATAAAATCATTAAAAGTTTTCTGATATAGCAGATTTAAAAAAAATTGTTGTGACATTTTAAAATTAGTGTGCAGTGGAATAACCGGAAAGACAATAGAAACTAAGAAAAGTAAAATTTAATTTACTTTCAGTAAGGTTGATTTTTTTTTTTTTTTTTTGTAAATGCATCTAAAAAGTTTTTCAGGCATGATATGCAATTACTGGGTAAATATTTTTTTATATTGTAATTATTTTTTTATTTTTATTAAAATTAGGTTTTTCCTATTTTTATTAAAATTAGTTTTTTTCTTCTCATTTTTATTTTCATTTTTTATTCCTTGATTATTTTAAAATTTAAATTATTTGCAAGTTAAACACACACACACACACACACACACACACACACACACACACACACACATATATATATATATATATATATATATATATATATATATATATATATACATCTTGCATTGTAATTTTATAAATTATATAAGGGATGCTCAAGTAACTGTTAAAAGACTCTGTTAGAAAAGAGAATATTATTTTAGTTAATTTTATAAAGTTAAGACTTTAAATTTGTTCAGTATAATTAATCGGTTGCTAATATTTACTTCGATAGACAGTTCGAAAATAGAAACTGTTATTTAAATATACATTCTGTCAGTTTTGTTTGTTCTAAAATGTCCCGTTGTAACGTTTCACTTCAATCCTTACTTCTTTTCATTCAATATGAAATCCTAACATGCAGTAATATTATTCAAAAATACACCAATCAAGTCATCAACAGTATTTTATTAGTAACATAACCATATTAGTGTTGAAACAAAGCCATCTTTTTTTTTTTTTTTTTTTGTTAAAAATGAATTATGATTTTGAATTGCTAAGAGGTGTTAACTGAAAATTTCTTTAAATAAGGATATCTTAATCCTTCCTTCTGATATTTGCTTCTAATTTTAGGCTAACAAGTTCAATGTGGGATCCTTTTTTTATTGACTAAACCTGTTCTTGTATGCAATTACACCGCTGAACTTTTCTTTCCTTTTAATGGCAAAGTAACTTCCATTTATGATAGTACTCATTAAGAAAGTGATGCATTATTTGAACATTTAATACCAGGGACTATATAGTATTACTCAAACCTTGTCTACGAATACTCCGCTTCTAACGAAAAATGACCTCCACGAGAAAAAATGCAACGGGAAAAAAAAGCAATGCAAAATATGATATGTGCGTCAAGAAACTGCCTTATGATTCTTTTTAATCTAGTCTTATCATCTCCAGAACTTTTCTCTAAATACATCTCTCGACTAACATACACATAAACATATCCGAGACTAATTAGGGATTGCGATGTATCGAAATTTCAGTTTCTTTCTCTTGAATCCTCCCTGTCTAACCTCACCCGCCTGTTCAGAGTATCTGTAGAAGAGCAGTAGAAATGATTTATACGTTTTTCCTCCAAATTTAATTGCTGGGTTTTCTTCTCATAGAAATGAATAATCTATCTTCTAGGAAAAAAATATTTATCAATCTATGATTGGTTGATTTTCTTGTTCGCTCGTATGCTTCTATCTCGGAGTTCTTGGGGAAGCTTCTTTGCCGGAGCCCAACTGGATTAGTTCTAAGTTAAATTAAACATACAGTTACTTCTTTGCTAAAAAGGAATTTCATGCTAATTCTGTTTCATGCATTCTTGTATCGGTTTCGGAAGGATCAATTAGCATGGCTATACGCTGAGCATTTTACGGTCAATAAATACTTTCTACAATCAAAAACATTTTGGCTTGATACATATTTTATAAACGTAATTCGTATTAATATCATATCATAGGATTATCACGCTCGAAGAAAGTGTGATTTTTTTTTGAACATAGGAAACCTTTGTTATGACAGATATAGATAAGATAAAATGTACATTTTCACTGGTAGATATGTAACATACAAATTTCAGACTAGAAATATTAGACAAAAGAAAATGATTTTAAAATTTATTTAATTAAAGTTTATAAATGCGAATACTTCATTTCGTACATGTTTATTTTTGTAATCCTCTAAATTTTATAAAAACCTAAAACCATAGATTGGAAAAGGTTATCAAAGATACAAACCAGTTTCTCTCCGAAAACAGTTTTAAACGTGAATACATTCTTGGAAATGTACTTTGTAGGGAAATATTACAAACACTTTCCTGAAAATAATTGCTTCATTAAATTAATATATGAAGATTTAAATAAGATGAATAGCAAAACATGCCATAGTAATGATTTCCCCATATAAGAAGAGTTTAAGAAATTGAATCATTAAAGGAAAAAAAAATATTTGACTCGTTTATTATCGCTTTAGACCGATACAAGAGGCAATGTTTGATTTCACGTCTTTTTCTTTTGTCTTTTTTTATTTATTTATTTGACTTTTTTCTCTCTCCTGCAAATTTTCGAAATATGGGGCTATTTGGATAACCGAAATAGCCTCCAGGAAATCTTTGGTTTAAAGAAAGATTCGAAAACGTGTATAGAAAGAAGTACTAAGAATCATTGGTTTTGAAAGGCATAACGGTGAATTGATTTGAACAGAAGGAATGTATTTTGCTGATGTTGATTCCTCCACTAAAAAGTTGAAAATCTTTATAACAAGAAATGGCTTGACTTCTATGTAATTATAAATAAAGTGAAATGAAATCAATGTTTCTTTTTAATTAATTTAATTTTTAAACAACGGACAAGAACAAATATAAAATGAAAAGTTTCATCCCCGATGTTGAACTGATTAAATAAAAAAAAATAATGTCATTTACATTAATTTGAAGCCTCATAAAGCTTTGTACGTTTAATAAATATGATTTTACTACATTCTGACTTGTACTTGATATTCTTGAATGCAAAATAATTTAAATCAAATTAAATGGCTATATAATTAAAGACGAAACAGTCGAATCGTTTACTAGTTTTAGTTTTGAAAGCAAGAAACTTCGGTTGTCACATATAAGGAAATAATTCCCTCTCTAGCAATTCCTAAAATTAAAACTGAGCGAAGAATCTCAGACATCTTGATATAAAATCATATGAATGTTTCTTTTGAATTTCTTTATCTTCTACATGATGATAAGGACATTAATATAACGATGAAATTTTTTTTCTGTATTGCTTTCTTATCAAACTTCATTTCGTACAGAAAATTCGTAGTTTAACAATAAAGGTTTTAATTTTAATATTTTAAACTCACATATATGAGCGCCAAGCCCTGCAAAAATAATAAAATGAAATAACATGAAAAATAAAAATAAATAAAAGACTGGGACATTCAAATTCGAAAATAAATTAAGGCTTTCTGAAAATATGTTTAATTCGTTGGCTATTTTTGAAAATGTTTCTTAAAATGAGGAATTAAGGAATAATATTTCATAGACTTTTTTTTAATTAAATAATTTCAATTCTAGCAGAAACATTAGTTCCTAAAAAGTGATGAGTTTTGAGTTTGGTCTTTAATATCTTAAAAAATCTGCAACATAATTTTTTAAAATTGCTGCTTAATATTTTTCGGATGCTTGAATTTTGGTAAATTTATACTTTATCTCAAATTTATCATGTTCTTGGATGATGTCATTCAATTTCTTTTGTCATAAAAATTACGGTGTCTTTATAAACTACTGGAAATAATCATTTAGAATATTCCTTATTGGTTTTCTGTAAGAATCTCAGCTACGGAATTAATTTTTGAATTTTTTTCCATTTGTTAATGTCAGGGTCTCATTTGGGAAACGCTGGCATACGCAAATGTCATCTGATGACTTAACCGAAATGAGAACCAGAATAAAGAGTAAAAAAGAAAGTAAAAAATATCTCGATTAAGGAATGCTTTTTTCGCTGAAAGAAAAAGAAAGCCTCTTCATTCCTTTGATAACGTAACTCATTCTGACTAGGAAATCTCATTTTCAAATACTAATATGAGTTAACTCACCATGTCAGTTGACGCAAGGTAAGAGCATTTTCCCCTCCCTTATTTTGTTCATTCATGTCTTTGATTTCACTTGCACGAATTCCGAACTTGTATTCCACGAGTCCTGCTGTGAGCAATAAGATGATGGTGTGACGTCACATCTCAGGGGCGTGGCAATCAAGCTGCTCGGGTGGAAACATAACAAAAGATCCCCTTGGAGCGGTGACAGCTGAAAGAGGATAAAATAGATTAAAAAAATATGTAGAGAGAGAGAAAGAGAAAAAATAGACTAAAACCTGCCACACACTCGAGCACTAATGTCATAAGCCTAGCAATGCGCAAGACCTTTTACAGCCGAAATTTAGTTCACGGTTCAGTACACTAGCATGCTGACAAAATGACATTAAGGTTAGGGTTAAAGCAATTCGATTTCTTAAAAGGAGTCGGAAAATGTCCAGATGCTGCTTTTTATCAGTCATTTTTGTCGACTCGAACCCCCTTGCCAGCATTTTCCGGTTTGCTTAATTAAGTAATGCAGTATTTCAGTTATAAGACTAAGAAAAATATTGAAAATATTGCTGCCATTTTGTCTGAAGGCATTTCATATGGCAAGAATTTTTCATTGTATTGCGTTGTGAGACAAAGAAAGAATTATTAATGATTGTTTTATCTCTGAGAAAAATATCAATGGCAGCAATTATTACACAAAGGTTGAATAGCACATTGAATGTAAAATGCTATTTTTTTTTTTTTTCGAATGCCAAATAGAGAAAAAGTAATAAAAACCAATGATGACTTCGAATTAGACATTAGTTTTTTATTACATGGATGGTTGAAATAAGGACTTCCTATCACAAACAAGCAATGAATCTCTACTTAAAAAAATTCGTCAATTTCTCTTTTTAAAATTGGCGTGACAAAACTTACGCAAAATATAATATTCTTACTCTGTGGTAAAGAGCAAAGTAATAATAATAAAAATTTAGAATGACTTTCCTACTCGTAATTTTAGATTTTAATATTGACTTGCATTTTATTAAATTTCAATCTAAAAATACTTGACATTGATAGAATATCATAATTCTCTTTGAAGAGAAGTTTGAAAAGGTAGAGAAATCGAACAACCTTTCTTTAAAATTATACAATTGGTTTGAAATTAATTTGAAAAATACCTGATTAGAAAGGTATGCTTTATGATAAATTTTTACATTTTAAAGACAAATCTGACATACCAAATAAATATTAATTGCTTTAAAAGTGTTAACTTTTATTCTTCGAATACATTTATATCCATTTTAAAATACTGCAGTATTTCCGGAAATGGGAACATATACGGAGAATTAACATCTATCAGTTCTATTTGAATATTAATTTTAGAAACGCTTCAATAAAAAGTGTATATTTTAAGATTATTGTTCACTCTCTAAGAATGTGATAAGAATAAAATCTTTATTGAAATTGAATGTCTAACATTAGGTTCTAATAACTTTAGAGTTAACTTGGTTGCTTCAAAAAAATTTCAATATCAGTAATTCAATTTATCACGTTGAAACAAATTCAAGAAGATTTACAATACTCTACAACCCTGCAAAAGTTTCTCAAACCGAATGAAAAATAGGCGGATTGAAACTTAATACCTCATTCCTACTAAAGTATTACTTCTTGTAATGCAACAAAGAAATTCAATTATTTTGAGAGCCGAAAATTTCGTCCAATTCCTAAGAAGGCAATGAAAACAAAATCCATTAAAATGGAATGTCTAATTTTAGGTTTAATAATTTTAATATCAATTTGCTTGAGAAAAAGTTTTTTTTTTAACACAAATTTCGATACATCTTGTTTATACAAATTCCAGGAAATAGAGATTCATGAAATCACATGAAAGAAATAAATAGATTTCAGGAAAATAAGCGAATTTCTTTAGAAGAACTTGGAAATATTAATGCTTGCGGATATGAAATTCGAAGATTTCAAAACTGTAACCGGACAACTTTTCCAGATTGCCACCTAGCGGCCGCTAGATAAAACTTCAGTCTGTGCTCTGGAGACAAAGATTGAGCATGATGTTTACCACCAAGAATTGTAATTTTCCTTAAATGTTCATATTAATTGTTTGTCCTATTATTGTTTTTCGTGTGTTATGTCCTTTAATGTCTCATTAAATAGATTTAAGTAAATTAATCTTCTTTCCTTAAGAGTTTTTTTTTCCCTAGTAGGAATAGTTTTTGGCCCCCAACGGTAACTAGTTTTGTTTAAGGGTACAAAAATGGCTTCCCAACGTGTGGCCAGAGTGATTTTCCCCAATGAAAACATCCATGTTTAAACTCCAGAGCAGGGGCTCGTTTTCCTTTTCAGATTATTATTGCAAATTCATCCTGTAATTTTCGTAATTCAATCCTGAATTTTATGCAATTTCCGTCCTGGAGTTGATGCATATAAGCCTTCATCCCGAAGCTGTTTTGTTTGGTAATAAATCTTCAACAGAAGAACGTAAGCAACTTTTCATTTTATTAATATCATATTCTGTAGCTCATCGCCGTCAATCCTGACGTGTATAAAATTATGAATATTTGTTATTGAAGAATTAGTACAAATATTATTGATTCTCTGTTTAATTTTGTATTCATAAGCATTTATAAAAGAAAAAAAAAACACTGTTTTCATTCAAGTAACTTTTCATTTTATTATTATAAAATTCTATACCTATCGACGTCAATCCTAACATATATAAAATTATGAATATTTGTTGTTGAATATTTAATATTAAATATTTCGAACGGAAGTGGCAGGTGAAATTATTTCTGTTTTATGTCTACTTCTTCTTCTTCTTCTTCTCTCTCTCTCTCTCTCTCTTTTTCCTTTTTTTTTTCTTTTGTACTGAATAAAATTCTGAAAGTGTTCACCGGAAATAAAAAGGATTCTTTTACAGTTGAGAATTGAGTATATCAGTCATATTAAATTAAAACTAATGTTTTAAATTCAAGAAGTGCTACTGAGTTTTGTTTTTTAGAAGAAGTAGGAATGCATATTTAGTCAATGTGAAATTTTATTTTTGCTTGTATATGTGTTTTTTCAGATGGATTTCTAACGTTTTGAAAAGAAGAATTTTATTTCTCTGTAATTAAAAAATATTCTACTGTTGTATTTTATTGCATAAATATAGTGTTTTAAATATTTCTATTTCTCCGTGGTATTATTATTACATCTATAATTTTAGTGCAAAGAAATATGAAATTTAATTGATGTCTTATTTAAATAAAGGGGAGTTTCATTATTTTCTAAAAATAAAATTTGAGTCTGCATTCTTATTTTATTGCAATAAATTAGAAATTATAACTATTTTATTCATATTCAGTAAAAGCTTCTATTTAAATTTTGTCTTGTCAACTAGTGAATGCATATATACAAATTTCTTGATTCTATAAAGTGTTTGGCATCATTTCCTTCTTGCAATTGATTCGCAATATGAAATGAAAATGTGGTTAAGTGTAAATACATTTTTTTTATATTAGGAGTAAATATATGCATTTTTGCTTATCAATTATAACTTTGCAATTGACTGCCTTTAAAAGAAGTCTTATAATAGTTTAAAGACATTTAGTGCCTCATTTATACTCCCTCTCTGGTTCCACTTTGATTCATTTAGACCATGGCCTTCCTGGCTCAAAGCACAATTGATGATCTAAAGGCTCTAGCTATGGATCTCGGGAGTGAAGTGACAAGTGATATGACATTTTTAAACATCAAATACCTCATCACTAAAATTGCATCATATGATGCGAACTTCTGTAAAACTCGTCTTGCTTTTATAAAAAAGAAAACAGAGGAGGAAAAGGCTGCCGAAGTTAAACGTGTCGAAAAGGAATGTTTTTTGAGTTAGAAAAATTGAAGATAAGGCTTGAAATGCAAAAAAATTCTCGAAAGGAGACAGTTCAGGAAACTAACCAACCTAGAATGGATAACACAAAAGTTGTCCCAAGATTTAAACCAAAAGAAGATGAAATAGAACTCTATTTGACAATATTCGAACGTCAACTAAAATTCTTAAGCACTCCAGAATTCAAATGGATTTCTTATTTGATAAGCTCGTTGCCTACAGAGAGAGCACAACTTATTGCGAGAGAAGATGAGGAAGATTCGCAAGATTCCCGTAAAGTTAAAGAAATGCTTCTTAAGCGATACAGATTAACTGCAGATCGTTTCAGACAGTTATTTTTGCAACACAAGAAAAGCCCAGATACAACTTGGAGAGATTTCTACTTTGAAATAGCATCATATTTTGAGGGCTGGATCACAGAGCTTAACATTAAAGATTTTGAACAGCTTAAAAGTCTATTTATTAGCGACCAAATTAAGAAAAAAACACCACCTGATCTTAAAGAACATTTTATTCATTCATGGGCAGAATGTAATCAGCCTTTAGAAGTCTAAGTCCCCTGCGACATCAAGAGAAGATATACAAGAAAAGACAGCAAAAAATGTATTCTCCAAGAAGACAAACTCTACCCCTGAAAGAAGAATTATCCTATGTTATGAATGCGGAACACCAAGATATATACAATCTCAATGTCCTACCTGCTCGGTATCTAAAGGAGAAGTTAAAGCGTCTGCAAACAGCATCAATTTATTTACATTTGAATCTCTGACATCTCCTAAGAGTTTAATTGTTCTCAAAATTTGTGGAGTGGAATCTGCTGTATGTACTGATACCGGTGCATCTCACTCTATTGCTGAAGAAAAGTTATTTCATATGCTGTAAAGCAAAAAAAGAACATTTGAATCCAAGACTATTTCTTTGACACTCGCTGATGGAACACAAAGTAGCTAGCTGCCTTGACTACGGTTGTACAGGTAAAGTGATACCAACAGAACTAATGGTTTTACCTGAAGCAAAGGGAAACAGAACTCTTTTAGGTACAGATTTTCTCCAGTCTGCTGGAATTGTTCTCGATGTTCCCAATGGTAAATGGCATTTCTGTAAAAAACCTCAGATTCAGTACTTTTTCTACAAGGTACCTTCCAATAATGAAAATTGCTTAGTTGCTGACTGAAAGAAAAGATTGCAGAAACGTCCAGTTCTATTCAAGTTCCTAAAACGTCATCTACCATAAATCTTCGAAGTGACGAGGCTAACAACGAAATCAACTAAAGAACAACGTAATCAATTAAATAGCTTACTACAAGAGTTCAAGAGTTGCTTCGAATCAGGGTCAGAACCAACACCCTTTAGTGAATACCGTATTAATACTGGAAATAGTCTACCGGTTGCAGAACCACACTATCGAATGAATTCTGCAAAAAAGTAATTTCTACAAAGTAATTTCGTATGCCAGCTCTGTTGTATTGGTGCCTAAACCTAATGGTAGAATGAGACTTTGTGTCGACTTTCGCAAGCTTAACGCTACTACTGTTGCAAACACGTATCCCCTACCTCGTACGGACGATTTGCTCACAGAAGCTATATCAACAGCCTATATGTCAACCATAGATCTCAAATCATGATACCATCAGATAAAAGTACATGAAGCTGATCAAGATAAAACAGCTTTCATTTGGCCATTTGGAACGTACAGCTATTTGCGCATGCCTTTTGGACTACAAAATGCACCAACAACTTTTCAACGCCTGATTGACAAATTTTTAGTAGGCCTAAAGAATATTTTTGCTCTATCTTATTTAGACGACATTATTATTTCATCACGGACTTTTAATAAACATCTAAGTGATTTACAAGCTGTTTTTGAAAGACTTTCTTTGTTGAAACTCCATGCTAACAGACAAAAATGCCATTTTGCTTGTGACCGTGTAAAATATTTAGGTCACTAGATAACCTCAAATGGAATAGAAGGTGATCAGGAGAAAGTATCCGCTATTCAAAATATTTCTATGCCAACTAATGTGAAAGAAGTTCAGTTATTCTTGCAAACTTGCTCATGGTTTAGAAGATATGTTCCAAAATTCACGGATATTGCAAGGCCTCTGGGTCCTCAAGGTCCTGAACAACAAGAAGGATTTGAAACCTTGAAGAAAAGATTAATAACACCCCCAGTGTTAAAACAAGTAAATGTATCAAAGTCATTTCGTATCCGAACATATGCAAGCAGTTATTCTCTTGGAGCCGTCCTTAGCCAAGGAGTCGATCCAGAGTAGCATGTTATTGAATATGCCAGGCGTCTGCTTATCCCAGTGGAACAGAATTACTCAACTACAGAAAGAGAAGCTTTCTATGATCGTCGAAGACGACAAGCTTTCTACAAGCCAGGTGATCTAGTATGGGTAACTATCTGGGTAGTTCTGTTAGCAAGTCACAAAATAAGAAAAGGCGCAAATTTCTGCCCAATCGGAAAGGACTTTATTTAGTGGTTACTAATCGTTCACCCACTACGTATAACATTGCTAACCCAGCAAAGCCAGAAGAAGTCCTTGGGACTTACCACAGCTCAGCCTTACGAGCATATGAACGCCCAGTGGAATTGTAGCACCCTTCCGGAGACATGGCAGACCAAAGAAATTCCTTGCTAACTCTTCGCCGAGACGTCGTGCAAGCCAGAGGGGGAGTCTGTAACCGGACAGCTTTTCCAGCTTGCCACCTAGCAGCCGCTCGATAAAACTTCAATCTGTGCTCTAGAGTCAAAGATTAAGCATGATGTTTATCACCGAGAATTGTACTTTTCCTTAAATGTTTGCATTAATTGTTTGTCCTATTATTGTTTTTCGTGTGTTATGTCCTTTAATGTTTCATTAAAAAGATTTAAATCAATTAAGCTTCTTCCCTTAAGAGTTTTGTTTTTCCCTAGAAGGAATAGTTTTTGGCGCCCAATGGTAACTAGTTTTGTTTAAGGTTACAAAACTAATTATTGTGTCATTGTGAATGACTAAAAGAGAAATCAAATGATTAGGTAATTTATCTGAATGCCATCAGAATCCACATAGATTTCTTTGAAGAAATAAGATGTTTCAGCACAATTACCCTTAGTTAGTTCAATGGTTTTCAGTCTGCTTAGTGCGCTAGATCATTTCATTGAGTGACGATTTTGTTCGGATGCGTTATTCAACGAAATAGATCGAAGATTGAAAAATTATTTTTTAAAAATATCTTCTTATTATTTTATCTTGGGAAAAGGACTTATAAAAGATTAACAATTCCGTTTTCAATTTTTGAATAAGTTAAAAATAAATAACTATTTTATAATTAATTTTACATTAAAAAATGAAACACGTTTGAATTCTTAGAAAGAGAATGTATTATGTCTAATGTGTAATAGTGTCCTTGAAGGGTTGTACGTTTTTTATTCATTTTCCCTGGCTTGTCAATGTTTGTAAAAATCTCAATAGGCAATATTTCAAAAATATTTTAATATACAAAAACGTATTTCCAAGACAATTTTTCTTTGAAATATCGAAATATAACTATTAATTTAATTTAAATTAACAATGAAGATTCTGCATTCAGATATATCCATTAGCTTCCAAACTAAACACATGAAAATCTAATCAATTAACGTCACTTGGATAAGTGTCTGTCTTTCCAGAAATTTCCGTTAACTAACTGCAAAAATAAATATTTCAGATTTAGTTTTAAAATTACTATTAAATCAAATTTTTCACACACACCTTGGCATAAAATAAAATAAATAAGTAGTCACAAAAATGTTAATAAAATTTGTAGCTTAAAACTAGATACTGTTTAAAAGTCTGTTCTCATCAGACAGTTAAATTTGCAGCCTTCAGAAAAGATAGTATATTTTCGCAATTTTTCTTCAATATTTTTTAAAATTTTTTAACTATATGTATAACTCTGAATTGCCAAATTAGGTTTTTTATGTTAGCAAATCACATCAGTATTAGTTTTCTGTTTAATATATACATTTATTTTGAAAAAAAAAATATTGCTCAATTTTTGAAATGGTCCTTTCCCTTTTAATAGATTAAATAAAATTAATAATAAAGCATTTACGGGTTAAGTTTATAATACATCATGACAACAATAGCTATGATGTATAAATATAAATGTCAATAAAATAAATTAAGTGTTAGTATATTTAAACGGTTGCCAAAAAATGTGATAACTTTAAAAAAATAATTTAAAGCAATTTAATTTCTATACAGATCAGTTTACTACTAACTTAAAAAATCATGAGAGATTTTAATTCCATATCTCGTAATGCACATCTTTCATAATCTTTCATTCTAAACATTTCAAATAACGTAATAATTCACAGGAGAAATTGAATACACTTGAAGTATCTGCATTTATAATGAAGTTTCAATAAATACATCATCTTTATAGTTCTTTACCACTGTAATTCATTATAATTAAGGAAAAATTGCTTTTTATACTCGATCCTTTCTTAAGAATAGTTTTTAGTGTAAATTTCAAAGTCAAAATTGCAACCTAGTGGTTTTTTGTTTTTGTTTTTTTTGCCTGTAAGAATTTCTCAATTTAAATTCTAAGTATTTACTTTTATTCAACAACTTCTTATCTAAGTTGCTCACATATATTGTACAGTGTTGTATGATATCAAAATATATTTTCAATGTTGTATAATATTTTTGAATCGTGAATAATATGTAATAATATCGCGCAATATTGAACAATATAATGCAACACCTGGATTTGTAGTACCTGGGATGTTATATTATATAATAGAATACTATTGTGGAAATTAAGGAACTAAATTTTCATTCCAAGTTTGAATGTAAAGAAGAGTTGTCAAACAGCATCCTTATAATTTTCAGAACATAAATCTTTGCTGAAATATTGATAAGAAATCAGAAAAGTAATCAGCATGCATTGAGTTATTTTATTACTCTACTGCCTCGCCTGTGAAATCTTCGTCGAAAAGAAATACTTTATGGTTTGAAATATATCAACCCCATCCCATTATTCTTTCCTATATCCAAAACATCCTAAAGTTTTCTCTTTTTTGCATAAAATAAGAACTGCGCGCAAAGTGCGCGAAATCTCTGAAAGAAACGCCCTGAGCACTATACATAACTGTGAGCTACTTTTCACTTGAGAGAGCTCTTCTTTTTATCGATGATTCTCCCGAGCTTCAAATTTTATAGCACATTTATAGTTCTTCCTTCGTTTCATTTTAAATATTTCTGATATTTATGTAACTTATTATCAGCATAAATTTTTGGAATCGTTTAGCAGATTGGTGCAAGTAGAAAGGTGTAAGTTGTTGGAAACTCTTTCATGTTCTTACCGTTCCCACCACAACTCAATAACGAAAGAAAAAAAAAGGGGGGAGGTGAAATTACTGAAGAGATTGGAGAGATATCTAAATTCTTCTGTAAATATAACTTCACCAAAATATTATGTAAAAACACTTAAAGTACATATTTTTTTCAAAGTTATAAAGTAGTAATAGTCGGATTAATAATATTTATTAATAAATTCGTACAGTTAAGTTGATCCATTACTACAAAAATATATATATATATTTCTCAAGATTTTTGGCATTACTTTCATTTTACTGAGGGTTGTTAGATATATCTCTCTTAAAACTGTTTTGAGCTCATTGAAAACTCGGTTTAGAGGTGAAATTTTCTTTTTGACGAAGTTTTCCAA
This sequence comes from Argiope aurantia, assembly GCA_026543865.1. Taxonomy (NCBI): domain Eukaryota; kingdom Metazoa; phylum Arthropoda; class Arachnida; order Araneae; family Araneidae; genus Argiope; species Argiope aurantia. Next base: position 331,024 of record JAPMOR010081114.1, on the reverse strand, counting down.
AACTGTTTAATTATGTATGGCCGTAAGTACTACCACGCAATTAATTTTTTTATTTGTATTATAAATTTTTATAAGAATACTCGTGATACTAGTAGTCGCGGTTTCCTTTGCACTTTCCCTATGAGTGTTTCAGAGTCATTCTCAGATTATTTTCTCTGGAACAACAAAATTTACAGTGCCATTTTTCCATTAAAATACATAGAATTTGCTCACGTCACTTACGAAATGTTTAAAAATCGAATTGAATGTTTTCACTTTTTTTTTTCTCTAAATACTTCTCCAGTTGTAAAATATCACCTGCCGATATTTTGTGTTTACAATTCATCGGATCGTAGAAATCGGCTGCAATGCAAGGTTTGACACGTTTCTCAAAAAAACTCGATGATTTTATTATAAAACAAAAATGCCATTCGATTCTCTGTTAATAGATAATCATGGTGGTTTCTACTGTACTATTTCTGCTAACCCGTGAATAAGTAATATTGCTGTAAAAAAAGCAAACTAAGCAATTTATAAATAGTAAAACGGAGTCGAAAGATGATAAACCAAATGAAAGATATCTTTTGAAGATGTGCGTAAAAATATGTAAGTATTAATAATTGAAAAATTGGCGTGTTAGTTATGTGAGGAAGAGATGATGGGATATATTTTCCTCATTTTTGATGTAGTTATATTTTCATGCAAAGTGCATAAATTATACTAAGCTTTTCAAAACCATCCAGAGTTACTAATTATTTTGATGGAATAACTTCAAGACCTTCGAAATGATTTCTTGATACATACGAATCATACATTTTGTATTATGGAATATATTCCTTTACGCATATTCAAGAATATCTTGATTTTTTCCGTGGTCTTTTACGAAAACAGGCCAGCAAACAAAAATAACCTGCTTGTAATTTAAGCATGAAAAACAGTTTGGCTTATCAAAAGTTTGTGATAATTCATTATTTACTAATAGCTGGATTTCATCACTACTATAGTTAAGATATTAATCACACATTTTATTAATACTACCTTTTATTGAAGATCATTCGATAAAATTTAACCTGAGGTTTTTTTTAGAAACAATATTTTATATTATAATCAGCGAAGGGTCAATTTGGTCGAGCGATTTAAATTGGCAAATGTATCATTATGCCCCTTTAAATAATCTTGAATATGATCTTAATGTTTATAAAAATGATTGATGTATTTATAGCAAATTTGATTTCGAATGTCCATTTCATGGAACTCTTTCAGTAATTTTCAAACACGTGCAACGAAATTTACTTATGGTTTCTAATGTCGCATGAGCTCCAGTTGCCTTTCTTTGATCTAGAAGATTTGAAAGTCCGTAAATTTGAACATTGAATTTATTAGAATATTCGCACATTCATTTGATGAATCATTAAATAAGTGTCATTATTCTATCATTTTCGGTTTAAAAGTAACTATTTTCTTTATATTTCAGGTGAGTCGGAATTGATATGTTTGTATTTCATTGTTTGCTTGCGCATTAAGGTAAGGTAAATTGAAATTTGAAGATTTTTTTAATTTTAGTACTTTAAAGTTAAAAATTTTATATACTAATTTTTTTTAAAAAAATATTCAAAAAATCTATTTCAAATATAAAAAATATAATCCTGGAATAATCAGAATCAAACAAAACCACACTTAGGAGTTTAAGATTTTTATTTCTGCTCAATTATTTTTAAACTTCTCAAATATTTAACAAACTTACAAACACTGTATCAATATTTGAGCAACTTTGTTCTTATATAATCCATTTATATACTTTTCTAATGGCTGCATATTTTTGGTAGAGCCTGAGAAGATCAGACTAAAGATCGCATCATTCATTGCTAATTCATAATTAATTTTGTTCGGAATGAATTCTTGAATTCTTCTTTCGGAATTCTTGAAAAAATGTTTATATTTTTGAATTTTTGCATGGGTTAAAAGACACTTAAAGAATAAAAATACATCAATTAAATGTTTTGAAAATTGAGGGATATTTTTTTGTTGTTGTTAAAAAGAGGTATAAAGAGGAACTCTTATTATTTGCTGTATATCTTGTAGATAACTTTAGAAATATATTCCTGAACTAAATAATATACTGTGATTTGATCCAATCTTTAAATACTAGGGTTCACGGCTAAATAACATAAAATTTTCAATTATTTTCACATTAGAAAGCATGAAATCTTTCTAGATGGATCTTGTCCGTTTAAAATATTTTTAAACCAACAGGTTGCTTATTATGTAATTTAGGAGTCACAGAAAATATTAAAACAAATTACTATATTAAATTTGAATAAAAATTATGCGTGAGATTTTAATTAATAAAGTTTTTAAAAAAATTAAAATTCAAACGGTTCCATAAGAAAAACTTTTCAAAGATTAAAAATATTGAATTATAAATCTTTAATACTTGCGCCAAAATTCACCTTTTCAGCAGAGTCACTTATCTTAAGCTAAGAAATATCGAGTTTTGATTACACAAATGAAGTGAAAAATCTAATAACTTTTCTTTATCTTACAATGCAATGAAATTTTCCCAATTTATTTTCAAGTTAAATAAAATTCCAAACTTGAGATAGTTATTATTCCTTACGTTTATGCTGTTTTGTACTTTCAAAATTCTAATATTATCTAACAAAACAAATCGCAGTAATTCGAAGCATTTATGAATGTAGCTTAAACAATCTAAATGCCCCTCACGGAGTTTTAGTTATTCCAAATCGCATAAGTATGTAGGTAAAGATATACTGAGTGGTTATAATGAACATAACTCATTAAAAATCAAAACGTCATTAATTTTTCAAAATAAAGCTGAAATATCTTTGCGATAGCATCATTTTCAAATTTTGATTTTAAAACTTAGGATTAGGAAATTGAAATTTGCTAATTTCGTTCAATATAATTTTTCTTCAAAAAAATGTTTCAACATTCATAGCAAAACAGAACAAGCAGTTTTCGAAACTATCCGCCTCTTAAAAAAACTCTTACATAATTTGAAAGAAATACTGATATTTGAATGGAGTGTTCAACCGCTCGATACCATAGCAGCAGGTTGTCAAAACAATGACACTTTATGTCTCTGCAAATATCACAACCACAGAGTAATTTGCATATCATCATGACGGAATTATTAATGTTTTTTCCGTTGCATTTTACACCGAGAAACGCGATTAACCTAACAAGATACTTGTCCGTTCTTTGCAATATCCAATTTCCCAAATCTTTGGTACACACGATAGAAATTGCAATTACAATCCACTGAGCTAAATTGTTGCAGTATTTATTATTAATTTGCGAGAAAGTGAGTCGCTTGTTATCAACCCGCTAACAACACTGACAAGGACTCATATTGGCTAAAGCAAACTTCTCGTGTACACAGCAGAGTGCGTGCTTGATCCAAATGGTACCTCCTCCTCAGAGAAAGATAATAATAATAAAAAATAAAAAGCTTAAGTTAAAATGGAGGATTGTCGCTTGAAGGCACGGCTGAGCCATTGCATTGCTGTCTGTTAGTTGGAAAGGTCTATCATTAGAGCCCTCGTCCCTCATAGCTATATAATTTGTGTCCATTACTTGTACTGGTCTGCTTGTTCCATCCCCCGTATTCAAGGACTCTTGTGCAAGTAGAATATGAATGCATGTCAACGCCATCTTTCGGAGGGGTTTTCGTTATTCCCTCCAGCTTTCGTTGCGAGTTGATTTCGCTTTTTGCAACCTTTTGCGATTCAACGTCGGAGATTTGTTTGGCAGCACGCGGAAGACGGATTTGAGTGAGAGTGCATGCATTTTGGAATGTCCGAATATTTTATTTTAAGTTAAGATTATTTAACTTTCCGCATTCAATACTAGTGTCGGCACGTCTTTTATTAGAAGCTCCTAGTAATAATATCCAAGTAATGATATTGTTAACATATTAAGTAAATACTTCAAATGAGGCCAGTCTTCGATCAACAAACATTAAAGTTTCGTAACTCTTGGATAAAAAAAGAATTCTTTTTCCATAAATATATTTTTTACAGTGAATGTTTATTAATGAGAGATTATATTTTAACACACAATATAATAATTGCGATTGGTATGAAAATTACTTGCATCTCTTGTATGAGAAACAAAATAAAAAAAATATTGAAAACCACATTTCCTCACTTGCGTTTTTGTGATACGACTAATTACTAGAAATAATTTAAAAGAATACAAATGAGGGAAATTGGACCAGGAATTCAGAATTCGTTTGAAAAAAAAATCTTTTGATATTTTTATTTTCAAAAAAAAAACAGACCTGTGTGCTGAGTTCGATCCGAGCCGAATACTTTTAGCTTTTGTCGGACAGAAAAGGAAACAGGAATAATGTTATTTAAATAAATATAACCTTATTTTTAGCTATGAAGAAAAAAGAAAACATAATTTTTTCATAAATTTTTAATGTAAATCGAATATTTTAGAAATAATAGTATTTTATTCGCTTGTAATTTCTTATACCTTGGTATATTCACTAAGAAATTGATATTTTGAAAAAAAAAATAGTATATCGCTGAAATCGAATTTTGATGTTTCGGATAAATATAATTAAGTTTAAAACATTTTAGATTCAGGCTAAATTAAAAGAGGAAACACATTTTGAGTTTTTCGGTGTCTTTAAGAATTTGACTGGCATGCATCAAAGTTCATTCAAAGGGAAACTTAACAGTTATGATAAATTCAACATCCATTTACAGATTAAAACTTAAATGTTTTTAAAAATCTCAATTATATATAAAATTCACGCGCAAATTTCCAAGAACTTTGATGAAGATTTTGTACCTTTAAAATAAAAAAAAAATTATACTTTTTTTAATATGAAATATACAATAATATATATTTTAAAATATAAATATAATATTAAGTATGGAATTGATAAGTTTATGAATAAATATGACTGGGATTTCGTCGTTAGTCCCTATTTTTAGTAAAAAAATAGGGAATAGCATAAGAAAATTAAAATAAAATAATAACATAACTACATAATTAAATAATTAAATAATAGAACTAAAATAATATAATAATATAATTTAATAAGAAAATTAAAATTTAATAAATCAATTGACTAAGAAAATACAATTTTTACCATGTTTCTCTTTAGGTCAAAGTTTATGGAAAACATTACTGGGTTATGGATATTTTCATACTGCTTTCTTTTTTCGGATTCTCCAACATTTGAAAGCAGAAAAATCTCGCTTAAAAAGATTTTTTTTTTAATTAAAGTAGTTTTCTATTTTCTATTTCAGTCCAAAAGATTTCGATAGAAATTTGATTTGATTTTAATTTTTTTCTTTTATTCAACATTTTTTCTGCTTTGTGATTGTGATTCGATTTCTTTTCATGTAAATGGGGAATCATTTCATTTTGAAACTATCTAAGATTAAAAACATATGTTTGTTTCTATTGCATATTGACTTTCCAGATTTTTTTCTTCCTTACAACCGTCTTTTACAAAATGTTTGCATGAAAGGAGACAAAATGAATGAGTTATTTAACGAAATCTTTTGGTGGCAGATTCTCCTTTGCACATCCGACGGCGGTTTATCCAAGTACTGGTTGCTTTCAGACTATCATTTTTTTTGCGTGCTTCGATAAAAGCAGGTAAATAAATGCATTTAATGTATTGGTGTTTTAGAATTTCTCAGAATCCAGTCTTCTATTCTGTCATTTTTCAATATCAAAAATAAAAATGACTCATTTTTTTCATTTTCTAATTTATCGGATTAATTTGAGCAAAAAAATCATACATATTTCATTGTAACTGTCCATTTTTGAACAGAAAAATCCATATATTTGCTCGTACCATGTCTTTTAACCGCCAAAAAATGTTCATCGAAATTTCTGGCTCGAAATAAACCTTTGAAACGTAACAATGCTTAAGTAAAGGCCCTTTTTTTTTAATAATGTATTGGAATCAAAGCTTCTTTATTCATTCTATCATAATTAAATTAACTTTTGAATATTAATTTTCTTATGATAATAATTAGTTTAATAAGTATATTAATGTTGTTTCATAATTACGAATAATTATAGAATTTTGAATTGTCCTATCTCTTATGACGCTATTTAAACCTAGAAGCATAAAGTTGCAACTTTGTTTTATCAATTCTGTTTGTTATTTTAAATTTATTTGCCTACTTTTTGTTGGTTTAATTCGTTTACTCCTGCAAAATCAGAATTTTTAAAACGAAATCTTATGTTTTCCTGATTATAGAAAATAAAAGAGACATCTCGCATGTAATATTTATTGATACATATAATTAAAAAAACTTGGCTATTAATATTTTTATACCTAATATTAACTAGATTTTTTTTCATCTAGGAATTCTTTTTTTATTTTTTCTGCATTTTTATTGAAAATAAAGACATAATAAATGAAATTATTTTTTTATACTATGTATTTTTTTTAAAAAATACATATTAAATGCCTCTATTTAACTGCAAAACATAATTTTTAATTTTTAAGCGAAAGATTTCACCTTGCTTAGAATTTTCCCTCTAAATTGCAAATATTCATAAGGAGTATAAATAAACAATGGAGATTATTTATTATTATTATTTGTGTTATATGACTAAAGTCACATAATACAAATAACTAAAAAAATACTATAACTATAAAAATAACTATTATAACTACTAACTGCTTGCTTAACTTGCATGTCCGTTTTCTCCTTTAAGATACGTAACAGATTTCAAAATTGTTACAACAAATTTCTATTAGAAACACGTGAGCATGCAGATATTTCCAGTAACATAACATAGTAATGTTGAGAGTAAAGATGTGATATGGCTGCAATATATCTCTTGAAAAACATGTTTTTTAGTTATTTGTCAACATCGAAATTTTAATTATCAGGAATCCTGAATTTATCTTTTATTTACTGCAGCGTTTCTGAACCTTTCAGTATTTGTGACCCAATTTTCAATCATAACTTTCATCACCCCCCCCTCCCCGCTTACAATAACATAAATACATAAATAAAATGTATACAACAATAAGGTATATTGAGTATTTTGGATTCAGTTTTTAAATTATTTGCCAAAACAAGAGTAAAAGAGAGCCAACGTTGGCGAGAAACCCCATCTTGCATTTTGGACAAGCGGGTGGTGAACATATGAAGCGAATGAAAGCAGAGAAAATTTAAATATTATATTTGAAATGAAAGCCAAGCAGAGAGATAACGTTAAAAGAATATGAAAGTAGAAAAATTCGTTGATGAAAGTTAACCTAGACGGGGTGAGCTAAATTTAGAAACTGGGAATACATTTTTTCGAATAATAAAAGAAATAAAACCGAAGCATGACAAAACAAAAGTGAAAAAATAAGTAATGTTTGTGGAAGGGAATCCACACGACCGATGCCGTCTCGAGCATGCGTGGATCAAATGTTTTCTCATAGGAAGAAGAAAAATGTTCGATAACGCAAGTTTCAATTCCAGCCAGTCTCATTCACGTCGATCCTTTTATCGCTATCGAATCTATCGTGAATGTGTATGTTGTATATGTTTTCGTGTTAATTATAATTCACCATATTAAATACTCATGGGAGCAGATTTATGCAGACTCATAAATAAATTTTTAAGTGGAAGTAAGCAAGCATTAGACGATAGTCAAGCATCAACAAGTACACGGAAGAGCGTTGTTCCGAAAATAAAATCAAGGAAATATTATCAAGAATACTTAAATTTTGGGTTTACCAGTACTGAAGAAAATGAAGAAGAAAGGCCCCTGTGTATCATTTGCTCAAAAATATTGGCCGCAGACAGCATGAAACCTAATAAACTTAAACGATATTTGGAAACGCTTCATAGTGAATACGTCAACAAACCCAGAGAATTTTTCGAATTAAAATTAAAATCATATAAAAAGCAAAAATCATTTTTTAAAGAAACTTTGTCTGTGAATAAAAAAGCTTTAATTGCGTCCTACAAAGTTCATATAAAATAGCCAGATGTAAAAAACCTCACTCCATTGGTGAAGAGCTTATTTTGTCAGTCAATTGAGATGGTAGAAACTATGTTTGGAGATAATTTTTCAAAACAATTGCAGTTCATACCTCTTTCAAATGATACTGTTGCTCGTCGAATTGGCGATAAAGCTGAAGATGTACAGTGTCAGCTTTTCTCGAAGTTGCGCGACAAATTGTTTTCAATACAGCTTGACGAAACAACAGATAGTAATAAAGATGCTCATTTAATTGCCTATGTTCGAATTTGTGATAATATGTCAGCAGAAGAACTACTTTTCTGCAAACCAATAGAACTCAAAACATCAGCGCTCGCTTTATTTGCTATTTTAAATGATTTTATGAACGAGGCAAGCATAGAATGGAAAAATTGCGTCGAAATATGCACCGATTGTGCTCGTTCAATGTCTGGAAGATTCCAAGGTATACAAGCACTTGTAAAGCAAAAATCGACTCAGTGCACACATTGCATGATCCACAGAGAAGCTTTGGCTTCGAAAGAAATGAGTCCTGATTTGAATATTGTGTTAATTACGGTTGTAACCGTAGTAAATTATATAAAAATGAGACCCCTGAAATCGAGAATCTTTTCCACACTTTGTAAAGACAGAAGTTCAGTAAATTCAGCGTTACTATTTTATTGCGAGGCAAGATGGTCATCACGTGGGAAATTTTTGCAACGTGCTTATGAATTAAGAGAAAAAATCGCCATTTTCCAAGAAGAAGAAAACAGACAAGAGGCCGAAATTTTCGCGATGGTTTATTTGTGATGAAATTCAGGTACTTGGTCGACATATTCCAGAAATTAAATAACTTGGATCTTCAACTCTAGTGAGCAAATACACATATGTTGGATACGAGTGATAAAGTTAATGCTTTTTGCAGAAAATTGAAATTGTGGAGCAGAAATTAAAAGCAAAAAACCTAACAATGTTTGAAAATGTGGATGATTGTACTAAAACTTGTAAGGCTGAAGAAGAACACGTAAAAGTTGTTTTTGTAACCATTAAAAAATTTAGCCATGCTGGAAAAGAATTTTAAAACGTATTTTCATGCTGACGAGAAACTGATAGCAAGTTACGAATGAGTTAGGGATCCATTTCATAAGACTCCCGAAGGGCTCTCAATTGACGAGGAAGAAAAATTCATAGAATTCACGACAAGTGGCGAAACTAAAAGACAGTTTAGTAATAAATCACTATTTGAATTTTGGGCAGGAGTAAGGATGATTTTTCTGCACTAAAAACAAGGACATTTCACATTTTATTACCATTCAACATCCTACCTTTGTGAAACTGGATTCTCTGCTATGACTTCTTTGAAGACAAAATATAGAAACATAACTGAGAGTGGTTATTTCAAATACTAAGCATTCCTTCGAAAAACTGTACTCTGCAAGACAGGCTCAAGAAAGTCACTAATAATTATTAAATTTGATTTTAATTTAGTATGTTTTGATTTAGTAAGTTATTTTACTTTAATAAGTTATTAAATATGTCAAAATGTATTTTGTTTTCTTTGTGTATGTGTGCTTTCCTTTCAGTCAGTTCATCAATTTTTTAAAATAATATCTTCTCTTGGATATTCTTGCCCCCCCCCCCAAGGGAGACGCGCCCCACAGTTTGAGAATCGCTGATCTACTGACTTCAAACATTAGGGAAATTCGAGAAAGAGTTGCAATGAAAAGAAGGAAATTCATAAATTGTACATTACCCTTTAATTTTTTTTATTTGAAATACATTTTAAAAATGATACAGGTATCTTCACTTTGATTTATTATGCGAAATAAATCATGTTAAAATTAGAAAGGGATAAGCTGATTTAACTGAAAAATATGTTATATGCAGTGTTATTTAAAAGTACAAAAAAGAAGAAGAAAAAAATAGCTGTCAAACCGTGGGAAGTTTTCGCGGGTATGAAGAATGCTAATTAAATTGTACAATCTCACTGATTCAAATAAAGTACCTTCCTAGAACATTTCATACAGAGGTTAAGGGCATTTAGCTTGCTCATGAAATATGCTGATGCTTGTGATCGTAAAACCCTGTGTAAATATACCTGGAAGTATGAAAGCGGAAATTTTAATACAGGATTCGTGAGAGGAAATTTTTTCAATATTGAAATATATTTTATATATATCTTTAGATGATGTTGGGAATATAATCAGTTTCTGTTTTGTTCACGCATAACCAACTCGAATAATACTTGTGAAGGAAATGCATACCATCATCTGGCGCCTAGATGAAAGAAATACTATTTATGTTGTTCCTTACAGTCAGAAAATTTATAATTAACCTAAGAATTCATTTAGAAATACAGTGTCTCATATTTGGAGGAGTTTCAAGTGTAAATCAAAGCAATTAAATGTTATGTCCAGTATTAAATTATAATGTTTTTCGCGTATTTTCTTGATTCCATTATATCTGAGATGCGGTTGTGACCGAAATTTCTATCGCTTTCTTATTCTTCTGTCTCAGATAATGATGGCCACTGCTCAAGATTCCAAGAATTGTTGCCAATAGCTTTTGCACATCTTTGAAATAAATTTGATTCAGTTTTCGTAAATTGTACACATTTTTTTGTTCACAACCGGGTAATTATAAGTTTTGGAGCAGTTTTTAGAATTGTTTTTGTTGATGAAGTAATATTTTCAAAAAAATTTAATTATACCAGAGATTATTAAAAAATGAAATCGAATAACATTTTGAGTAAACGTCCAACTTAAGTAAACAGTAAAAGGCTTTAATTTATGCTTCTAAAAGTTCTAAAATTGAATATATATATATATATATATATATATATATATATATATATATATATATATTCAAAGATACAGGGTTTTTATTTGGTCCCGGACCCATTTTGATGTTTAATAACTCATAAAATAATAAAGATAGATTAAAATTAATAACATAAATGGTTAAATAGACTCAAAAAGTTTCATGACCCTTGTCAATGAACTTCCACGTGTTCCCCCTTCGTCACACAGAGAATATCAAGCCGATAGTCAATTTCACGCCAGGTACTGGCAAGCATGTCGGCATCCACAGAGCCTATTGCGGTTGTAATTCTGGCTTTTAGGTCATGAATGTCCAACACTCTCCTCCTGAAAACGTTGTCTTTTACAAACCCCCAAGGGAAAAAGTCTAGCGGCGTTATGTGAGGTGATCTGGGTAGCCAAGGAATTGGACCTCCTTGCCCAATCCATCTTCTTGGAAAATGGTCATTCAAAGAAGTACGAACGTTGGTACCCCAATGAGGTGGCGCACCATCTTGTTGCAAAAAGACATGTGGCTGAAGCTCTTCTAGTTGTGGAAATACGAAGTTTTCCAACATATCTAAGTATACGACTGATGAGACCGTCTTTTCTGTGAAAAAGAAAGGCCCAATGACTCGGGTTTTCAGATCCCCATATGCGCACATTATGGAGATTAAAAATGACAGAAACATGAAAGGATGCTCCATCGGAGAACATTATGCGCTTCAGAAAATCAGCAACATCTTCTATCCTCCTTAGCATATCTGTTGCAAAGGCCATCCTCCTAGGCCTATCGTTCGGTTCCAAAACTTGAACAATTTGAGCTTTGTATGCATGTAGTCTTAATTTTTTCTTAATAACCTTGTACACCGTCGAAATTGGCATATACAATTCTGTTGCCGCTGATCTCACAGATATTCTAGGATTGAGTAAAAATGTCTCTCTGACACGCTCAACATCAAAATCACTTGTGCAAGGACGTCTGGAACATTTCTTATCTGCGATACTTCCAATTTCTAGAAAATTCTTTTTCCAACGCAAGATGCTGTTTTTGGATGGAGAATCTTTTTGGTAAATTCTTCTGAAATTTCTCTGTGCTTGCACTATCGATTTCGTTTCTATG